>CM060603.1:26421981-26849481 GCA_030578255.1 Tiaroga cobitis
TTCTTCTTTCAGATGAATACAATCGGAGTTATATAAAAAAATATCCTGGCTCTTCCAAGCTTTATAATGTCAGTGAAAGGCCGTTTCTGTTTTGAAGTCCATAAAAGTGCATCAATCCATCATAAGAGAACTCCACACGACGCCGGGGGGTTAATAATAAAGGCCTTCTGAAGCAAAGTGATGCGTTTGTGTAGGAAAAATATCCATATTTAAAACTTTATAAAGTAAAATAACAAGCTTCCGGCCAAACGCAATTCGACTGAAGTCTAAAGCGCAACTTATGCGAGTAATGCGACATACCGCTTTAGGCGTGTATGGCCATTTGGCCGGAAGCTAGAATTTTACTTTGTAACATGTTAAATGTGAATATTTTTCTTACAGAAACGCATCGCTTCGCTTCAGAAGGCCTTTATTAAACCCCCGGAGCCGTGTGGACTTATTTTATTATTGGATTGACGCACTTTCATGGACTTCAAAACAGAAACAGCCTTTTGCTGACATTATAAAGCTTGGAAGAGCCAGGAATTTTTGTAATATAACTCCGATTGTATTAGTCTCAAAGAAGAATGTCATATACACATAGGATGAATTTAGGGTGAGTAAATCATCAGCTAATTTTCATTTTTGGGTGAACTATCCCTTTAATATATTATAGTTTTATTCACTCATCTTCCTCTCCTTGAGCTGTTACCAGCTAAAGCCCAATTTATACTCCTGCGTCGACCTCCTGCCGTAGCTACGTCGTAGGCTGTGTGTAGCGCGCGTACCCTTCGGCGTACCTCGACGTGCACCTCTCCAAAAATGTAACAACGCGTCAATTCTACGCGTACCGCAAGCGCTGTGATTGGTCCGCTAGAACCGCTCCCCGGGTTTCACATGCTCCCAATGCATGCGTAATTGCGCGTCAAGGCGGACAACGACGCAGACGTATAAATGAAACCCAACGCGTAGTCTGTAGCGTAGAAGCCCCGGCGTAGGTCCGAAGCAGAAGTATAAATCAGCCTTAACTCACGGCGTAGCTATGTCGTAGGCTATGTGTAGCGTGCGTACCCTTTGGCGTACCCTGACGTGCACCTCTCGTCAAAAAATGTAACAACGCGTCAATTCTACGCGGACGCAAGCGCTGTGATTGGTCTGCTAGAACCGCTCCCCGGGTTTCACATGCTCCCTCTGCATGTGTAATTGCGCGTCAAGGCGGACAACGACGCAGAAGTATAGATGAAAACGCGTAGTCTATAGCGTAGAGGCTCCGGCTAGGTCCGACGCAGAAGTATAAATCAGCTTTAACAGTGAACATTCTCAAAACTGTGGGAATAAATATTCTGGCAAGGTTCTCTCAACGTTATGAACATCGTACATTGATCATGATGAATGTTTCTGAAACATTTTAGTTGCACGTTTGTTAAATGTTTTTTAAATGTTACTATTATCGTTCAAGAAAATTTCAAAGTATCCCATTATGTTTGCAAAATGCTAAAATGGAATGTTCCCAATGTTTGCATAACCAAAAAAAAAAAAAAAAAGGTTTGTAACATTTAAAAAACTGTATGTTTAAGTTCAGAGAACATTCAGAAATAATGTTTTTATACATTAATGGGAATGTTAGAAAATACATTATTAGAAAAAATTTTGTTAGCTGGGTAACTGCTGCGACTGGATCATTGAGTGAGTGAGAAAAAATAAATTCAAAAGATATGACTCAAGAGCCAAATATATAATGGGTCACTTTTATTGTGCTTTTGGATCCTTTTTGAAGCTTTACATCATCTGTCCCCATTCATTGAAATTGCATAAATAGTGACCAAGTCATTATCCAGACTTTTTGTGTGTTCTGCAGATGAAAGAAACTCATACAGGTTTGGAACAATATGAGGATGACTAAAAAAACTATCCCATTTACTTGGCTATATAAATATTTAAGTAAATAGCAGAATACATTTATAGATAACATTCAACATGCTTATTTAAAATTCAACTAAATGTGAAGTGAATGAGGAGTAACATGAGACAAGAGGCGTTGTTCCTGCAATAAACCAAAGCCGATTTTCTGTGCCAAAGAGAAAGGTCTATGTTGGCCAATAGCTGATTATGTCCACTCAGCACATTGTCAGAGCAGAGCCGACAGTACCCCTTTCACTCTGTCATTAGGCCATTTAGGGGTGAAAATATGGGGTTGTCCTGAGCGGGAGGAGAGCACTCTCTGCCTGTTATTATCAGTTTTACCCTGACAACACCCTGGTGTGTAACTTTCACCTGAGAGATGGAAAGATGGAGGTCCCTGTTAAGAAAGGAACCATTGACTGATGGGCAATTTCATATGAATGTCCATAGAGCTGCAGTCTAAGTGCTTTTCTTTTAAGTAGTTCATGCAGCTAATATTTTAAAGGTGTGTCATTTATTTTAAATTCTAAAATACTTTCTCCTTTACTTTAATAAGCAGAATATGCAGCTAGTAAGGCTTGTATGGGTTGATTCTCGTCTAAAGTGCTGATAACAAAATTTTGTTTGTTTGTTTAAAATTCCCAACCTGACATAGCAACAGTGGCTCATTCAATGGGGAGAGTTTGGGGTGGGGCTATTGATTTGTTTGACCAATGGCAGATGAGATGAGAGTTTGGAAAAACCTGTTTGAAAACAGTTCTTTTTGTGCAATTAATTTTGGTGCTGGCACAGAAATACCAGCTTTTTGTCCTAACTACACGCGACGCGACGCCGCGACACGCGATGAAAGGTATCTTTTCCATGTTAATCAGAGTTTTTGTCTTAACCAGACGCGTCGGCGACACGCGAAGTTTCTAATTTAGAAACGGTTCCGCGACGTCGCGGCTGACAGATCCGCCCACACAGAGATCTCATTGGATGGAAGTTCTGATTGTAAACTGTAAACTGATTGTCATATGAAGAAATTACACCGGTTATGAGTACACATTATTTATTTTTAGTTAAAAATAGGTCACTGTGCCACAAGCGATAATGGATAATTACCTCAGATTTTGAAAAGCATATAATATAGCGTTCAAACTGAATTCTATGCAAACATACAACTTCATAACAAAATTAGTCAATGAGTATATTTTGTTAATGTTTTGATTTTTAATAATGTTATTTCTTGATTTGATTATGTCCTTACCCATTTCTAATGCGAGTGCGGGCCAGCAGTGCGCTTTCAAAGAGAGACTCCGCCCACACGCTGTTCTGAATGGCTGTGATTTTTGATTGACGTGTGGCGTCTCACAGTCGCGTCGCGTCTAGTGTGGACAGACACACTTGCTGTCGCTGGAATTTTATCGCGTCGCGTGTAGTTAGGACACGGTGTTACTGTGAAGTGAAGTATCATCAATGAAAGCTTGTTTGGGTTTGTGAATGTACTGCATAGAATTAAACTGTTAATTAAAATACTAGTATACCAAATTATTATGTTTGTGACTTTTCAATTCTCTTCAATCCTTCAGAGGGAAAGCACACTGGAACAGGTATTGGGTACTAGTCTCTGATAAAACTTTAATTGAGCTAGTTGATGATTGATTTTCATGCGTCGCTGCTGGTTCTATTGGTCCATGCCATATAAATGTTGATTAAAAAATAAATATCACATACCTTCTTCTGTCATATGAGCTCACGACTCGTGTTAGAGGGTTTACCTGTATTGGCCTACAGTCACTTGCCTAACATGCACATTCTCTTCATCTGTGACGGCAACATTGTTGGCAAAAAAAAACGGTCGCTGATGTACGTAAATACGGCCAGAGTTCTTACAGTGTGGGTGCTTTGCTCCTCTGATTATCAATGACGGCGGGGCAGTATGGAGTATGTGATGAGAGACCCAGGTGAGCTCCAGGAGAGTCCGTACACCACACCCTGGGGTCCCACAAATATCACCCTTGTAATTTCATGCCTCTGATTATTATTGCACACTGTAGCTCCGAGCACTGCTCTTCTACCCATTCTGTTTTCTTCCCCAGCTGAGCTGCTGTTTTAACAGGACAAGCCCACCTCCTGCTCTGTTCTCTCTCTCTCTCACACACACACACACACACACACACACACACACACACACACACACACACACACAAATATGGGCATGATCACCTACTGTATTCACTGACTCGCTCTCTGAAGCACAGACACGCTCACACTTTAATCTTTATTTTTTAATGTTTTGCCTCCCTGGACCAGTCATGAGCTTTCTCATTTCTTCTTCTCTCATTTTCTGTTAATTCGCTACCATCTGCCTCAGCATCTGTTTGAGGAGCTAGAAAAAGTGTCTGCCATGATGGAAAAAGTCTCTGGTCTTTCTTTCCCTTGTTTTCGAGTATATCCCTCTCGCTTGCTCATTTACATGCCAACCATAGATTTCTCTTCAGTCTTTGTTTGGGTCTCTGCTCCACCCCTTTCACCCGGTCTCTTTTTTAGCATAATCTCTCAAACGGCTTTTTGCGCCCTCACTCTATCTGCAGTGAGTAAACCGGGCGGCCTTCTTCCTCTCTTGGCCTCAAGACAGAAGTGGGAGTCATATCCTTTCCATGTCCGACTGCTTACTTAATATCCACTGTCAACAGGAGGACACAAAGGATTAGAAAAAGTGTAATTGTAATGCCCAGACAATGCTTTCACAAGGTCCTCCCGACATCTTCCCCTTCCCACCCCCCAATCCCTCCCAGCCTGCATCTTTGAGGCTCGCCGACAATAGTGGCAGGCCTGCTGCAGAGCAGAGCCCGGGCCCGGCATCACCCCCAGCCAACCTGCAGATTACAGGCATTCTTTGTGCGGGCCAGGGTTGCTGCGGTCCCCTCACTGGCAGAGGCTGTCCTGCCTCAGGCTGCTTTCTCCTCTGTTTAGAGAAGTTATTGTGTTCCCCTGGTTTGAGTGACACGGAACCCATCATAATCTCCTCCCCGCAGGGACTTGCGCCAGTTGTCTAGCAGACCTTACAAACTGTTTCGACCCCGCGTCCTCTATTCCGTGCCGCATTAGTGTCATTTAATTAATTCAGGCTCGCGTTTCATCTTCACTTACATCTCCCCGTGGTGTCACGGTAAAATACACGAAATTTTAATAGATATAAATAAATGGAACGCAAATTATTTTCGAAAGAAATGCCTTGCTCTTCATGTTCTTGTGTTCTTGTAAATAAATGTAATTATTATCATAAGCGCAATGTTGTTATAATTAAATTGCGGCGATAAATTGTATTGAGCGTCCTCTCAGACCGATTTGAACTCTGGGGGTGTAAATGGTGACTTCATTATTTTATGCAGATGTTTAATACTACAAATTTAAAGTTATAATCTATAACCTATTATGGTTCAAATTATTTGTCTTGCGGGGACACTGACCGACCATTTCTGAATGATCCTCTTGGCTTTGGATAATAACTCTAATAGAGTGGATGCATTTGGCCTAAGGTGCTTGTGCATGGCATTCATTTCCCATAATGCCTTCCTCTCTCTCTCCCTCTTTCTCTCTATTTCTCCACAGGGAACACTTTGCTGATAAGTTGCTGCATTACATACTAACTTTTCAGCAATAGCTCTGCATTTGACTCCTTTATGGTCCAAGTCCTAATGGTTACCCTCGGGCTCTGCCTCCGGCAGTCATGTCACAAATAAATAGAGGCTGACACAGTCATTTACTTAAATCTTCTCTCCGCTTTTGCTCCATTTTCCCTTGGAGATTACGCCTATAACAACAGTTATTTGAAATGTCACTGATTCATGCCTCCAGGCCATAGACGAATGAACATTATAAATCTATTAACACCTATAAATATTTAAGTATATTTTTTTACATGTAACTTTTATTATAGAGATTTAAGATAGAAGTATATTTATTATATAGATTTATTCTAAAAATTTATTCTTAAAATCTTATTTCTAGCTTTGAACTGTGCAGTCCATTTTGTGTATTTATTTACTCTATTAATAATGTTTCCCAACCATCTGTACATCATTTTCTACATATTAAAATTCTTCTATAAATCTATAAATGTATTTATTTAAATGTGATTTTCAGAAGTCTTGCCATTCCCAGAACTTGCAGTAGCCTATTATTTACAACACATTTACTTCATTCAAATTCTTAGAAATATATTAACATCTAATATTTGCATTTATTTATTTTCTTATTTATTTTAATTGGCTTATTCCCAGACCCTGCCCTATGTATTCATATATTTACTTAATTAATTACATCTTTTCAGTCCACCTTTTCAGTCCAATGCATTCAGCACGTTAAAATTCATTGTGGTCCTGTGCTCCATTGTAACTGCATAACAAGCCTATGTTGATGTGTGAGTGTGAGGTCATCTTCTTTAACGCACACTGCAGCTCTTTGATGTTTCAGTATCCGTGGTGATGAGAGGATCTACTGTGGTGACACTGGAGTTGCCACGGGGACTTTGTTTGTTTTTAATTTCCTCGCCGGCTATTGTTTAGCGTGGCCGTGTCTAGAGAGGAGGGGGATCTGAGGCCGCTGTCACAGAAAGTCGTTCTACATGACCTCCTGTAACCTTTCTTCTGGCCTTCATGGCATCCCAACATCCCTATTGACCGCCTTGGCTGATGAAGATATTTTCACATGCACACGCAGAACATCAAATAGTTGACGTAGATTAATGCATGGGCATGTTCTAATCATGCAAAGACCTATGCACGAATAAGACTGCTAAATGTGCAATGCACTAACTTGTAATATATGGGTGAAATAAATCGCTTGTAGGGCTTAACTCTTTACATCATACTTTTTTTCCACAGATTTAAAGTGCACCCAGTCGTATTCCACTATGGTGCTGATGTTCACTTAAAATATGATGATATAATGATATTGCTCACAGTATCAATCTATTCCATTTGATTGCTTTTTGAGATGGGCTCAAAATCCATCTAGGAATAATAGCACCATCTACCTCTTTATATTGCATGTATTTGTTACCTTTAGCCCAGTAGCAATAAATTCAATCTAGTCTCTTGGATTTGGACCACTGACCACTAGGAACTGGTCACAGTGAGCTGCCACAGACCACTTTACCTCTACAACACACACACACACACACACACACACACACACACACACACACACACACACACACACACACACACACACACACACACACACACACACACACACACACACACACACACACCTTTATGAGTAAACATTTTATGAGAAAACATTTATAAGATATCAATCTAAATCTTTTAAAAGTTGTTGATGGGTCAGTCCAAACTTATAGTGACCAAAATGTAATTTATTCTAGCTGAATTTACAGCATTATTACTCCGGTCTTCAGTGTCACATGATCCTTCAGATATCATTCTAAAATATTTTCTATTTCTAAACAATATATAAATATATATTTAACAAAAAAGTGTTACTGACCCCAAGCGTTTGAAACGTAGTGTACACAATGAAAAGATGTTCATATTCATGTATGTGTAAAAAATCACATGTTAAGGTCTGAATTTCTAAGAAACAGTTTCACCAAACATTGTAGTATGTAGTATGTAAAATATGCCATCTTTGCTAATCCTAAGAAAAAAAATTAATCAAAGTCCATAGTTAGCTACATACAGTAATTTTAAAAATCCTAATACATTAATATGGTATCTCCTAAAAATATAAAGAATTTTCTCATTGGAGTACGGAATATGCTTCAAGTCGATGTAAAATCTTTTTTGTTTAGGCTACGTATGTTTACGTTAGACTTGCTACAAATACAGGTTTACAGTGTAAAAAGTCGAGCGGTTGCATGTGGAACACGTGTTGCAGGCAGAACAACAACAACTTCACATTTAGGAGTCAAAATCAAGTGAGTAAATTATCTTCTCCTATTATTGTGATTATTGTTTAATGTGTCTACAGGGAACGTCAGTCTCCGAGCATCTCACTCATTAGTTTTTAAACTTCGCGACATATTGTTTCCTGCGAGTACAAACATTCAGAAAGTAAATTGCTTATGAGTGATTACTGTCTTTCATTACTGTTCCCACGGGAGCTGCTAATGGAGCCCAGATGGCAAGTAAAGCCACTTTAAGAAGAAAGAGAAATCAGTGACATCAGCCTATGTACATACACTTCTCTTTTTGTCCTATAAAGAAACTTGAATGTATTTATAGGACAAAAAGAGAAGTGTATGTACATAGGCTGATGTCACTGATTTCTCTTTCTTCTTAAAGTGGCTTTACTAGTGTCATAATGCCTGACTTTATTGCTTATAAGTCAATTTGGTAATTTAACACAAGAGTCCAATAGATAGAGACTGTGATCTCCTAGCTGTACAGTTTAAAAGTCAAGGAACTTTTCGAGGAATTGCTTTTGGTCTAATAATCTCTTAACACAAACCTTGACCAGGAGAACTCCTGAAGAATTGACATGACAAGGCAAAGTTGATCGGCACTAAACTATGCATTTCTAGTCTGGCTGGAAATGTTATGAAGTTACTAGCACAGCAATTACAATGCTTGCGTTGTATATGAAAAATGCAGTGACTCCTGTGACAGTGATGTATTCTACATTGATCATCCTCTGTAATTTTGACTTGCTAATTAATCAACTTTATTTATGCGGTTAGGGAAAAAAAATCTAATGAGCAAAATGCCTCAGCAATCCAGATGCGCTCAATCATATAAACTTTTAGAAATATGCTAAATATGTACATACATTTACCCATGTTTAAAACCAGTGTAAGCTTTGTGGAGAACTACAGAAAGGATATTAACATGCACTTGAGAGACTTTGACCAGCTTTTTATTAAGATGACTGCTTCCACTAAGTAAACTAATTTAGTTAAAGAGCAGTCTTTTATTTAGCAATTAAATATCAAGAGTGTTGAATTCAACTGTCCATGCACTAGTTGACAGAGCAGTTTGTCTTTTGAAGACGTATTTCCGTTTAATTTAGTTTAAATTTGTAAAACTTTTATTAATGTATAAATAAAAATTTCCATTAATGTTCGATTGTTTGTCGGTGTACTTTGTGTTATATTAACTAAATAAATAAACAAATAAAGATCCAACTAGGCCACACTACTGCATCTTTCTCTGAAATGGCTTTATTATCCCTTGAACTATTGATAATAACAATTACAACATTTGCCAAAAAGGAACATGAATTAAATCTCTCCAATTATAAGGATGAATGTGAGTATTTTCTTGTTTTATTTCTTAGCTAGTTTACTGAAGCAAAATAGTCTTATTTGAATGTTTGATATGCAATATGCTAAGTGTGACAAAAAATTTGTAGGCAGTTTTGACATGAATTACCTCATATTTTGTATAACATTGTATATATCGTTTCATATTGTCCCTTTCAACTATACCGCTTTTACGTACAGTCTCAAAAACAGCCGATGAGGGAATGTCCGTAAACCTGGCACCTTTTTTGACTACTGTTATCTATCCAGTTTCCCTCCTTTGGATAGTAATGGAAACTTTTATTAGTGAATGTTTTCTTTTACTGTACATGTTTTTATGATTTTTCTTTTGTATAGAACTTCAGTCTGATTACATAGCTCTAAGGAGTGATCACTGGACAGGCTTGACTTCTCAGCTTTGGGTAAGACTTGCAAAAAACTTTTTGGCCTAGCACAAATTTAATCCACAAAATTAAAAAATGTAAAAGGTTTTTATAAAGTGACTGTCACTTAAATTCATTGGACCCCTAAATGGCCCCACCTTTCATTGTAATGAACTTCAGACCTATACTGTATATGCACACCCTCAACCCCCAGCCAGGATCATTGCATTGGGCAGCCCACCATATTTTATGCAGTTTTTCTTGTGTTCATTTGCATTTTTATGCAAGGTTACACACAGGGGCTCGATTACCACCGTGAATAGATTAAGGAAACTATCAATCACGTCTCTTGTCGGACACAATGAATCAGGCACACCGCTTACCTGAAAAACTGGAGGTGTGGATAGAGTACTGTCTTTTTAGGAAATGATGACCCCAGACATGATCCAGCAAATGTCTTGCAAGGTTATGCTTTCGAGTGAACTTTAAGAAGTTATCATGAATATTATTATTATTTTAAAAACACAGATGTTGGAGAAACTGATGGCATTGCACTGAATTAAACGCATAAATAACAGCTTTATATACTGTGTTCAGTATTTTTTGCTTTACAGATGCTCTTGATTTGTCAACTTATAGAAAAGAGAGGCTATGTAAAAAAACAGCATTACTTTCCGGGGCAAGAAAGGCTTAAAACTTCAGGCTAATGATAACAAATGACAGCTAATGAGTTGTCCAAACATAACAAATGAAAAGAATTAAAGGCTTAGAAGCACCACTGTTTCATTAAAATGCAATAAGGAAAGGAAAGATTAGGTTTATGGATGAGTGAGGATTTTTATTGTGTCGGTTTGGTTTGAAAATGGAAATTCACAAACAAGGGCAGAGTCATGTTTGCTTAGCTGATGGGATGTGATAAGCACCTATGCATTTAAGCCTACTTTCGCATATGGGGATGCGCGTACAGTTTGGCCTGCTAATTTTACAATAATCTTATGTGATTCAGGAAGTCTCTCTGCTTCAGTGTTTCTTTTTCATGGTTTTCAGACATCGTTCCCCCCCCCAAAGTCTTTGCGCTCGACATTGAGCACAATATCATTTATCTTTATGATTGTATTCCTTGAGTAGCAGTTTTCTTAACAATAATCAATATTGAAGTCGCCATTGGCCAAAGCGACCAGAAGAGCACAGCTGTATGAAGAAGGGGGAGGTGAGGGAATTCTTCCACTGAATTGACCTTGTCAGTGTAACAGTGCTGTTTGAGTTTGGCCCTGAGCATTCAAACACGCTCTCAATCACCCCTGGAACCCAGCAGTCCACACTTGGCTGCAGTAGTAGCCCTTCGCTATGATCTCAATTTGTATGTTGTCTCGGGCTGTTACGACTTGACATGGTAAAATGAATGGATTGATCTATCGTTTGAGTTTATCTCCTTCCTGGAGGCGGGATAACTTGTTTTTGAGACTTGTGTGAAGAATAAATAATTCGAATGAAACGGCACAAAATGTCACATTAAGTCTGATTTTGCGGCGGGTTGAACTAATTACCAGGAATAATTTAAAGAACGGCTTGAATGAGGATGATGATGCTTTTATTATTGGTCTGTATTATCAGATATTGCTTTTTTTTAATCCTCTTATCCTAACAGGCAAATTATTTTCTTGTTTTTGAATAATTTAGTTAGGCTCGTGCTCCGTACAGTAGATTATTATTCAGTTTTGCTCTATTTGTTCAATTTGCATAAATTGAATTTACATTGATGTATTTTGTATGTTTTTCACATTACTAGGCCCGGCTCATTTGTGTCATTTTGTTTTTATTTCACGGCAGCTCTACAACCCATATAGTCTCTGCCGAAACACTGTTTTAACTCTTGACTGCATTACATCTGTTAATGAGCTCGCATATTCGGGACGCCGCCGTGAATTACTTTGCATGTTTTTAAAATGCCCGGCACAGAGTGGGTGCTGTGTGCTACCCTTCTTACAGCAGTCTCCCATAGGGAGTGGAGAATTACACTTATGTTTACTGCAGAAAAGGAGGCGTGCTCACAATTAGATTGCAATAGTGAGCCCAGCAGTCCACTAGACTTCATGCCAGGATTTACAGAATGAATACATTCAGCCATCACACAAAGTCAAAGGGGGCTTCATTGTGAGGGCTGGTTTGTAGCTCAGTGTTGGTGGGCCAACATTGGATAGCTCATAATAAGGAAGCCTTATATTCATAATCCTATGGTCAGATACACCCATTTGAATGTTTAGTTCACTCAAAAATGAACATTCTGGCATTATTTACTCACCCTTATGTTGATAATTTAAAGAATGTTTCAGCGGTTTTTGTCCATTCAGGGAAAGACAATGGTTTCGAAAACTTTCAAGCTCCAAAATTTTTTACCTATATGACTCTGTTATACTGTTATATAATAACTGTAATATATACTAACTGTTATATTCGATGTTATAAATGTATTTACTGAAAAAAATTGAAAACATTGATCAATGCAGCAATACATACACGGCATCAAATATGCAGATACAAAAGCTCATGATGTTTGGTCACGTGATGTGAGAGAACCAATGAGTTTTGATGATAATTGACAGTTCTTGTTGCCATATTTGATGTAGTCTGTGAATGTGTGTGTGTGTTGATTAATATTTTGGTTTGATTAGAAGGTGATTTAAGACATGTGTCACTGTATGTAAATTAAATGAATTAATTTCACTTCTGTGGTGTCTTTTTTTTAAGCTTGAAAGTGTTATTGCAGTGTTCTTTTAGTATTATTGATATAATATTATAGTATTTATTGGTATTTAAAATATTTGTTTATATTTTAAGTTTTAGTCATTTGTTGTTGTTGTTAAAAATATATATTTTCATTATTTTTGTTTCAGTAATTTTAGTACTTCAACTTGTTTACTCAACATTTTTTTTTTTTAAGGTTAAGTTTTTCATCCAATATTTATACTTTATTTCAATTACCAAAATGTACTATTTTTAAAGAGTTTTAGTTGTTAACAGTTAACAATAGCAACACTGCCCAGTTGACATTCATTGTATGGACAAATCATTTTTTCTAAATATCTTCTTTTCTGTTCCACAGAAAAAAGAAAGTCCTATGAGTTTGGAACCAAATGGTGAGTAAATAATGACAGAATTTTCTTTTTGGGCTACTCCAATAAGAGTTCAATAGATGTACGTTAACATCTGAGTTTTGAGAGGAATACATATGCATGTTTTTGTGTGTGTGGGTGTGAGTGTGTGAGGTTGAGAGAGGCAATATCAGCAGTCACTAAATCATCCTGTAATCAGCTCTCTGTGCGGATCCATCCATGCATGTTGAGAGCGGAGTCTTAGCGTGGCCTGCCTGTGAACGCAAGCCCCCCCCCCCCCCCTCCCGTAGCCGACCCCATCTGTAGCCCATCTCCTTCTGCATTATCTGGAACCTATAAAACTCCTGAGCGGCACAAAAGAGTTAATGATTCCTTTTGTTTTGTGGAGGGGGGGACGGCGCACGGGCAAATGACAACAACAGATCCATCAAACTTAGCGGCGCTGGGCATATCAGCACTTTCTCTTCACCGCTGAAGTGCACATATTGCGCGCTGCCCCTCCCCCAGGAGTGGCAAGCGGACCGAGGGGACAGGGCAGCCCTTCGGTGGCCAGCCAGGACTTGATAAATGACTGGAGCAAACTTCCCTGTCGCCAGCCGGAGAGGAGCCCCCCTGCAGTGAGCTACATCATCCTAACAGCATTATTCTTTGTATGCTGTTTGTCGATAAAGCCACCCCCCCATGATTGGCGTGGTAACATGGGCAGGTTAATTGGAAGGCTGAACTGTGAAATGGCACGGGAAGTGCACAGATATTGTCCCCACACCATAACATATGAAGAGTGTGTATCTGTCTATCGATTACATGCTGGGCTCACGGCACCACCGTGAGCCACAGATGATTGGGGATGGGTGATAAATGTATCCCGGGACATGAAGGCAGGCACTAGTCAGAACTTAGTTGGAGCTTTTGTCATATATATTTGTTCTCTGTTTTTATAGACTTAAAGGGAAAATTCACCCAAAATGAAAGTTCTGTCACCATTCACTTGTACTTATGAACTCCAAACCTATATGACTTGCTTTCTTCAGCTCTTTTTCTTGCAGAAGGTCACAAAAGCAGAATTAAAGTAGTATATAGTAAGTACCGTATATATAGTAAGTTCAGTCAACCCGAAGTATGAAACTCGCCGGTGACCACACAAAGACATTCTCAACCGTGCATTTTTTAATCTTATCTTTTAATCTTTAATCAGTTTTTTTTTTACTGTGAACAAGAATTATATAGTTTGTCTAATGCTACTTATACATTTAAAAAGTGTCTGTGCTTGCAAAGATAATGTGGCTGTATAAGTTTATTATTTTATTTTGAGCCATTTAGCTTCTACATTTCTTGTAAGGTGAGATGTAGCATAATGGATTTTTATTATATAATCACATTATATAGAAAACAGCCCATTGAAAAAAATAAAAAAACATTTTGAGTGCAGATCCACTACTGTATGTGTGAGATAAACTAAATACATTAGAGTAAAAGAAAGTTTATAATCAAGTATAATACTATCAATAGTTTAAAATTAGGGGTGGCAATCATTTGGTACCTCACGATTCAATTAAAAATTGATTCTCAATTTTGAATCAAATTACGATTCGATGTATGCATATATTTGATTCTAGTTTACTGTTTTGTTACTTTTCCTATATTCCTATACTTTCCCCGTGCCAACAGAACCTGTTCCAGAGCAGGTTATGTTCAGAGAATAGCTCATGGCTACTTACCCTGAAAGTTACCTCAGGTTTTGGAATCGAACGTTGATCACCATTAACAATTACCCAGGTAAGTCACATAACCTGCTTTCTAGAATTAAATGAATATTTCATTTAAGTCAGGTCTTTTAGATCAGTATAGTTGATTTAGTTAAAAAACTGGTTTGAATGATTTGTTTACAAATTGAACTGATCCAGTTCTCGAGTTTAACTCACTGGCTCTGGCTCAATGATAACAGCTCACTGGATTGGAAAATTATCAGTGAATAATGAATAGTTTTTTAAGTAATTATTTTTTGCCTTTTTTTTAACATAGAACTTTTATATACGTTTTATATAAGACGAATATAAAAAATAGAATATAGTGCACAAGGAGTATGTACTACTTTTATGGTACTTTAACAAAACTATTTATGGTGCTTTTGCATCCTTTTTGAAGTTACATGACCCATTTATTCTAACTACGTTAAAGTATAAAAAATGACCATTTTTACCAAACTAACCACCGATGTCATTTTTCTTTTACATATTATTATTATTATTATTATTATTAATATTTTTACAGCATTTTTTTTTTTTTTTAACTTTTCTAATTTTATACTCATTTTATGATTATATCTATATAATACTTTGAAAAACATGTCTAAACTTTTGTTTAATGAAATGTCATATTGGAATATAAAACAATTAAAAAGTTCTCCTTTTGTATTTCATAGAAGAAAGTAAGCCATACAGGTTTAGAACGACATGAGGGTGAGTAAATAATTATAGAATTATTTTTTTTGTGTGAATTGTTTATTTTAAAAACGACTGTCTAAAACACATTTTTTGAATTCTCAGAGACAATTTATCTCAAGAACTATTGCAAGTAGACAGTGCTGAAAATGCATTTTCCCGAGGGTTTAACTGCATTTCAGACCAGCATAGTGTCAGAGAGGCATGGCAATGTTTTGTGTCTGGACTCTTACCTGTAGCAGCTCTCTTTAGACAGTGATCCTTTGCTTCAGGAGGCCTTTTGATCAGAGGGCCATGCCTAACATCAGATGGAGGACACTTGATACCAGACAGAGGAGGTAATATAACACAACGTCCTCCTCTAGAACTTTTGCTCCCTGTCTTGCATGTCTGGCCACCCTGCTCCCTGATACTATCAGCAAGAGAGAAAGACTGACAGTAGCTCGGTGCCAAAAGACAGGACATAGGCTTTTTACAAAGCTTGACAGGGGTCAGGTATTTAGTTGCTGTGCTTTTTTTCCTTCGAGAATTTCCCAGCGAGGGCGCAATATAAATTCGATAGCATGCACATGCAAGTCATTTGGCTTGTGCTTGTGTGTTTGTTCATCTAAACATTTATGTGTAGCTACTGTATGTTTCCATGTGTCTGGCTGATCAGGTTTTGTTTGTTTTCCTTCCTTAACATGTCTATCTGTTACCCAAGTTATCTCTCTTCACATAAATGAAGCATTACGCGGTCAAAGTGCAAGCATCTCGGCAGTGTGTTACTTCAATTACCTTCACATCATTCCAGGTAGCACCATGATTCATTGTTTGGGTATCAAGAGTTTCATTAGTTTGATTCCTTAGTCTAGATATATAGCTTATTAATTCTGAAATTAATTGCAAATGCGAAGTGACATTTTACAAGAAATGTTTAGCATAGCATGAATTATTACTTCGCTAATTTGATGCAAGGCAGTTGGGTCCATATCCGTGACTCCAGAGTTTTTTTTTTTTTTTTTTGGCTAATAAAATGAGGCATTCGTTTCACTTTTTATTTGTTTGGTCACAAGAATTCAACCTAAAGGTTGTATTCTTAAATAGAGGCCTAAAAGCATTTGTTTAAGGTTGTGGCCAAATAATGTAATTAAAAATGTATTGACCAATTAAAGCCTGCTGTATTATGTTTTATACACACATTTCTAAGCCCTAAATTATCAACATGATGAAAACTTTGCTGATGGAAAAACCTGTTGTACACAATCTGTCTTCTGATTTATAGTTCATATTTTTTAGCAAGCAAAAGGGCTTTTAGTATCATTCTCAAAAAGTACACCTTCAGGTTGTTGTACACAAGTCTTTTTGCACTGAAATACTTACTGATTTTTATAAAGTACAAGAATACATTTTATATGGCTATTAATATTTCAAGATGAACACTTACTGGACTGTAGGTTTACTTAATGATCCATACATCATTATTAGAAAAGTCACAAGGCTTTTCAGGAATGTTTATTTGTACGTCTCTCAATCATCATTGTATTGCATTGCATTATATAATATGCTTTGCCCCTCACAATGAAAAGTACAGAGCTTTGATCATAAAAATAAGTATTTAAATATAATCTTACTAAGACATTATTGGGAGATATGGAGTTAAAATGGATATTTATATGCATTTTATACAAGTAGCCTACAAAATCACATTGATTAACAATACAATTTCATCTTACTTTTTGACTATATAAATATCAGCAACTGCAACAAATTGCTTTTTTTTTCTCAATTTGGGCCTCAAATAGAGATGTTTTTTCCTCCTCGAGTGTGAGCACCATACACTCACTTTACCAGACTATACATCTAAATAAACATTTTTTTTAGTTGAACTATTTTCAATTGTCAGGCTTTAAAGGGTTCATATTATATTATATTATTTAGAATTATATAGAATTATATATAGTTATTAATATAATTATTTGTTTTTTTTCTATAGATTTTAATTCTATTGGGCTCTACAGTCTGTGCCACACACTTTTTAAACATTTTTTTGGATGTTCACAGTGGGACAACAGATGAGTTGCTTTGACTTTCTGATCAATGTTGTTGATGCAAATTCTGTCATCTTTCACTTTAGTACATAGTCGGATATCGTCAGCAGGACAACCATCAAAGCATCTTGCAGTAGCCTAGAGATCCACGTGTCCGCTTCACCTCCCATGGTCTGCCTGTGGAATGGATGGAAGGCCCCAGCAGGCAGTGTTCTGGCCGCCTCCTTGCTTCCTGGGCCTCCTGGGGCTGGGTGAGTCTGCCTCCTCTCTGGGTGGATGGGAGGATAAGACCGTCCCTCACTGCACAGTGCTGGGGTCCAGATTGCTATACTGGGACAGTCTGGAGGTGGGCTATGGCACTCCAATTCATCTCCTGCTGTAGCTCAGCGACGAAAGCGCCTAGTGCCCACTTCTCATCTGTGGGAGCACTCAGGAAGATGGATTGGTTGGCCGGACCATCAGAGGAGGCAAAGCGTGTGGCTAAGAGCCTATGTAGCACGTGGCTGCTCTCATATGCAAGTTTGATGAAAGACATTCACAAACAGAGTCTGGGGAGCTTCTTCTGTATCAGATGTCTCAAAGTAGCGTACACTTTAGAGCAAGTGAAAGTATGAAAGCAGCACACGCTGGCATGGGCCATTCATCACTTGCTTTTCACTTTTATGGTGTACTTTGAATACGACGTTCAACGATGGCTTTCACTAGGTTCGAAATTAAGATGCTTCCTTAAGTCTGTCTCTGTGCCTTTGCCTTAGCACGTTCCACCTTGCTCATAATTACATGGGCATGTCCAGAAAGACAGACTAAATTACACACAGATATAAGATGAGGTGCTATCGGTAATATTCTTATGATGTTCCTATTAATCAGCTTGGCTGGTTTTTATCACAGTCCGCCCTGCCCACCGCTGGCCAGGCAATAATCAGAAATACATAAAGAAATTCTCGTGGAGCCAGGACCCAGCTTTGTCTTATTATGGAATAAGCCTTGTGGAAAATATCGGTTCATCCCCAGAAGCGGCTACAAATTGGTCCTGCGTGACACGCTTGGAATTTCCGCCGCATTCCATGACCTAAAACAAAAATGACATGAACATTGACAAATTTGACAAAGAAATTTGTGCAAAAAACAACCTCTATTTGGTCAGCCAAGCAGCAAATATGTCGGATGATATGCTTTATTAAGCAATCCATTTTTCAGCAATAGCGGTGCCATCTGCAAAGGTTAGCGTGCATCAGGCTACAGAAATTTCATCTACCTCTCTGGGCCTCGGCAAACACTCCGGCACATTTTTCATGTACATACAATTTTGGATGCAAATAGAATACTTGATGAAAGGGATGACCTTCTGAAGTGACTCCTTGGCAGTAAGGTAGGACGGAACAGGCAGCAGGAACAGAATGAGTTACTGCCCTGGCTGATCCAGCAGCACTGTAATATATGACTACTGTTCACACACAGAGTGAAAGCTCACCCCCACCCTACTCTGCTACATCTCGTTTTGCTGTGCCTGTATAAAGAAACTTGGCAGAACTTAAAGGTGATATCCTTCCAATTTTGCCTAAAGACCCACTGAAAGTTTTTTATATTTTAAGGTCTTTTAAAATATGACACTGTAAATAAATAGACGCTGTATATTGTCTATTTAGAAACACTGAAAATAAAATGTATATAAATATGTATTCAAATGAATATAATCATTTAATAAATTGCACAATAATTAACGGACATAATGTATTCGGCCTATAGGAAAACTAACATATTCACCCTATTCAAATATTATTTAAAAAAATTGTTAAAGGTTTTGTGAGCATATTGCGTAGTGCTTGGAGTCAATTGTTTTACTTGTGATAACACAATTAAATATGGCAAATTGTGCAGACGTTATGAACAACACATTAGAGACAACACGAGAGAACTAATGACACATTTAACTGATGAACCTGATTATGTTGTAGTCAATGCTTCTTCCTGTGAGATTTTGTCTTTTTGCATAATAAAATATAAAATCTGTAGCTGTATAGCTTTTTTGACAAATAATTTTGTCAGATAAATACCCTTTTTCTTCCCTCATATTAAAAACTAAAAAAATTCCTCATATTTTGATAGAACTTGTAGGGTGATTAAAAACAAATATCCCCTCCAGACATCACTTTAGGCCACTAATGTTCTTCCAAAACAGAATCGTCTGAGCTATGCTATCCCCATTCATTATTAGATCTGCTGTATATCAAGAATTGGTAGTGTTTTATTTTTTTCTTCTAGAAAAACATCTGAGACAAAGCTGATGCTGTACTTAACTGTTAAGTCGCATGGGCTATGAAAGAGACAAATAAAATTAAATAAAATCTGCCACAACTAAAAATATTTCTCTCCTTAAATTTGTAACTGAATCTAAGCACAGTTTTTTTGTCGCCAATGATTGTGTCATCATGTAAGCAATGTTCTAGCCGCTCTGTCTTTGTTGTCTGAGGTTTAACAAATGGACAGTCAGACAGCTAGTGTTCCACTTACTCAGAGGTGTTGGTCTCATCTGTATTGTGGCTGGCAGCACAGTCATCTTCATTGTCTTTGTCCTTACTGAGGAAGGTGATCTATCAGACCACAGACATCATGGTGAATCTAGCTGGCCTCTGCCTTCTCCCATTTGAATTGAAGACACAGTGTTTTAGTGCTCTGCAAGCGTTCCTTTAACCAGGACAGGATTGAGAATGAGTGAGCTGTCCTTGGCTTGTATTACTGTCCCAATATGATTGAGTTCCTTTGTTGGAATTGAAGAAAGGATGAAAATTGAGGACTTGACTTTCTGAGCCATGTGTTTCAGTAGGAATCAGTAATCTCATTTCCATCTAGGTCATTTTTACCAGTTTTTTTTTATTATGAGTAGTGAACTGTTTCATAAAAACTTTTATGGAGGATTTTTAGCTGACGCTATGAATAAGATTAGCTTTCCGAATACGTAGTCTCATATACTCTGAGCACGAAGAAAAATTAGGATCTCATTTTATTACAACAGCTTCATTATTGTTTTTCTTGTTGTAATTTAAGATGTCTTGTGCATATTTATATAGTTAAGACAAGATAACCTACAATAGAATTCAAATGTTGGCTATTTGAACAGTGATCAAGAACATATTTTTCTTTGTGTTCCCCAACAGAGCAAGTTCTAGCAGTCTGACTCTTGTGGGGGGATGATCACAGCGCGATAATTCGACTGACTAAGAAGTTCCTGCTTCAATGACTTTGTCCCACGGAGGGACACGACTTCCAGACCCCTCAGATTGATTGTTTACTTGGTAGCTGAGGGAGAAGAGCATCTAGTTGTTTCCCAAGGTGAGCGTTTTTCCAAACACCTGCTGTTAAATAAGCAGGGCAGACCTCTGGCCGCCTCTCTCCGGCCAGGGGAATACACCGGCTTTGTCTCCGCGATGAAGAACTAGAGCTATTTATCCACCCCCCCCATCCGCTGGATGTGTCACCAGCGAGGTGCTTAGGCTTGAGTGTTATATATAGACTTCCTCAGCCTCTAAATAGAAATGAAATGGGATTGCCAGTGTTTTTGTTGGGCCAACATCGGAGGGGGAAAAAATTAGAGATCCGTTCCTTGTGTATTTCATCACCTGCAAAGCCAATGAGGGAGAGCGCTCTGTGCCCGGCGACTGCAAACTGCGCCCAGGTTACTGCACGCTACAGTAGCCAAGAATGTGTGGTTCTGTAGATGATTAAATCAATAGAATTTTGACAAGACATGTAGGAACATGCCTCTTTATTTTACGCAGTTCCTTCCCCACAGTCAGGGGGCATTTATCACCCAACCCCGGTGCCGTCATCTAATGGAGATTGTTCTTTAGCCTGCGCTTGATCGAGAGGCAGGATTATGATGCATGTCGATAGTTTGCCGAGATATTGACAAAGGGACAAAGAGCACAGCCTGCAGCCGCTAGCCTGTCTATTCCCAACACGCGGCGACATACGCACACAGTCATCACGGAAGTATCCCCCATGGATGATTCCCATTGATATCCCATTGATGAATCGGCCCAAGCGTCTGGGTGACTGGAGGCAGTCGTTAAGACCCCCACAAACTCATTCAGCTAGCGATTAACTCCGCGAACGTCTGCCACGTTTCTCGTCTTTATTTACCCTGGCCGTTTTCTCAGTGTGTTCTCCCTGTCCTCCCACAAGACTCTCGAACACATCCTCGGGCCCTTTATCGTGGGCTTCTCACAAAGGGTTAATGATAAAAGACAGAACGTGAGGAGAAGAACGCAGAGGGATAATGAATATGAAAAAGGGGGGCTGCATTGGAAAGAGGAATGAGATGGGGGGGAGCTAATGACAGGTGTAGCTGTAAATTCTTCATTCTGCATGGGCTGATGGGAAGCGCTCGGCTGTGCGCTCGCCTGTGACTTTACAACTAATCCTGTTTGTAAGTTATTATTTATCTTCAGCAAACTTTGTCAAACTTGGGCTTTTGATTTTTTTTTTTTCTCCTCCCTCCTCCGATTTCCCTCTTGTGGCTCGCTCTCGCACATGCTCCCCACATAATTTATGACTGCCTCTGGTCCTCATGACAGATTATTAAAAGTAGAATTAGTTTTTTGCGCTGGATTTTTCCACTGGGAATTGGGAAGGCAGTCCTCTCAGAGGAAGGTCTCTTACGAGGTCTCCATTACTAATAGAAGTTTTTTCCCTTTTTTTGATGGGGGTGAGAAGACTAATGATTTGAATTTACTGTAGCAGGCGTCACGTGGTTGGAAAAGCATCAGCAGACGAGACAAGAGGTTAAGTTCTTCCCCGTAGAGAGCTTTATTGGATTGTTTAGCAGCAGAAGGATAATGTTTTTGTCAGAGAATGCCGGAGCACGCTAGTCTGGCAGCGGAGAGAAGAAAGATGAAGAGACCGAAAAAAGACAGAGCGAGAGCCAGATATGGGGAGACAGAAAAGAGCTTTTCTCTTATGTGGGTGGTTTAGAGATAGAGGGACACAGAGACAAAGTGGAACCTAGACAACATTGTTTTATGTAACTCAACTGGACAAACTGCGAGTTGGAGATTTCAAAATACGATTTATTTCCTCTTTTGTTCTTTTATTCTTTCTGTCATGTGCTCAAATGCAAAAAAAGAGAAACACGCACACACACACACACACACACACAAAGTGCTATTTCCATTCACCTGATGGCCGTTTGGAGCTTGTTCTCCCAGCATGCTACTGCAGCATGGGAACCAGAGGGGAGTCACAGCACAGCTGAGAGCCTCGGCTTAATCTTATGCATCATTAAGCACTCAGCGGCAAGCCAGCGCTGTTCATATACATCATCCACGCTTAATAAACATAATGATGACATAAGATGTAATTCTAGATGAATTTTCATTTTATAGGGAAATGGAGAATTCCTGTAGAAAGGAAAAGAAAGAAAAAAGTAAATTATCAGGGAAGTACAAAATAAATTATGTTTTTTTCAGCAAGATGAATAGCGGTGTTTGGGGCTTTAGAGCGGGAGAGTGCGATGCGGGAAGGGGATGAAGGGGCAGTGGAGGTGACTGGGAAAGGGGGGCACCGGCCATTTGTACGTTTTAATCGCGGGAGTCTGATAGACAGGCTGAGGGAGTCGGAGTGGGACTCATCCATCATGTGCACTGAAAATCAGTAGTATGAGAGGTAGTGTTTCAGCCTGGGTCGCCTTACAGGGGAGGAAATAGGATTCTGATGAAATTGTGAGGGGAGAGTGGCCCTAGACACTTGCTGGGGCAGCCGGGGTCACCGAAAGGCAGAGGAGACCTGAGATTACCGCATGTGCTCGGAGAGCAGGGGTCCCGGTCGCCCAACCCGGACCCATCTCTTGTAGCACAGCGACGAGCGGCACCCATGAATTAATGCAAAGAGGAGGGAGATGAATCGCCCTTTGAAATTAGTGAGCACTTTGAATTCCGACGGAGTGGGCCGGGCAAACTACTTCCCCTCTATCAGTGACTCTTGACACGGGTAGATAAAGGCGCAGAACGAGCATCTACAAATCAAAGCGTAATTACGACTGCTGGCATCCCATAAACGCTTTAGTCAAGATGGCCGCTCGGAGCTGTGCGCTGTTTGTACAGCTGTGTGAGCCCAAGCTTCAGATGCAGCAGAGTCAGAACGCCAGCAAGTGCACAGTTGCATGTCTGCCAAAAGGCTGAGGAAGTGGAATGCTCTGCTTCTGTCTAATGACTAACTAGAGCAGATCAGCCCCAATGCAACCTCCCTGATGCATTACTGGGAAACATACAATAGCACAACTAGTTGTCTTTAGATGTCTTTTATCTAACATTCATTCTGTATATCTTTATTATGGTTATATTGACATCTTAGAATATAAAATATATTTATACATAAATGCTTATATAAGCTAAATATATATATATATATATATATATATATATATATATATATATATATATATATATATATATATATATATATATATAAGCATTTGAATCAGCATTTGCATGGATTTTTATTTTATAATGTACATTAATAAATAGTGAATATATACTGTATGTATATACAGTATAAGCAATTAAATTGACATATTTTGTAACATACATTGTAAAATGTATTATTTATATTGTGTGAATATATAATTTGTGTGTATAGACATACTGTTAAAAAGTTTTGGGTCAGAAAGATTTTTTATTTTTTTTTAGAAGTGAATACATTTATTTAACAAGGATGCATTTATTTGATCAAAAGTGATAGTAAAGACATTTATAATGTTTAAATGTATAAAATATTTCTGTGTCAAATAAATGCTGTTCATGTGAACTTTCTAAAGAATCCTGAAAATTTGAAATTGTATCACGGTTTCCACAAAAATATTAAGCACCACAACTGTTTTAACATTGATAATAAAAATAAATGCTTGTTGAGAATCAAATCAGAATATTAGAGTGATTTCTGAAGGATCATGTGACACTGAAGACTGGAGTAATGATGCTGAAAATACAGCATTGCCATCACAGGAATAAATTACATTTTATGCAGTTATTTTAAATTGTAATAATATTTCACAATACCACTGTATTTACTGTATTTTTGATCAAATAAATGCAGCCTTGGTGAGCATAAGATACTTCTTTGAAACGCATTAAAAAATCTTTTGCATGGTAGTGAATATACATATTATACATTTTACATTGAATAAATAGTAGTACTTATAATGTTAAAATGACTAAAACGTAATTTAAAATGTGTCATATATACTATGAGCATTTTAACATAGAAATTGTGGTGCAATTGTGAGTAGAGAAAATAAACACTGTTTAGCACTCCACTGTAGTGCCAGGACATGTCCCGGTAAACTTGCTGCCAATGTTCTACTGGATCTTTTCCCAGAATGCAAGTCCTTGTTAATGTGGGCATTCAGTGTTCTCAGAATGTATGAATTCATGAGTTACATAAATCATACAAGTGCAAAAAAAAAAAAAAAATAGTGAACGAACAAATAGCAAACATTCCATGTAATAAGCTAGCCACCATCTTCCCCCTCATCCACTCAAACAGTTATACTGTAATTCAATTGATTTAGAGCATTAATTTAAAAATAATGGTACCAGAATTATGCTGAAGTATGTAAGTCAATCTTTTGTGGTTATAAGGTGATATCATTATGTGTATCACCTGTTATGGAACATCCTGACAGAATCTAGTAATCTTCCATTGACCTTGTACCTCCTTTATGTTGTGCAAATGTCTGTGCTTTTGATGTATTCTTGCTCTCATGAAGTATAGAGCTGTTCCTGGCACCACTGGCATATTGTATCTTGTTTCTCCAACTATTAAAAGTGTCAGCGGTTGTCTTCTGTTGCTTTTATATGCTGTTATTAACGACACAATGCTAACCGCCCAGAGTGTACATCTAATTAAAACCTCCAAACAGTTATAGCAAGGAATGAATCCAAAAGATAGGATATAATCATAGAGAATAATGTGTTTTTTTTTCCCACTGCCTTTGGAGGTTGGGTTGTAATGGGCTATCTGTATTCATACTGTGGGTTGTGAACCCACTCAATGATTGTTATAGAGCGCTGTAAAAGTTGTAGGTTCCTGCAGCAGCTTTTATTATTGCCAGCTCTCTTATTTCAAAGCCTCTTTTAATTTATCACTGATTGTTTATTTGGAATTAAGGTTAACTTATTGAAACCTCCTACGATTAAACTTTGTAACTGTAATCCGCACCTGCCTTCCAATCAATTGGCATGATGCTCCCAATGCCATGGTAATGGGTTTGGTCATGGAATCCATGAACTAATAAAATGTATAACTTGAATGTAAGGAAAGTCACTTTGTAAAACAATTGGCTGGTACACATCTCCTCATAGGTTTGCAAAACATTTGAGAGCCGTGTATATATTGTGATTTAGATGACAGTTTGTGGAGTGGTATATATGTATCTTTCAGCCGTAATGCATGTTTGTCTGTTAGGCCGGGGTCTCCACAGTTCCCCCCTTTCATTCCTGCCTTTTGACACAGTCATCTCCCAGAATCCAAGCCTGCTGGCCTGCATTCAAGCCCCCTGTCTTAACCTGAAGAATTATGTGTGCAGATAATTAGCTCTTATAGGTACACTTTCCATTTCTTCACTTCACTAAGCACATCATCTTCCTTCCCTCTTTATTGTTTGCTTTGCTTTGTCAGATCGATGTCTTGCTACTGCGTAAGTAGCAGTCATATCTAAAGCAACATAAATCACAACAAGGTTCCCTGTCGCACCAGTCACCGCACGCTCTGTCTAGAAACGCGGTAGGGAGCGTCTTTTTTCCGCATGGATCTCGGATCCGGGTATGACTGTGCTCAGCCTTTCGATGTCTGTTTGTGTGGCGCTGTGCTCACTGGTCTTTTGCCATGTAAAATGGAATGTGATTACACAGTGCTTCGCTTTGGCTTTCAGAGGCTGTCAGAACATCAGGCATTTGTGTCAGATCCCTCTCCGCCCATCCCATAATATCCTCCTGCTCCCTTTGAGTCGAGGGCAGACTGTTGAGGGGGAACTTATCAGATTATCCCCATCAGGTACCTTGGTGGGGAGCGGGTGGGCAGCATTTCTCCTGCCATTACTGCCAGCCCTGTGATCATGCCCCGCTAATGAATGCGCAAATGCAAATAGCCCTTCCCTGTAAAAGTTGACATTGTCTCCTGTGATAAATTTTCTGCTGAGGTAAGAGACAATTTAGAGTGGAATTACAAGCAGGCTCTTTGTCACTCTTCGGGTCCATTTACATCCGTAATTAGCTGTAATTCCACTGCACCCATTAGAGAGAGAGAGAGAGAGAGAGAGTCACCACTGAAACAGATAAGCAGTAAAAAGGGGCGATAGAGAGGAAAAGAGAAGCGCCAGATCTCTTGATGCTTTGCACAGCGCCGTCAGCTGGTGATTTATATGCACCCCTACGTGCTTGTCGCCACGCCAATGGGTGTAAACATTGATTAGGAGCAGGAAATGAGGCACACACTTTGTCCTCTGTGTCAGGGTCTTTGGGTCGAGGAAGAGGAAGGCTCATGGCCTTAATGTGTACAGTCCTCAACACCTGAGCGCATTTTAGAGGGTGGCGTTAGATACGCCTCTCAAGCATTACCCAAACAAACACATGACATTGTGCCACAGCGCTGCTTGAGTGACAAGCTCAGACTTGTCATTGAGTATCTTTTAGACCTGTGACACTCGGGAGTCATAGTGCATGCTTTTCCTGTGTGAGGATGATGTGCATCAGCTGGCAAAACAAATGTGGATTGATGGAAAGCTTCGAATGAGATGCACCAATGATTGTTTTGTGGTGTTTATGTTTTTGAGCATACCTACGAGTGTTGCCCGCCACGGGAGGTAAATTAATGCAGAGCTACGACCTCAGTGTTTACCGTGTATTTTCCCCTGTGGTGCACAAGGGGCCAAATAATCCTCAAAAAGGTCAAGACGCACGTCTCCTTCCCTACTTCTTCACCCCTATCTAATGAAAGTGTTTCCTGTGTTTGTATGACATCTATCTTAGCCAATCCCCCAAATCCTGTCATTACAGAGCTTAAGTGTTTGCTAAAGCTCCTGGACAGATTTCACATAATCCATTAATAGCAAAGAAATGTTTTTCTTAGTGAACTTAGTAAACACAATTGTTGGGGAAGCTGCTTAGAAACCGTAGCTTGCCAAGCTACATACTTATAATTTGAAGAAGTTAAACTACAGCCATTAGGCTACAAACTAAGAACAAAAAGTAGCTTGAAGCTATTAAGGGAGTAATATGTTTTTATAAATAAAATATATCCAATTATATAATTTAGAAATGAATCAACTGTACTCCTACAGGTACAAAAACAATAACAAGCTGTTTTGAATGAAGTACCCTTATACGGAACAAAAATATATGAGAACATACGTCAAAATATAATGCAATATATTACATAATACATTTCCATATTTTGGAAGTGCGATTTATATGCATTGACCATTTATAAGTATATATTAATACATATACAATATTTATAAATGAAGACAAAAATAGCATTACATTTTATATTCACAAAGTTATATCCTTTATTGTGTACATATATTGCACATACATGTTCCCATATAAATGTGAATGTTCACACACACACACACACACACACATACATATATATATATATATATATGCCGCGTTCCAGGCAACCTGAAACCCATGTTTTTCCAACCTTATACCCGTGAAAGTGCACTGGAACTGCAGTCAAACCCGTGACTTCCCACCAGTGAACTCGTACTAGGTCGATGTACTCCCAGTTACGAGCTCTGACGTCACATAGCCCGCGAAACCATACAAAACAACAATGGTTTGTTTACATCTAGCTACCACAATTCCTTGCGCTCAGTTTGGCGTGACTGGCCTGGAACGCTACAAAGTCGTGAGTCGTGGTTTGAAGTTGTGATTTACGTGCTCAAAAACCTCCCTGGAACGCAGCAATATACACACATTCATGGAATGAATTGCAACAGATTTCTAGTTCCCAGCATGCTTTGCTTCTGACTGTTAAAGGAGAGCAAATGTTAAAATTAAGTGTTATTTAATGTGTTTTGCTCAACATTAATATAGGGGGAGATCTGTTAGTGTTTAATGTTCTATTATTTTGGAATTTAAAAGGGTTTATGGTATGTCTGCTTTTGAAGTTATCATTGTGCTGAAGAGAGCCTTTGGTGACGTTGACGATTGGCCGAACACCTTTAAAAGTAAATGCTGTGCACTCCTCAGCACAGTGAGTAGTCTCTTGGTTAAATACTTTACTTACATGCAGGTGTGCTTGTGCTTTTATTAACTAGCCTGAAAATATGAAACATTTATAATGTGAATAATTAAAAAATATAAGAAATATATTATATTATATATTTCTCTATATATGCGTGTATATGCTGCATGAGTAAATATATCTGCAATATATTACACATGCAGTGCCATATCTGATTACATATACGTCTATATGTTATGAAGTGTATTACTGAATATAAATTAATTATGATATAGGCCCTATTAGTAAATATATTGTCACATATTTTTCAAAATATGAAAAGCAGCAATTCCTTGTATTATTAAATATATTGGGACATATATTAATACAATTGGCCTATATTATTCTGTATATTTTCAAATATGCTGTTAAACCATATTGGTCATTCATATGGAAATATATTTTCTTTTCATAAGGGTAGCTCTTAGATTGACAGCATCCAACTTGATCTAAACTCAACAATAATTTGTATTACCGAGTCGAAAATATGGTACATTGAGTACGGTTTAAAAGGGAGTCGAATTGCCGAATAGTTTTTAATTGTTCATTTACATAAACCTCGGTACTACCTAGAATGAATTGAACATTTCCAACGCAACATACGAAAGAGAACCATTTGTGATGAACTGATTCAATAGAATGTTAACGTTCTAATGCTTCACATGAGAGAGAGGACCGCTTTGGATGAACCGAATCTTCACTGAATCACAGATTATTAGAATCATTTGAATTTTCAGCGCTTCGTATGAAAGCGAGAGCTAGCGATCGATAAAGAGAGAGAGGGGTCGATTTTTATGTTGAGCTGATTCACTAGAATGAATCGGACTTTCCAACGCTACGAGAGAAATTGTGTCGTTGAGGTGAGCACATTTGATTATTAGCCGAAAGGGACTTCGTTGTTAGCGCAGACGTTAGAAACAACAGTTGTTTTTTAACCGCTGGAAGCAACTAAATCAAAATGTTGTGAGGCGGTAGTTGGCGATGGCATGTTAAAGTGTAAATTGCAGGTTAACCACCACAACCAATTAATGTGTAACGTTAAATTAAAGTGCCCAATGTGTATATATGTAAAAATGTCTGTCTTAAAATGCGTTACAATAAAATGTATTGGGGTTTCTTCAAAGGTAGCATGTTTTTTTACCGGAACGGGAGCGGGACAAAACATAAATGTTGCGGGCGGGAGAAAGTAATATAGAAAGTAAGTTAGTTGAGAACGTCAGTTATAATAATGATCCACGTATTAAAAAATGATCGAGTTTAAATCGGGCTCATAATTACAATTAATGTGTCGGGCAGGGCCGGACCGGGCTCGGGCACAGCGGGCTCGGGTAGGGTCTTGCTTGATTTTTTGAGAGGCATCCAGCTGCAGCCCCGCAGACTCACCTCCGGGTAGACACCAGTGGCTGGACACCAGTGGATGGACAGCAGACGTCATTTCCGTATCGTCATTCACTTTTCAAATTGACGTCATTTCCGTATCGTCATTCACTTTTCAAATTTGACGTGCCATGCAGATGTCAGCGGTAAGAAAAAATAATAAACTGTCAATGATTTATAGGTCATGTCAGAATTCAAATGCACAAACTACCTAGTTAAAAAAATTGTCTTGTTTTCAAGGTACTGTGTCGTGTTTTTTTAAAGGTATTAGTGAACTCCAAGTGAACTCTGGTGTGCCTCAATTCTAGAGCTAGGTTGCTACAGTAGATTTTCCAATCAAATCGTTCTTTGAGTGGTATGATTTAATATTGTAAATACGTTTTTTTTCCACTTGGATGTGTGAAGATTGTACCCAGTTAACGAGAATATAAAATAAATATTCTGTTCATCCAGAGGTGAGAACTAAATATGCTGTCTATCCAGAGGTGAAAATATAAAATAAATATTCTGTTCATCCAGAGGTGAGAACTAAATATGCTGTCTATCCAGAGGTGAGAATATAAAATAAATATTCTGTTCATCCAGAGGTGAGAACTAAATATGCTGTCTATCCAGAGGTGAAAATATAAAATAAATATTCTGTCCATCCAGAGGTGAAAATATAAAATAAATATTCTGTTCATCCAGAGGTGAGAACTAAATATGCTGTCTATCCAGAGGTGAAAATATAAAATAAATATTCTGTCCATCCAGAGGTGAGAACTAAATATGCTGTCTATCCAGAGGTGAAAATATAAAATAAATATATGTCAATCCAGAGGTGAAAATATAAAATAAATATATGTCCATCCAGCGGTGAAAACGGAAATTAGCGGCGAAACGGAAATGACGGAGAAAAGGGAAATGACGTAGGCTGTCCATCCACTGGTGTCCAGCCAGTGGTGTCTACCCGGAGGTGAGTCTGCGGGGCTGCAGCTGGATGCTATTGGATTTTTTTGGGCCCAATCTAAGCTCTACCTCGGGTAAGTTATGCTAACACTTACAAGCACGAATCAGCCGTTTGTCCTTGGGGAACTTGTGGAGCCTCTCCCCCGTTTTTGATGTATTCGTTCATCCCGCACAAACACAAAAGTTAACCATTTTTGCTAGCTAGGTCTCCAATTTAACGTAACTCCAGGCCTGGAGCAGTAAAAGCTTGGAGTACCTTTTATGACGTCACGCCCAGCCTAGTGGAAGGGAGGGGGCGTGCTTAAAGGGTTAGTTCACCCAAAAATGAAAATTAAGTCATTAATTACTCACCCCCATGCTGTACCAACCCGTAAGATCTTCGTTCGTCTTCGGAACACAAATGAAGATATTTTTGATTAAATGTGACAGCTGGATCACTCCTCCATAGGCTCCCTAAGGGAATGAATCCTGACGGCCCAGAAAGTCAATGAAGACAATGTTTAAATATTCCATGTCACAACAGTGGCTCAACTATAAGTTTATCAAGCGACGAGAATACTTTTTGTGCGGAAATAAAACAAAAATAACGACTTTATTCGAATATTCCTTTTCTTCCTTGTAGGCCTGAAACGAGACTTCAAGAGATTTCCACGACGCGCACGCGCGAGAACTTAACTGAAGTAGTTGAAGGAGATCGCAATTCTCGCGCATGTGTCGTGGAAATCTCTTGAAGTCTCGTTTCAGGCCTACAAGGAAGAAAAGGAATAGTCGAATAAAGTCGTTATTTTTGTTTTATTTCCGCACAAAAAGTATTCTCGTCGCTTGATAAACTTATAGTTGAGCCACTGTTGTGACAAACATTGTCTTCATTGACTTTCTGGGCCGTCAGGATTCATTCCCTTAGGGAGCCTATGGAGGAGTGATCCAGCTGTCACATTTAATCAAAAATATCTTCATTTGTGTTCCGAAGACAAACGAAGATCTTACGGGGTTGGTACAGTATGGGGGTGAGTAATTAATGACTTAATTTTCATTTTTGGGTGAACTAACCCTTTAAAACCACTGTAAAACGCACCAACTTTTCATATTATATTCAGCATTTTGGTATAAAAAATGTAAAAAAACAATGGTGGGCAGTTCTTATCTTTCTGTTTAGTAAGCACATTGCATTATCTTCGTGAAAAATTTTACCTGCAATTTACACTTTAAACATTATTGCGAGTCTTGCCACCAGTGTGCGCGGTTGATGATCAAAATGTAAAAGTACAATGAACATTTATTGACATCATATGAGTAATATATTTTGCTGTAATATTAGTTTAAATATTGTATTATGAAATCAATCAGCATCATTCTTGCATTCCATAAATACTGGAGGATGTCCCCTACTCTTTTGGATAAATTGATAAATAGTCTTTACCTGTAGTAGGCCTCAGAACGTGTTGCTCGTTCACAAGCTGCGTTTGTAACAAAGAGCTGCTTCATCGTTGACACACGAACGATAGAAGACATTTGCGCGTTTTGTTTGCTATCTTTGTTTTCTGTCTTGCAATCCCGGTTCATAGGCTATAAATTATTCATCGCAAGAGTGATCTGTGCGACTGAATCGAACTAAATCGCAGACTAGGCTTTTTGCGAACCCATTTGACCTATTAGATGTGATTTTTTCATTCCTGAATCTCTAGATTCTAAACAGCTGATAAAAAACAAGATTGATTGCTGAAATATTAAGGAAAATAATTATCAAGTAATTTCCACCAATAGACAAGGATATATCAGTAACATTTTACAGTGGCTTGTTGTGTCCCAGTAAAAAGAGTAGAGATCACTTAGTAAAATGTACCTGGTTAACTTGATAAGCTTCTTAAAAACAGACGAATTATGTTCACAATACTGAAAGTGTTGTTAGGTTAGTAGTGTCGCTACATTTGGTTACTTCCCAACACTGGCAAACAACAACCTTTTTCTGTTTTGTTTTTTCTTTTTCCTGTGACCTGTCCCATTAATGATCTCTTAAAGAGTGCCCTTTCATTGACCGTTTATTTGACCTCCATTTGGGAGCCATACCTGAGTGCTTTTGTAATGCCATCTTCCAGTGAGCTTTAATGAGGCTCATTGTGATGTCTAATTGTCTAGCAGACATTTAACACATCAAATATCATTTTCCTGGATTCATTAACTACAATGAAGAAATCCACACTCCTAGATTCACAATTTAAAGCGTCCTGTATGTCCAGCTCTGCTTTGTTGATGCCAGCAGTCTCTCCCCCACCCCCCCTCTCTCTTTTTCCTCTAGTGCTGTTTCATTCCCTATGTACCTTCTGGTCTGTTACCCTGGTGTTGTAAAACATAGATGCCTGAATTGTGCATTAGGGCACCATGATTACATCCATCAATCATGTCAGAGAATTTGGAAATGATGGTTTAATGTACCTTTTTAACTACATGTAACTTTGTTGCTGCCTCTGTACACGTTTTGTGCCATTGATATGAAATGCACGAGAAGGAAGGGTGGAAAAGAGAGCAAAAACCCATTGTGTTTTTTCCCTGTCATTAAGCTGTGCCTGGGAGATGATGTGGAAGCCGTATGTGGTCCAGGGGAAGTATTTATGGCCCTGCTTGAATCTGGTTGGGCTTCGCTGATAGCTGAGATAATGGGAGCGAATGGGATGCAGCGAGCTGTTCTAATGGCACCAACAAGACATGGGAACAGCCAGGATAAATAAATGTTAGCCATTTTCTCTACTCCACACCATTTGCATGTTCTATCATTAAAGCTGCTTAAAGAGTTCCGATAATAGAATAATAATAAAAGTACTGGTTGCATTTAAATAGTGGAAAGCAGGTCTTTAAATTTTCTTAATGCATTTAATGCAAAGGCTCCGTGTTTCATTTGAATAGTGGAGTTGTGTTCGGCTGAAGATAGCGGGAGCTTTAATTTTAATTTGTTTTAATTCTGACACTTATGCTCCAGTGGCTTTTCTTGTGAAATAGGGATGAATACAAACAAGATTTCACTTCATTAAACAGCAACAAACTGTACGGAAATTGCACTTACTTATGGAAATGGATTTTAAGCATGCAAAGCATTACTTGCTCGGTCTACGCTGAAATTTGAAAAACATTACAGGGTGAGCCTATTAGCTCTGACAGAGTTGAGCACAATTACTGAATGGAGGGGGAGGGGGAGGGGGGGGGGGGGGGGGGGGATCAAGGTACAGCTAAACCCATGGTGATAAAAAGTGACAAGCTATTAGGAAAGTATATTGACCTTAAAAAGCACTTAATTTAATAAACCGCAGTTTGCACAGGTGGCATTACTGGCGTAAGAAAAGACAATGATAAACATATCACTATTTTACAGAGGTATATATTACACTTTATTTAGAGTTTACTATATAATAATGTTAATGGTACATTTAAAGTATGCCTGTCTTATTATAGGCCTACATTTTAAAATTAAAATGTGGATGGTTATAGGCTATAGAGTTCTGTGGTGGATTACAGTTTAGTCTCATTCAATTTATCATGAATGCCTAAATTAAGGATTATCAATATTTAAAATAATTTTGTTTTATATTGACCATTTTCTTGAAGAAAGTTAAATAATGTTTTTTATTGTGGTAGCTAAATTGGAAAATATAATGCTCTGAGAACTGTGAATCCGTATATTTCACTTCTTTATATACTGTTTGAACGATTTTGTACAAATATCCTGTATTCGTACAACTAATAGATGTTCTTATCTATTTATTTATTAGTGATCATTTGTCAGTTATTGTCAACACTTGTGGCACCAAGATGGCTGACTTATAGTTGTAGCATATTTTTGTTGTTGAGAATAATAAAGTATCAATTTAAAAAATATTGTAAATGTAACTAGTGAAGTCAGAAAATTGGGTTGATGACATAGGACCTTTTGTTTACCTTTCAATGTTATCTGCATTTTCAGTATCTGTTGGAATGAGCTGGACTGTTAACAATGGACTTTTCTTCTTTTTCCTAAAACGACGTTCAAAGGAAAATGCTGTTTCCTAATGCCAGAGGTAAGGAGACAATTTAATATAAAAACTCTTTCAAGTTACAGTTATTTATTAGTTTATGAGCTGTGTTGTAGTTCATCAACCTAGTTATTTTGCTTATAGCAATTCCAGTGATCTGAAAATATTTGATCTAGTATGTAGATTATTCTCCATAAAACTACATTCTATGTTTAAGGTGTCGACAATGTATTTAGTTGAAGATGGATACATTTTATAGTTTCAAATAATTTATTTGGGTTTTATATGGCATTGTGATTTTTGTTGCACTGAAGTATCACAGGAATAGACCTCATAAATGTAACGGTTATTGAGGCAGGGCCTCAAAGTAAACATACTATTAACATGCTAAACTTATAACTTCCTCTTTAACTCAGCAACTTTAATTCGCCATCCTCCTTCAGCTCGCTTTTAGAGTTGAATGATCTCGGGGAGGTCCAACATGTCTTCCCCGATCCTTTGAGATGTTAGCAGACAAGAATAAAGGAGTCCCCTCGCTCTCTTTTTTCCCCCTCCTCTCATGTCATCTTGTGCTCGGTCTAATCTCCCGAGCATTTGAGGCCAGAATGCCGCTGGAAGTGAATAGAAACTTCAGCCTTATTGTTTATGTGCTTCTCAGTGTGACCGCTCTTTGTGTCCCCCACCTTGTTTTGTTTTTCATGCTACTTAACAGTGACATTGAATACCATGTGTGTTTATCTGTCTTCAGTGCGTTAATCTGTTTGCATTACTGCTGGTATTCTGGTAGTCCCATTATATATTAGAAAAGCAATTATCACTTCATTAAACACCGAAGGTGTTAACACAAGTCATAAGACTAAGCCATCTGTTGAATTATCTTCTTGGTGTCCTCTTGATGCTATCCACTAAACAACGCTTCTCACCAATTAAGGTTATACTTGATAATTTAACTTTGAAAATGGGAAGTGTTCGGTTACCCCTCTAATAATAGCAATGCATATGGCGGTTATTTAGACTTTTTAATGAGAGAGATGGCCCCTTCAATTTGTCTTTGAGATCTGGAAAAGGCAGATTGGAGCCTGAGGACTCAATTCACCTGAGCATATGTTAGAATCAGAGGGTTTTTTTTTTGCATGTGGTGGCAGACGTTATAACCTATTTTTGTAGTCTGCTGTGGGGTTGTATGACAGAATGGTCTTTTTTCCAGTTGTATTTGTTGCTCTCTCTGCACTGGATTATTATTGTAAAGGTCAGATATTTGCATGTTGGTAAAATTTAATTCAACATATCAGCAGAACCAGGTCGGGTAATGTATTTTGTGAGGCAGTTATTTAGTCAGAGTTAAGTCGATTTGCTGTTTTCCGAACCCTTTTAAAAATGTTTCCTTATTGGGAATCGTCACACACGTGATCGCTGTGAAATATAGTCCTTTAGTACTGATATGTCAAAGAGCCTGTCATCAACTTAACCTCATCTCACTCTGTAAAATCAATAAATCAGTGCTGTAATTGGGCTGCTTTAGCATGTTTTCTGTTTTGAATCACATGCTGGGGTAATTTGAAACTGAGCAGTCATAAGCTAACATCTTGAATTATGTGACATTTAGGCATCTTCAGCCTCTTAAATCTGAGATGAAGGCATTAAGACAGATAAACGCATCTAAAAATCAACTGGATTTAAAGCTAAATGCTTGTTTTTTATGCTTCCAGTTCATCTAGTTTAACACATTCTATCCAGTTGGAGCTGTCTGTATTTGAGATGTTTTTAACGCTGATATGAACAAGATTTGTACCACTTTAGTTTTAAAGATGATGTTATCACTTTAGCTGTGCATATCCTACTGATTTAGAGATTTAACAGCTTAATACCGCCTACCTTATCCAAGTAAGTATATGTTTGGCTAGGAATATCAGCTTAAGAAGGAATTAACTTTTTGAAATATAAAAATAAAAATCATGTTTTAAATTATTAAAAAAAGAAAAGAAAATCTAAATAAAACATTTTTTATTCAACATTTGTACACTGAAATAAAGGATTTAAATAAAAACCCTGCCCGATTGTGTGAAATCTAGAGAAATACTGGTTGGAAAGAAAATGATAACATGCAAATGAAGCAGTTCTTTTAAGCGTTGATTCTTTTGCTCTTTTGAAGAAAAGCAACTGTAGTCCACCTCTGACTGGGATGGAAAGGTTTTCTCTCAGCTTCTTGCCATGTGTTAGTGTGTATTGACAGCTCAGATGGGATGCTGGCAGAGGAAATCACCTCATTTGTTTCCTATGGCTCAGTAATGGCAAATCACCTCTTAGGGGCAGTCAATTGACAGACTCCAATCCTAGTGCGCAAACATCCATGAGGATTTTATTGGCTTCCTCTTCAACTCCTCCACCTAATGTGGTTAGCCCAATGAGGCCCAAAACTTGTAAAGGTATTACAGAAAAAAATCAATCACCTGCTGTCCAGGCAAGTTCTGTTTTAGGATGAAGCGTTTAAATGAGGACATCAGTCAGACTTGTTGTGTTAAGTTTATTCTAGTTGCAAAAGCAGACGTTTTGTCAGGATTTAGTATTTTTTATAGCCGGAAGATTGATTTTTATAATCCATTTTAAGAACAATAGCTTACGACGGTCATCATTCTCTCTTAAGCTCTTTTGTAAAGAAAAAAAGGAGAAAGTTTTTCCAAAATCTTCTGTCGTCTTAATGAACAGGTGTCTACATAACACAGCCCACCTCACAGATGGCTATATAATTAGCATTCATTATGGCAGCCTCTCCAAGGCCAAGATCTGTGTGGCCAAGAAGACTTGCTAACCTTCTCACCTTCAAGCAGACCCCTCCCTGTGGGAGGCTGACACTTCTTTTTTTCTTAGCTCGGGAAAGATCGGGGGCCCTTTCATAAGGTGTCATTTTAATGCTTAAGCATTACTGAGACATGAATTTAAATTCCAAGGAGGTCAAGGTCTCCTTGGGAGATTTAAAATATCGAGCATAGCCCCCCAAAAATTTTGAATTAACAAAATGTACTGGACTTAAATTGCATATTTTGTAACTAAGGGTGTAACAATACACTCATGTCACTATTGATTCAGTTTGATACACAATGCTGATCTCACAATATGATTCTCTCACAATATTTTTAAGCCAAAATCGAGTTAAAATGGTGTTTTTTTTTTATTATGACTCCTAAGACATAATAAACAATACTGAAAGGCTTGGACTTGGTCCTTCCCCTCCATGCACATGCAGGACAACGGTGACACCAGAATTGCAATATTCATAATCCTGCTTAGCTAAAAATACAGAATTTTGTTAGACACACGCTTGCACTCTATCCCTGACTACATACATTTAACAAGTTTTAGATATTGTATTTTATTAAATCCTGAACTTTATTTTTTAACTTAATATCAATTTAATAAATAAACATGCAAGCTCAAATGTGTGACCTTCTGGGTTTACCATATCTGATGCTAAATTAAATCTGTCAACACAAACACATTGTTGCTATCCACAATACATATTGTTGCATTTTTGTATAGCGATATATTGTGACGTGATATATTTTTTTCTGAACACACATTCATAGTGCTCCAGTCAAACAGCTGCAATAGAACATAATTGGAAATGCCATGTATGATACTATTTGAATATTTAAATGATGTATTTACATTTTTAGCCCATTCATACCTGAACAGTGCATTCCTGCAATCGTCCGCCATATCTCCCAGAGCTTAAAACAATACAGTTTACTCCTGTAGTAACGGTTGTGGCAGTAGCGGTCAGGTCATTCCACGAGCATGTCAGCTTTCATGCCTGACTGCTTCTGTTGTGGGGCGAGGAGGGGTGGGCCAGAGTGCAGGGAGCACGAGTAGGCCTGTAATTTTCTCCACTTAGAAATGAATTCCATCTAATCTCATTTCACCATGTCAAACGGCACTGTGACATGCTGTTTTCCTCAGTAACATTTGGTTATGCTGCAGCAGTCGACTGCCCTCCTGATGCAGCCTGACACCCTCTGGTTATTAAAAACTGTTTGCACTTTGCGATATTGTATGATGTGGGTTAAATGCAGAGCAATAGAGAGACTAAATAAACCCTCTCTGTTTTTTAGTTTCGTCAGCTGATGTCTTGTGCCGGTAGCTTGTCTCTGTTTTGTGGTTAGTTTGCCTGTCACGTGGGAAATACAGTTAATGGCTAATCCATCTTGTATTTCAGGTGTTACAGCTTTCAACCTTCTGGCCTTACATTTTTTTTTTTCTGATTAAAACCTATTTATTATAGTGTTTTCTATTTTTCTGTATATGATTTTTATATTATATTATATTATATTAATAGTTACACCCTTATATGAATAGTCCAAATGAAAATGGGAATTAATTTGATGTAATATGTCATAGACAGTCCAAATTATTTTGAAGGGGTTGGTATTTTTTTCATGTCTTTATGTCTTGCTTAATAAGTTTTTTCATTTCTTCCTTATTATTATTGTTATGATGTTTATTGTAAATACATATTATAATAATGAGAAAAAGCTCTTTGCGCAGTTAGCTTTTAGACATAGATTTAACGAGATATCATATTTTGCAGCAAATAAATACTAAATGCATAATATCTCTTTCAGTCTGTATCTTCTATAGTGAGTGCAGACACACACACACACACACACACACACACACACACACACACACACACAGAAGCTTTCTCCTCCCATCACAATAAAGAAGTGCACATTTAGGAGATGGAGTTGCAGACTCTGAGTTATTTGCAGGAGTAATGTATTATTCTGTTCAAGTAATGATCAGGTAGTGTTAGATGAATGCGAGGTGTTCAGCTCCATTACTGGCCGCACATCAGTGAGGCATTATTACATTATCGCTGCTCCTTAGCAGGAGATTGGCTGTGTGAGACCAGGTTCTGAATACACTCATAGTGCTCGGGCTGGCATAAATTGCAGATTGGCTCATTGCTTTCAATGATAAAAAAAAGTAAGAATTGCTAGTAAAAAGAACATGGACTCAGGCTAATCCTCGGTTGTTTGTCAACTGAAGATGTTGGTGCATTTGAAGGAGGGATGTTAAACAGGTGAGGAGATTTTCAGACCAAGAATTCTGCGGTTGGCCATTCACACCAGCCTGAAAGGAAACACAAATCTTTAATACATTTTGTTTTTGTTTGGTCTGGAAATGAAATGAAAGCCTGTTCAGTAGCCAAAATGATGTGTTATTATATATTTGTGATATATTACATAGAGAGTTTGACAAACATTATGGAAAATTAATTCATATTTCAGAATGTTTTAAGTCATTTAGTCATTTGCTTGCTGATTACTTTTATTTACTTATTCTTAGTCTGGCACTCTAGACCCTGGATGATCCTTAGGAGGGAAGGAAATCATTAAAACAAATTAGACTGTAAACATTCTAAGGAGCATTTGTCTTGGGGATCAATATATTCCACAGTTCTTTCCTGGAGTCTATAGTGTTTTCAAACCATCATGAGGGAGATTATGAGAAGAGTCCTTTTTTTTTGTCTTACAGATGGACCAATAATTATTGACAGCTTGTAAACTAATGACCGAACCTCCTTTTAACCTCCTGCCCAACTGTAATGGATAAACCTTTTTTTTTTTGGCTTGAAAATGACAAAATCGTTAATTATATTTTCTGATAGTAAAATGCAGATATGATTATACATTATTTTGTTTATTTATAGTTAGACTTTACTTTTAATAGCTCTAATACTTTAATAGCAGAGATATTTTACTTGTCTGATAAGTGTTATATTATTAATTACATATTTTGAGTATGATAATAACAATTTAATTCACATTTATTTGTATAGTGCTTTTCACAATACACATCATTTCAAAGCAGCTTTACAAAAAATGCATGAGTCCACATTACAATTTAGAGTGATCTGTTATCAGAGAGTAACTGCCTAAGTTGTGTATTTCAGAAATGTACATATACAAATCACAGTTAGCTAAAAATGTACTAATTTAAACTATGTAATAATTTACCTAACAGTCATGGTTATGTTATTCAATCGGCTTGTTTGACTAAATTCAATCTGTGTTTCTTTTCTGCTTAAAATGATTACATTATCATCAGCATTAGCAACACAATCATGATTTGCTCTGTTCCTTCTCCACTCCGTCCATATCATGACAAGACTGTACAAGGCAGGTGATTCTAAGCTGCAAATTTAAGAAAAGTGTCCCATTAAATCAGACAATATCACATATATTCATTTCCTCTTCTTTGTACCTTTTAAGCTTATTTTCGCCGAGGATGAAAAGGAGAGAAGTGTCTTCTCTAGATAGGATTTAAGATAGGATTTAAAGCCCAATGTAACCAAAGCTCTATTGTCATTTACACAGTCTGGGCCCCTAACCTATTCGCCAGTTATACTGTTGAGGCCTATGAATTTGTGCCCCCCCCGACTCCCCCCCCCCCCCCCCCCACAGATAATAAGTCTTAATGGCAACAAAATGACTCCTCTGTTTCATTCTGTTGTTATGTTAAAAACGGCTAACCCAAAATGACCACTCTCTGCATATCAGGCTGGGTTGTTTGCCTTGCTTTTGGTGGGCTGCAAGTTGGAGTTCCTTCTGTTCCCCATATGGCAGCATTGTCTTGGTAATGTGCTACAATGCCCCCCCTTGGAGCGTGCTGCAGGCCCTGCTGCTAGAGGATAAACTATTGGTTTCACTTTTTCTCTCGGAGCCCCTGGAGGCAAGCCTATGGCCTGGGGGACATGCTGCTCTCTGAGCTGGGGGGCTTTCAGCGCGTGGCGGCCCGCCACCCCCGCTGCCACTGCCTGAGAGGGCCCTTAGCCAACAGAAAAAAAGGAGAAAGGGCTGAAGGGAAGGATGCGTAGCTCTTGGGGGCTCTGAAAGGGAAAGCTAACTTCATTGTGTCCCGTATGGCGGGAATACAGCAAACGGCCTCTTATAAGACTGTATCTACATGTGTTTCGCTGCATTGTATAATCATATTTTTTCCAAAAGTATTTTCAATGTTGTTGAATCTGACTAATCTTGCGTCATAACTTTTTTTAGCTTGTTTGTAGATGCACAGTTTTCAATTATACATTTTCGAAAATTCATGTTTAAGGCTGGTCTTCAAAAAAAGTGAAAACTTGGAAAATCAGGGTGTCACCCTTAAGGCATCATCTCAATCTAGAGCATGCATTAGCCCAAATGACTAATGGGACTCACTAAAATAATTAGAAAAGAATTTGAAGAAGACCATTATATTATGTAAATGCAAAATCATAAAAAAATGTGCTGCATTTGCAAATATGCATATGATTTCATCTTGCCTGTTTTAATTAACCACGTTGTCCTGCCTGAGAGATAATATGATTTATAATCTATCATTAGCAGTCGATGCTCTCATTTTTTTTTTCTTTCGTTTGTTGAAGTTGTCTTGTAGTGTCCGCCACTTTGATCTGTTTGCTTGGCTGCCAATTTGCCAAATAGTTCACTGTTAATGGAAAAATTAATTGCCAAGCGACATCAAGAGTGTCAGTTCAAAATGTAGGAGTCAGTTTGATATTAGTATTAGGAGTATTAGTATTAGTATTAGTATTATGATACTAAGTATTAGGATGATGCAGTAAGCCAACCTTTCATGTTCTCTCCCACATCAAAAATAGCAGAAGTAATTAAAAAACATTTAAGCTAAACTAATGTGTTAAGTTATGATGTTATTTAAGATTCAAACCTCATAAAATTAAAGCCCAAAACCTACTGCCTGTATTTACATATTAAGCTGTGCTATCATTTTAAGGCTAACTTATTCTGACAGTGCAGATGCTTTAATGCTCAAATCACATTGTTATTTAACATTGTGTTTCATCGAGTCACTCAAGACATTGTTTTGTTTGATCTGTAAATTAACCTGACACAATCATTCTATCATTTTATTTGGACTTTATCCATATTATTTGGAAATTATACCGGCTATTTGTAAGCTTGCAATGTGTCCAGTTTCACATAAATTCTGCATTTGCCTTTTGTCAGCAAAAATGTGCAGTATAACAGCATAAAAAAAGTTTATTAATTCGTTTCCATGAAAATGTTAATCATGAATAGTATGGATAGTAAAAATGCATGTTAATCTAGATTCAGGACTTTAATGGGTTTCTGTTTTGCAGTGCTTAGGATAAAAAAAGAATTGTAAAAAAAAAATGATACAGCCAGCAGATCATAACACAGTTCCTGAAAAGATATGTGGCACATACTTTCTCCATAATATGTGTGTGTATATATATATATATATATATATATATATATATATATATATATATATATATATATATATATATATATATATATATATATACACATGTATATATTTTCTACAGTAGTAAATAATACTTTTATATGTACAAATTCAATACCTGAGAGATTGTGAAATGCTAAAACTGATTAATTAAACAGCATAAAATTTGTTCACAAAATTTGTTGTTTTCTTCAGTGGTTATTTTGAAATATATACTTGTGCCACTCAGAAAATATCTTTGAAAGTATTTGTAAATGGTGACAATTTTTTTGGTCAACAAGAATGACATACAGTGATAACATAAAAAATGTATTTTGTCACAAGATACTTTTAAAAGAAAACTTTCAAGTCACTGTTGACTTAAATTCACATATATTCATTTCGATAGGTAAAAGCTCAGCGTATGAGACCTTTTATTGCTCTTAAGATCACACAAGTTTTCTTTTCGCCGCTTGCATACTCCGAACAAGAACCTTTGGTTCACTGCTCACAAGACATAACTTTTTTTCACATCCTTTTTTTTTTGTGCTGTCCTTCCCCCCTCCGGGATTGTTTCTACAACACACATTTGTGAATCTGAATTGATGAAAAAGTAACAAAGCCGCTCTGTTGTGGCAGGATGAAAGGCCTTGTGAGAACACTGGGGTTATCTGCTCAATAAATATGATGCTTCCTCATACTGCAACTCTTTGTCACTGACAAAGAGCAAACAGCTGGTAGATGAAATGCTACATTGCGGCACAGGACAACAGACATTTTCAGCTTGGCTGACCAGACACTAGCCTTTGAGCTGGCTCTGGGAAGGCTGTTTGTTTGACCCAAAGGAGTGGAATTGACAGAGAAAGCCTGCAGCACTTTTCTCTTCTATGACTAAGACGGCAAATTATTTTCCAGTTCCCTGTGTGAGGTGGTGTGTTTTTGCTAGCTCTCTCATGACCGCTTTGCACCTGCTGTGTCTGCAGGGTGTACTTCAACAAAGGTAGCACTTGTTGACTGAACTCTGCTTATACCTTCTTTTAACATTTAAATCTCTCGCATCTAACACTGATTCATATGGGCTGCGTAGTCAAAGAGCTCTTTATCAAGTGTGTGTGACAATTGTACAGCTTGTATTGCTACTAGTCTTTATGAGACGTGTGTAATTGCTCACATTATTTGTATCGATTCAGTTTTAAATGATCGATATGAACAGTCTTTCCCAGGTACCTCAAGTGTGCACCAGTGTCTGTTGGTATAAACACAGCAATCCACTGGCATTGATTTATGAGACAGGGCACTCGCAAATTGACTTATATGCAAGAGATGTAAATGGGGAAGGCTGTTTGATGGAGACGCTCATTTCCTTCTATAAATGTTTTAAATTAACTCAACCCTTGTGGCAGAACAGCACAAGCTTTTCTTTTTCCCCCACTCTCCCTTTTTTATATTTGCAAGATTATCCTCATTATCAGGCAATTTGTTTCATAAACGGAAACACTTCCCTTTGATAGAGTTAGTACGAGGGAGTTTGATTAAGAGGATTCATTTCTGAAAGTAAACCTATGAAATTAGCCAAGGAACGAGCCATGTTAACAATGATGCAGAGCAAAGATGTTTATAATCAGAGCTTTTTGACAGCACATAGATCACAGTAAAGGTGGAAATAAAGCAAGATACCGAATCACAGTCCCACAAAATGATACAATAGTATTCATTTATCAAGTTTGTGGAGCTTTTCCATCAGACCGTAGTCAATTACCAGTATGAATAGTAAAGATGCATGTGATTCCAGATTCAGGACTCCTATTGGCTTTTTGTATTGCACTGCTTAGGATAATAATATTATTTATAAATATTTATTTTGCCAGCCAGCAAATCATCGCACAGTTCCTGAAAATATATAATTCTGCAATAAATATTTTCTGCAGTATTAAACATACTTTTATTTTATAAATTCACTGTTTTTCACTTTTTGCTTTAGTTGTTTTGTAGTATGCACTTGTGTATTATTTAAAAAATATAGGCCTATTTGAAATTATTTGTACAAGCTGATCATTTCTTTTCATATCACTATTTATTTATACCTTTCTCTATATTATGGAAGCTTGTTTCCGCAACAGAGTAAAAAAAAAATAAAAAAAATATGATATTATAAAAGATATAAACGCAATTGCAACATCTAAAGTCAGAATTGAATGATATAAATTTGCATATATATATTAAAAGTTTGCTTTTGATATATATATATATATATATATATATATATATATATATATATATATATATATATAATTATATATATTAATTTTAAAAGCAAACTTTTTTACAGTTCAGTTTCGAATTGTGTTGCTCCATCTATATAATATATATATAGTCTATATACACACTTTTGTGACCATCACACAGTGTGGGATAATATTTTATTTTATTTGCTTCTTAATCTTAAATTGGACAATTTATTTTTAAACTCAACCTGTCTCTTTCTGGCTGCACTTATCCTTAACTGTATGATTTTTAATTATACCTTCGTGCCAACAGACCTTTCAGACATAAAAGTTATCTACCAGCTCAGAATCTGTGGCCCCTGCCTCCTAATAGCATGGTATTAAAATCCTACTAATTAAAGAGAGGAAATTTACAATATGAAATCATACATGACACAAACAGAGAGACTTGACTGCTGTTGGCTCTGCTTTAAAGCAGGCACCTCCACTTCTCGCTGTTAGTGGGAGGACCCCTACTGGAGGCTGAACATTTTCTCCATGCCATTGGGATGTCTCTTGAGTTCTGTTGCATTTGGACTTCTCTTGTATTATGGTTTATGCTCAATATTTAAAGGCTTGTATATTCTAAAAGAGAAGTCAATTATTAGTTCAAGAATGAGAATGTTTTTTCAACACATTTTTGTTTTTTTTAACATCATCTTGTAATTCATGACAAGCTTTAATGTACAGACACGCTGATACACTCTAACATTGGCTCCTGTTTTGGGATGATGATCTGAATAATTACTTTTATAAAATACATATTTACATAATGTAGAACTTTGGCCACCACTAGTATTCAGGCAAATTGCAACTGCATAACAATTGCAAAAACAACCGAAAGAAACATCGATTAGTCATTACACGTAACGTCCATTTTATGGTAACAAAAAGTCTTTTGTTAATAATTTCCTCAAATCATTTTCCACATTAGTTTTATCTATTGCTTAAGCTTAAAATTGTATTCTGTCAGCATGGTCTGGTGTAGTGATGTGGAGTTTCAAACCATTCACAGTGCTTCCCTTTGTTAAGGCTGTGGGGTCTTGTTTCACTAACAGATTACAAAACCTACTCACATTCTAACACATTTTAAAATGATGAAAACCTTCATGATGGATCTAAAATCAACAATATTATCAAAACGGTTAAAAGAAAATGAAATGGCTGTTCATCTCATCTCAATTAAAACATACTGTGTGTGCAAACGTGTTTCATTTGTTCATAGGAAGCCTGTGTTTTATGTGTATTTCACAGTTATCCTCTTACGATGCTAAATGAATTAGGGGGATATATATGAACAAAACCTTAGTCCTCTGGGAGGGAATTTGTCTTGCTGTACTTAAGAAGCAGCCCTTGTAAATTATAAGCTCCTAATTTTTGGTAATTAAATACCACTTGAATATTTAACACCATTGTTTGGGTCTCCTGCAAAATGCGTACAATGTCGTTCGGACTATCAAGTGACTATTGTCTCCTAAATTGGGATAAAAACCGAAGTGCAAACCAACCCCTTGCTCCTCTCCATAATTTATTTGCATAATTAGCTCTTAATTTTAATTCACTATGCAAATATGTGTCTCTTTTAAATTGCATTTAAATGTGAACTGAGCTCACTGTCAAAGCTAATGTGAATGTATTGTTAAATCGTGATGAGAAATGATCAGAAAAGAAAGCCAGTGTAATGGGGAGCAGAGAGCAGAATGTGCTCGTAGACCAAATATATTGGCTATTTAATCGGTTAAGGTAGGTTCTGTCTTTTTAGTTGTGTTGAGAAATACTATAAACTTTTTCTGTTCTTTCTCCATGTACTTTTAATCTTGCTTTACCACACAGGCAGACTTTTGCTCCTTCTCGCAAGTGTTTTTTTCTTGCCCTCAGATGATTTGTGTTGATAGTCGGAGGACTTTTTCTGTATCCATTTCTGTTTGGATGCTCTTTTGTCAGTTTAGGGAGTATTTGCTCTTGTTTCTCTTAGAGAAGGGAGGCGTGCTTTGAGGACACTTATTACCTTCTATTATTCAAAGATATCAAGTGGTCAAGAAACGGGGCTAACTCTCGGTGGCTAAGCCCATAGTCCAGCCCAATGGTGGCCTTTGTAGAGAAGGGAATACAAACCCTTGGCTGGGACAAAGTGAAGGGAAATTGACCTGCTTGATCCCTTTTGGGGGAGCGGCTCTGTCTCTTTCATCTCCTCTTGAGGTCCGTGATCTTGAAGTAGCACTTAAACAAATCAAATTATGCCCCTGCTATGATAGGAACATTAATGTTTATATACTTGTGTGCTGTATATAGTGAAAAAAAGAGAAGAAGCCTTCTTTGCCATTGACTGATTTGAATCGTGTGGATATTCTTTTAATCTAAAATGCATTTGTTGAATAAGTAAAAAAACAACAACAACAGTATATTGAGAGAGCAGGAGCAGAATAGAAATATGAGACCGACAGGCCTTTGGGCTGAGGAAGTAGCCAAAAGGGACAAATTAGCTTTAAACAATAGGGGTTCTCTTCCACTGGGGGATAATTAAATGTTTTCTTCATCAAAGCCAAGACAGTTTGCAAGCTGCTCATTTTGTAATCCTATCATGTTTGCCCCAGAGATATGCATTTTGAATTTTCTTCCCCTTCTTTCCTTAGGTTAGTCACTATCTCCATTGATGGCAATTCCATTTAATAACACTGTTGGGGGTGTTAATTATGCTGAGGGCTCAGGCCAGCCTGTTTCAGGCTGCTGGTAATGCAGGCCCTATGTTGTGTCTGTGGGGCTCCAGCCCACCGGTTCACGGCAAACAAGGACCTTTGTCATTTTCAGGTGAACAGCGGGGCTTGCCAGAGACCCTCTGTTGGGATGGTTTATAAGAGATTTTTGAATGAATTTAAAATGAAATAATTTATTAAAAAAAAGAACAGAGAAATTTATTTGTCTTTTCAGATATTTTATTTTTATATTTTAAGGGATTTAATCAGTAAATGCAAATACATGCAACTGATTTTAAACGTTTAAAAATGGACCCAAACCTGTGGAGGAGAACTCTTAGCTGTTGCTCCTCAACCGGTCCCATCTGCAGCATCTGACAGGGACATTCTGTGCCCACTCTTTCTCTTTGGCCACTGAGCTGTGGATTACATGGTTTGTTGTAGGCTGAGGATCAGAAGGAGGAAGCTGAATAATGTTACCCGTCTCTTTGAGGGAGGCCCACGGTCGGCCAGCTTCAGAATAGCTTTAACAGGATATCTCAGAGGAAACGATGGCTTTTGTCCAGTGCTTTCCAAAAAAGGTTAAGTCAAAAAGAGCTGGGGGTCGCCTTTTAAACAGTCGCTGGAATACAGCTTAAACCCGTGCCCACAGCGTTGCCTATCTAACCTTGTGACACCATCAAACGGCATGCTGGGACGTTCCAGCCCTGAATACGTCCCAGTGCAACATGCCGCCTGGTCCCTGTGGGCATGGCTGAACATTAATACCGTCTTTGAAGCGGAAATTTTTAATGTAACAGAGGGAACAAAATGCATACGGTTAAAATAGATGAATACATTGTATTAGGCTCTTGGCACATATTCCTGGCTTTGTAGCTGGTTTGTTGGATCCCTCTATCTTTCGGTAGAGGGTCATTCCAGTGTTTGCTTTGGTGCCGCAGATTGTGGCGAGAGAAACATTGAAGTGGAGGAAAGGATTAGCAAAGATTATCAGTCACAATGAATAAGCAGAAGTGGACAAGTATTTCACCTTCTAGGGCTCATGCTAATATGAATAATCAAACGCTTCCCAACCACCCCGTAGTCCAACACACGCACACGCCAATACGTTCACAGGCCCTCAAATGATCTTTTTTTCCTCTGCTGCCACAAAGACAATATGTTTTGAGGAATAAAGCCGTGCTGAAACAATTGCAGCGTCTTGCCTCGGGGTCTGACACAGACTCCAGGGACAGCATTGAGCTCAGGGGCCTGTTTGCTCAACACAATCCGTCCTCTTTTCCCAGAAGGCCTGTCACCGCTCAGATCATTTAAATAGCCATTTCTCTAACGGGAACTGAAGCCTGTCTTCTAAGATGTAGACGCGTTTGCTTACTGAAAAGTAGGAATTATGGATCTAACCGTAGAATGCATAAAAGCGGTCAAATTGACTCAGTAGGGTGTTTTTTATTTTTGGAATAGGTCTTTCTATAAAATCATTCAATTCCTTGATATTCCATGTATTTCTCATATAACCCCAGCAATGTCTTTTAAATATTTGTTGGTCATAGCAAGGTTCAGAATAAATATTTTTGTATCACTATTCCTACTAGCACCATTTTATTTTGTTTTATTATACAGTACTGTTCAAAAGTCTGGGTCCTGTAAGCTTTTTTAATGTTTTTGAAAGACGTCTCATGCTCACCAAGGCTGCATTTTATTTGATCAAGAAACAGAAACATTGTGGAATATAATTTAAAATAGCTTTTTTCTACTGTTAATATATTCTAAATGTAATTTATTTCTGTGATGGCAAAGCTGAATTTTCAGTAGCCATAGTCTTCTTTGTAATTCAGAAATTATTCTAATATGCTGATTTGGTGCACAAGAAACATTTCTTATTATTATCAATGTTGAATGTTGACAGTTGTTCTGCCTAATATATTTTTATGTGGAAACTGATACATATTTTATTTTTTAGGGTTTTTGATGAATAAAAGCTCAAAAGAACCTGTCACTTGAATGCAGTTTAATGCATACCTGCTGAATAAAAATAATAATTAAAAAAACAAAGTAAACTATTGAATGGTAGTAAGTTTTGTCATTAATAATAATAAAAAATTCCTTGACCCATATATTACTGAAACTTTGTATTAAATTACACTTTTGTTCTAAATTACATAGACTAAATTAAAATACACTAGACTTTAGACACACGTGAATGAATGTTTCTCATGATCCAAAAGCTCACGATAAGAAGGTAGAAGTGTCCAAACAGGAAGGCCTTTCTTTGAGGAAAAATTACTCGCTGAATCCAATATGACCGCTTTTATGAAACTATAGGGAACATTTCAAATGGAACAGTTCAAATAGTTGTTTATGAGATTGTTGCTTTTAGACATATTGCCTTGGCTACTGTATTTGAAACACTCTCAGATTTCATGTCTTGAAATTCTTCATTTCCTCTGGGGTCTCCTCCCTTCTCCATCTTCTGTAAAATATCCTGACAGTGACAAATGGCAGGGCCTGTTTTACATTCTAATGTGCTTAATTGAAAATACCTATGTAATCTCAGTTTAGACTGGGAGGTGAATAGTATTTTCACAAACCAATAAAAAAAATAAAACATAAGCACATTAGAAAACCCCAGAGGCAGTTTAATAGACCTGCTACTGCTGCCCGGGGACCCCTTATGAATGTGTTTTTAGTTATATAGTAATATCTGGGAGTATATAAGGTGACAAAACTTGTAAAAAGTGAACGTATAATGGCTCTGTCAAGTCTGATGGATTTGCAGGCCATCTGCAGTAGCTGCCTAAACTGAATACAATCACACCATGCTTTTATGTAAACCTGCAGCACCAGAGCAACTCCCCCCCCCCCCCCCCCCCCCCCCCCCCCCTGGTCAAAGCCCAGGAGCTCGGATCAATAAGACATTCATCCCTCAGTAAGCAGTGAGACAAAATACATGATGGTTAAAGAGTACAGTTCATGAATCTGGAGCCACTCGTGAGGACTTCTCACAGGGACTGTGTATTTTTTCAGTAGTTGCCCGAATGCAATCAATGGCACAATGTGCTTCAGCTCATTGATGATAGCCCGTCATTACAGATTACTTTCTGTGAGTAATGAGACCCCACTAGAGAAGATAATGCGATTCAATAACATGTTAACTGCGATCACTGAAAGAAAGAAAAAGAAAAGTCTGTACCTGAGCAATTATCCCCCCCAAGAAAAAAACAATTGCTCATCATGAGTCTGCTTTGAGCTTTCACACAGTACAGAGGATTATCCATCTATAAATAAAAGGTATTTGAATGGCACATTGTGTCTCCGCAGTCCATAACTTCATACACCTACATCTGTGCCCAGTATGAATATTTGAATCTAATCCAGTGAGTCTTAATTTACAGTGTTGCAACAGAAAAAAAAAAACTTTCTGCAATGCTAATGAATTAGTTGTGTATAAATATTGTAATGGCTTCTGATACAAATGTGACACCACACAGATAGAATTTACTACCGGCTGTATCAGAATATTAATAATGCATAAATGTTATGTTTTTCCTCAGCTTTCGAGCAGTAAAGCCAATAAAGAGCTGCATTTCTTTCCACGGAATATTTTTATTGCATTATTATTATTTATTATTATTATGTATTATATGTTTTCATTTATTTTTAACATGTTTTATTTTATCAGCAAAAACATATAAACATATTGTGTAAAATAGGTCTGAAGTTTTGCTGAGTACATGCCAGTAGGGCTCAAAAATGTTCAAAAAAGGGTTCATTGGAATCTTCGATTTCTCGATTTAAATCCGTACTGATATGGTTTCTTAAATCTATAAGCTTTTTGCGTGCCTCCCAACCAATAATCGGAAAAAGCTTTGTTACTTTTTAATACGTTAAGCAAAGTCTCAACTTTAAAATTCTGTCAATTTAATCATGAAATTCAAACAACAAATGTTGTTTTGGCACTCTTTAATACGGCGTGACAGATCACTGTAGCGCAGTTCAAGCGCACGTGAACAGATCATTTCATCTCGTCTTTAGTACATCACGAAATGAACATGGGTGAACATCAGAAGGTATGCTGAAAGATACATTACAACTAGGGCTGGGCTAATATGACGATATTAGGGGTGTAACGGTCCACAAAATTCACGGTTCGGTTCGATACGATACACTTGTGTCACGGTTCGGTTCGGTACGTTTTCGATACAGCAAAAAGAAAGAAATGGCAGAGAAATTTCCTTGATTTAATTTTTTTAATTATATTTTTATTAAAACTAACATCATAAAGTATGATTTTTTTTTTTTTTACTTTGAGCAATGATGGAGCTATACTTGACTTTTCTTAGGAGCATATAAAACAAAACAGCTCCTTGAACAAAATGAAATGTAATATTGTAGTATTGTACTATTGTACTATACTGTAATATTGTAGTACATTTGATAAAACCGACGTAATGTTACTTGAAAGCATTATAGCCTACTATTCCTCCCAAACTTCCATGGTCACAGTTAGTAGTGTTACTACAGTAAATCCATGGTGAATGTTGCTGATCTGTGGACACTGAAGAGTTCATTCATGGCACAATGTTTCTTCCTGGTTTCCACGTCAGCGCTGTTTAATCCGTTAATGAGAAATGTGAATGTTTCTCACTAGATCTCGCAGCGATGTTATTACTTCACTGGCGAATTCAAATTTTTTCTTTACTGGATTTCGCTCACTGTGTAGTAACAGTGCTGCTTGATTAAGATCGGCTCGTGCCGCATTGGTCTGATAAACGGTCCGTCAACCACACAATAACGAGTAGCTCAGTTTCGTTCCGCTTACATTACATTTGCCATTTGATGTAATGTTGTGGTTGTGGTCACGCCAGCGTGACCTTACATTATGAGCGCGCTTGCCACGCGCGATGCGCCTACATTTGAAATAACGAATATTTGGTCGGCAGGAAAAATGGTCCAACGAACCGTTCGGTTTAAAAATGCGTACCGAAAACCGAACCGAAAGCCTCGTACCGAACGGTTCAATACGAATACGTGTATCGTTACACACCCCTAGACGATATATATTATATATCTGCTGCTCTGTGTCATTAACGTGAATCAAAAAGAGAAAATAACACTGCACTTGACTGAATAACTTAAATAAGAATAATTTTAGATTTAATTAATACAGTTAAGACTGCAATATTTAACTTTTTACATCTGATTATTACATTTCTGTACTAATTCTAACTACATATTAAATAAACGTATTGTACCAGAACAACTTAATTTGTTTAATTCATATTTTTGTCATATTGTATTTGTCCTATTGTTTGTAATTTGCTTCTTTTTTACTTTTAATAAAATAAATGAATCGTTACCGTGAAATAAAGTGTATCATATCGTAATAAGAATTTGGCCATTTTTGGCCATATTTACTTGTCTTTAATGTTTGAAAATTATATTAGTTCAGTTGTTTTTGCTCTGGTATTTTTGTTAAAACCATAGGAAAATGTTAGTGTTCGTTAGGCTGCTGATTTTTGTTTTTTGTTGGCTGCTGATTTTTGTACATAAATTCAGCTTCAACAAAGCATTTTGACAAAAGACAGAATAAATATTTTTATATAAATGTTTGACTAAATGTTTTTACCCTGAGAATCGAAAAAATAATCGAATTGGTAAGCAGGATCGAAATCATTATATTTAAAAGGATAACCAACCCTACATGTCAGGCCACATTTTTGTTTTGTATTTTTTTGGAATATTGTATGGTAGATTGGTAATCATCTGTTATGGACCATTAGCTGCCATTAAAAAACAAACAAAAAAAACACTTAAATACCTTACAGATTTTATGTTCTGTTGCTCTTTGCTTCAGGTGCAGAAATGTTTCAAATCCTCAAACTTAGTCAGGGTTTGTTACCATTATTAAGGCTAATTCATGCCACAACTCTGCTCAGTCACTGTACAGCCTCTTTGACACAAACATTATGATACGCATTGGTGCATTGGTTAGTGATAAAAAGAAGCCCATTATCGCAATTATTAGCATTTTTTGGCACCCTTGTGAAAAGGCCATTAACAACGTGTGTGTGTGTGTGTGTGTGTGTATATATTAGTGACAGAATTAGTTCTATGCACAGACACGGCAGGGAGCCCTCTCTTTCTACTCTAATTCACATCAGAGTCAAATCAGCATGCTCAGAAGCCATGAGTGGCATCAATGCTGTGTGTTCCATCCCTGAGACAGGCCTCCGCCATAAATCACCATTATTGTTATTTTGAGATTAGATGACTAAATGCTGACATTGGGGGTAGTGGCACCAGAGTCACTAGACCTTCAATGTCTGATTTGCAGTGTTCAGACGGAATGGAAGATAAGATATGGCAAGATGATTTGTGAAGATGCTGTTGTCAATGGTGTTAAAAGTGCAATCAACAAGGCTAGTTTCTATAATCGTCTTAGTTGGTTTGCTGTAGAAAGGACATTTGTGTGACATTTAAATGTCCATATGATTATGACAAACCAACACTGGATTTCAGTATTTGTTAATGGAGAACACTGGTTTATGTCTATTTGAGAGTGTCTACTTTTCACAATCCTGTGGTATATTCAGTGGGATCCATAAATCTGAGACCACATTGAAAATCTAGCATTCAAAAGCTAGAATTTGAGATTTTGAACAATTTAAACCAAACATTGTTTTCAGATTCTGCACTATTTTTAGGTCAATAATGAAATAAGTAAAATTGTGACTGTGACTGTGTGCACTTTGTACAAAAGTGTAGGTGTTTTCATTGTGGCACATGTTGCTTTTGGGATTATTCTCAAATAATGCTGGAGAACATGATCATCAGGTTTGACTTGTGAAGGTCATGCAGCTCAAGTTCTACTGACATAGATTAATGTAACAAAATTTTTACTTCAAGTTCTGATGTAAAAACTTTATTTGTAAAAATTCCACATAGAAGCATTTTCTAGTGGTCTCAGACTTCATCACCCCACAGTATGTTTTCAACAATCCTGATAGTGTATCTATGTTTGTCCTAAAATCACTCTTGTGCATATTAAAAATGATTAATCTAGGGGAATTCATCATGTGCTTTGATGGGTCCTGATTAACATGTATTTATGCAATTAATCAAACCGTTCTTGCCAAAACAATGATCACGGCGGTGCCATTGCCAAAGATTGTACACCTGCTGCCGATTCAAACTACACATTATTCTGAGGACACTGGAGCATTTATTGTAGCATCCCTGTTTCACTCTACCAAAACCACTGAAGCTACATGATTAAATGTATATCCTCAGCACTAATTTTTCATCCATGACCCCAAAGTAAACAAATTGTCTCAACACAATCTATCAAACAAACACCAGTGCAAACATGGCAATTGGACATGAATATCACTCATCAAAATGTAAAAATCAAGAGACAGTGTCCAGAGGTTTCAAAATGGTGTACACTCTCTGTAATAGTTGGTGTGGTTCTCATTCTTATAAAAACACGTAAACATGTAACCTTATGTTATTCAGGGATTCAGTCATTTTCATCAGCACGGTTTGTTAGGAAAGCTGTAAAGTACATTCACATAGCTATAAACACATCTGATGAAAACAAATTAGAGCAGAGAAATATAACTGTCTCAAACATTACAGGCTGTAGTCGAAACACATTAGAGGAAAATTTCGATGTTGCAAATAAATGTAAATGTAATAAATGAGACTTGCATCACATAAAATTTGGAATCACTATTTCACATACATCATTCAAATGTGTTTCTTTTCCATTAAACATGCTATTTGGAATATCTCAACACATTTATGGAAATTAGGTTACTAAACTAACCTGTTGATACACAAGTATCCTTTTATGAGGAATAAAGTCTCACAAATAAAGTAGCCATAATCTTTTGACAACATGAGATGAGAGTTTAGCTGATTTGTTGGCGGGCTTCTGTACTATTCTTGTTAATGAATTTTTAATACCCTTAATGACAGCAGAGGAACGATGTAATTAAAGGAGCAAGTTAAGAAAAACGCTGACTTAAACTCTTTATGAGGACCATTTTAATGTTAGTTTAATTGGAACTAACACATTATCTTAATGAACAGATTGCCTTCAAGGAGGTACTTTCCCTTAGCAAGCTCAAACCGGTCTGCATGCAATTGTGAAATCTTTTTTTTTTTTTTTTTTTTTAGACCGGAAGGGATCTTTTACCAAAATGTATGTCCTCTCACGATTTGCTTTAAACCTTCACGATTTTCATTCTTCCTCTAGACCACAGTAGTAGTACATTTTTGTCCATACGATCATTGTGTGACAGAATGGCCAAAAAATCCAACAAAGTTCATTTTAGGGGAACATTTAAAGTAAGTATTACTCAGGCATGTAACGCAAAGTCTGTTATACTTTTCTCATCAGAATTCAAAATTCTAGCCAGATTGAAGCTGAAAAGGCAATGTCCTTGTGGCATGAAATGGATGCAATGGATGGATCAAAAGGGTCCAAGGCCCCAGCAAATGAAATGTCCTGCAAGTTGACATTAGCGAGACTGTCCCGTCTTTGTCAAGAATGTCTGTGCACCTGGGTCTGGGGTGGGTTGTTGCGGGGCGGGGGGCTGTTTTTATGCGATGAAGCTTTGGGCAGTTGAGTTTAATTTGGGATTTACAAGTGACATTGTGCCCCCACACCCGTCCTCTTACTCTCTGGGGTTTATGGAGTGAGACAGAGGGTCTTCTCCTCATGAATAGACAGCCTGCAACCGGCCATGCACAAAGTATTATGGCTCTGCTGCATTATGTATCCAAATACACCTCAGCCCCCAGCTCTGTCAACTCGGCTCTCACAAACTGCGAAGGTCAAGGTTTACCTGCAGCTCTAAGGCAAATGAAGATGTTTCATATCAAGTTGCGTTTCAGCCAAATTATTAGTCTAGAATTTCACTACAAGTCTGCAAGGATGGTCTTTTTTTTCGGAAATGATGTTGGCAGTGATTTTTGGTGGCCGTTGGTCAGGGTGTTTGGGATGAAGTGATGTATTAACCGCTAGCACCCAGATGTCGACTGCAGGGCTTATCTTCCAGAAGCGGTTTCCCTTAAGCCCTAGCATTAATACACTGATAGCCCAAGGAATAGCCAAGCATAAAATGAATGTAAAAGGATGAAGAAACAACAAGAAAGGCAAAGAAGAAAGAGCATGCGGGTGTTTAGTCCAAAAGTTCAACAGACCAGTAATACAGAACTACCAGGAGCATTACAGGATGGCTCGCATCCACATGTGTATAATTCATTTTTAGGTTTCTTTAAGATGAAGCTCTCTAAATGAACATTGGAAGGATCACGTTAACTCCTTGGCATGTCTGCAAAAATGCTGCACTCTTGAATAACCGTGCGGTATTTATCATGCCATTATAAGCCTGAACTGGCTGATTATTGAGTTTGTAAACACATTATTCTTAGGGTTCAAAGTGCTGTCATTTAAATCTCCAGCTGACAAAGGGTACGGTAATAATGATACATGATGTCCCAATTTTAAAATATAGTGGCATTATTGAGTAGTTGTGTTTCGCTGTTTGACTTGTCTGATTGTCCGTTCTACCAAGAAAATGCTCATAACATGGAAAGGTTTTCTCTATATTGTTTGATCAAAGCCACAGACGAAGGGAAGATATTAAGAGAGGATATTAACATTGTGTCTGGGCTGTAATTTAGCCTCTGGATCTTTTGCTCTAGTGAAGTGTAAAACAATTTGTAAAGGACAGTTAAGTTGTTGCCACAGCTCCACCTCCTCTGTGCACAGGACTATGCACTAGCCATGTTAAAATAAAATAAATGAATGACCATAATTACATAAACTTTATACTACATAAATAAAGGAGGAAAACAGTTGAGGGTGATCTGGGATCAATCGATCACTGAATCAATCAGTTATCAATTAAGAAATTACATTGGTTGGTATTAAAATGTGTTTTTTGTTTCATACCTTGTCACAGTAATGCTTTTATTTCCTTATTTTATTGATTTAAAAAATGCCCAGAGGCACTAAAACATACAGGCAATGATTAATGTCCCTCTCAGAAAAAGAAATTATATGGAATAAATTAAACTACTGCGGCAGCAAATTGAAAAATAAGGATGTAAATGAGCTTTGAATACTTAATATCTTATAAAGAAAAATAGTCAATGAGGCCCAAAAATGATGAGGGATCGCCAAAGAAACATAATATTAACACTAATGACCAAGGCTAGGTTTCTGCACTGTCAAAATCTAACTGTCACATGTGATTTGCTACCCAGAAAATGAGTAATGGGGGACAATATAGACCAATTGAAAGAGCTAACCTTGTTCACAAAGCGAAAGACAAGAGCAGTAACCCACCGAAATGTCGGCTGTGAAATATGACTTAGAACAATTTTTAAATCTTGTGCATTTTAATAATAACTATATGATTAAGGCAATCATTGATGTTTTTTTGTGGATTAATGCTTTCCAGCATTAAAACGATCAGAAACCACCACATGTGAACACTTGCCTTGTTGAAATTTTTGTTTTGTTTTGGAATTCTAATGTGAGAATTCAGCAAAAATGTTCAAGGACTGTATCTTTTGTTTTCAGAAACTACCAAAACATTTAGTTCATGACTTGCTAGAAACAATATGGTGCACTCCTGGTACTCAAAAGCCTGTTCTCCTCCGAATCCCACCCAGAGGTGCTGGTAAAAGCAGTGGGGTGAGTGAAGAGATCTGGCGGTGCACCCCTTCACCCATCTCTGCCCATTGCAACAGTAGGGGAGAGAAGAGATGAGAGGAGGTGCTGTATATTAAACATCGCTCTTTCAATCGGAACCTTTAATTAGAGCAGCTCAGTATCAGTTACAACAGTCCTGCACAGCTGCCCGGGCCCTTCGAGGCTTGGTTACTCTACCAGACTTAATCTGGAGGAGGGGGGGGGGGGAGGCGAGGACGCACATCGAGAGTCAGCTCAGGATATTACAGTAGCTGCCTCTATGGCTGTCCTCCAATTACAGAGGCGGTAAGGGGCACATGACCCAGAATTCAAGTCTAAGTCTTCGAAAATCTTCTGTTGTGTTATTGTTATTTGTGGTTTCACAATCCCACTCCCTCCACCACCGCCACTACCACGTTGCCAACATCCGTTCCTGGCTCTCTCTCCTAAGGATATACTGAAGCGTGTGTTATGCACACCTAAAGACGCTATAAAAATTGCTGAGGTATAAAATCGAAAGTGCTCAAACTGTCGGTGCAGAAATACCTGGCTGCTCGTCCTGTTTGGTGTGAGGGAATCGCTAGCAAGGCCGGGAGCACTGTAAATCAGACCAAGTTCCGGCCTGTTTGTTTACATATCACAGTCTTTACTGTGGTCCCAGTAAGCTGGAAGGCCTTCTCGGCTCAGGCTATTGTATGGCTCATAAAATGAAAGAATATCATGATTGTGCGTGTTTCTCTCTCTAGCTTGTTTGCTTGTGGGTCTATTATGGTCTGTAGGGTGCAGTGTTGAAAATAGAGTTCATGGTTTGATGAAAAAGTGTCCGTGCATTATGGAGCTTGGCGTTCACAGTGCAATGTTCCCAGAAGTTGACATTTCAGAACATCGTAAAGTGTCAATTTGCCGAATTAACAGCTTACAGAATGTTTTTTTTTATGTAGCCTAGGTTTATGGAAAAGTCATTGTTTAAAAAAACTTGCATGCTTTGTCATTTTGGAAAAAAATCATACTTGAGGAGGAAATGTTGCAAAAGAAAAAAAAAAGCCTGTGTCATGTTCAAATAAGTTCAAAACCATGCTTTGTTTTTGCTGATATCATCATTTAGGCTAAACGATTATGAATTGATTTAACCTAATTCCATATTTTGTTGCACATCTAAAGTATTGCATTTTAATATACATTAGTATTATCAGTAGTGATAGTAATATTGTTTTATTCATTTATAGTCAAAATCACGTTAGTGTAAGTTTCAAATTATTTGAAAGCTGCGATTAACAGCTTCTCTCAGAGTTATGATCTTCTCTGTGGGACACTGGAGTTGGGTTACTTCTTTTACAGCATGGTTACATCTTTAAAATGGGGTCAGGAGCACTAAAATAATGATGTAGTAAGATGTCAAGCTTTGTTTATAATGTTTGTGTTTGGAGGTCATGCAAGCACTCGGCCTTTTCCATTTTATCTGAATAATTAATCAATGGGGCTCATAACTTGTATCAAAGGGTGTATTCACACCAGGAAAGTCCGATAGTTCACTTGCTTTGGTCCGGACCAAATAAATTTTTTTTTGTTTTTTTTTGGTACGGTTCGTTTTCACACTGCTCTTTTTGCAAGTGAACCAAAATTTGTAAGCAAAACCACACGTGTGCTTAAGGTCATCCATTCATTGGACAGAAATTCGAACCGTACCAGAGTTCGTTTGGAACCATACCGAGACCACCTCTTCAGCTGGGTCTCGGTTCGGTTGTTTGGTCCTCACCCGAGTTCGATTGCTGTATTCACACCTGCCCAAAAGGTCCGCACCAAGGGGGGAAACGAGCTAGAGTTCGGTTCAATCGAACCAAACAAGGCAGGTGTGAATACACCCTTAGTATGTCTACACGAATCCTGCTGTATATCAAACGTTCATGTGTGCTTAAAGTGGACAGCGGGGCAATCTGATATGTTATCACCTCTTCCTCTCCCTGTCCAGCGTGCAGCGGTAGCATGCCTACAGACTGAACCAGACGGGTCAGGCATGCAATGTGGTTTCCTCTCTGTAATCAAAGCTTCTAAGGACACACATACACTGATGTCTCCCTCAGTCCCAGCAGCCTGCATCATTGAGAATACGAGTCTCTCTCAAGCGCATGGCTGATTACAGTCCATGCCCGCCGATCTCGTGGTGTTGGAAGAAATATATACCAGCCTACAGGCTTGACCATTCCTCTGAATGGCTACACCCTTCTTCATCATGCCTTGTAGTTCCTGATAAGCCAAGATTTTCACATTTTGTGGTTTTGACGGGGCCACTGTTTTTTGTTGTTGTTTTTTTTGAAGGGGCAGCGGTGGCAGTCCTGGCTTGGAGCCCTTGTTGAGATAAGACAAACCCACAATTTTTAACAAGCTATATAATAAGTGTAAGATGCATTCGTTCAGTTGTACTGTTTTTGTTAAGTCTTAAATTTTGTTAAGAAATAGTATTGTTTATGTTATACTCTCTATACCGTGGAGTCTGTAATATTTCTTAGATGTTTTTGAAAGAAGGATCTTTCAGGGCTGCATTTATACGATAAAAATACATTAAAAAAGTTTTTTATTTGAATATATTTTCAAATGTTATTTATTTCTGCGATGGTAAAGCTGAATTTTCAGCATCATTACTCCAGTCTTCAGTCTCATGATCCTCCAGAAATTATTCAATATGCTGATTTGGTGCTCAAGAAACATTTATCGTTATTTTTCATGTTAAAAACAGCTTAATATTTTTGTGGAAAGTGTGATACATTTTTCAGGATTCTTTGGTGAATAGAACAAAATTTTGTAACAATGTAAAAGTCTTGTGAATCAAAATTACAACTAAACCTGACATTTTTTTTTGTGTAAAAGTGCATTATATGAACAAGATTACTTATGTTATTTGTTTATTACTATTTACATTTTAATAAATCAAGCTAAATTGCAACTGAATCTGTCATTTAGTCATCACAATTTTCATTGTATGAAAATTCAGTCCTTTTGTGTTGTATACAGGAAAAAAGTTGTTTCAAGCAATGTGAGAGTAAATAGATGATAATTAGTGCGTGCACCCTCAGTTTATATTAGCCTGATATTTAGGGTTTAGGTTTTGTTGTTGGCCAATGGCCATTTCTAAGACATACACAGAGAGTACTGCACAGAATGAAGGAAGAAACCACTGAAAGAAGCTACAGTAAATGTGCTCATTTTCCTTCGGTTGTAACTGCGTTTTAGTTCAGATCACTAAATGTTGGTAGAAGTACACCAAAAACACCATTTAAATGTCAGTGTATTAGGAGGATTCAGCCTGCATGAGAATGAGAAGGACAGACTGAAAGAAAGCTTGGGGGAGGGAGGGACAGGGAGGGAAGGAGTGGGACAGGTAAACAAATTCCTTGTCATTTTCTGTTGTTGTCTTCACTGTGCCACTTGGCATTTTAATGGAAGCGAATCTGATGTAACATACAGTGGTATGGTGGCCGCGGCATCATACAAGCCAAGAAAACTTAACTCCACAGACCTATGCATTAAACATATTGTAGAATAGAGTGTAACATTTATCACTGTCAATGGCAGAGAGTTTGTATAAATTTAAATGCAGTCAAGCGTGCTGGTCCCCCCCTCCCCACTGTATATGTGCACAAAAGCCCATTTTCCTGTCTTTTCCATTGTTCTACAGCCCTGTGCCAAAAATACCACTTGAGTATTAGCAACGTGCAAGACCATTTCTCACCATGATATGCAGCTGGCTTTTTATGTATTAAGTCAGTGGCATTTATGAATTATACTAATTATTGTGATTATTTAGAATTGTGCAAAAATATGTTTTGCATGTTAAATTTGGATTTAAATATGCTATATTTAATTTATATGTACTTTAAAGTCAAATTTGATTTAAGCACCACTTTTCACTTTTAAGCTTAGCACTGATTTGTCATCTTGCGGGGAACGACACTTTTTTTTAAGCTTCAAAGCTGCAAAAGTAGAGAGCAGGACTGCTGAAATAGAATGTGAGGGTAATTTATGGGGAGCACTTTTGCCAGAAATAAGGGCTGATTTGGAAAAAACAATCACGCCTGTAAGTGTGGAATCTGTCGGGGACCAGTGCATGGCAGCAGTGGTAGCTGACACTTTGCACATTAAAATAAATTACCTAACCTTTCCACTTGCAGTGACAAAAACAGGAGAAATGAAAGATAATGGGTTATTATTCACGGCAAGATCCTATACATAATAATGATATCATCAATAATGGCCATGATACCACAGCTCCTGCGGCTTTTAAAAAACATTTAATGGAATTACTTTTCGGAATCATCACTCCTCGTCCAGTCCCCAGTTATTCAGCTGGAAAGGAGCAGGCGAAGAGAAAGTCTGTGTTAGAGAAAGAGAGAGAGGGAGGAAAGAAAGAAAAATGGAGAACATTATATTCCTAGAAGCCTGTTACCAACCGCCAGTCATGAGTCAATTTGCCCAATAATGCAAGCAGAACTAGAGAAAAAGGACCATATCGGGACCTACTAGACTTTTTTTTAGGCAGCGAGTGGCCATTAGTCTTGGCCAATACATTCAACCAAACTTTTAGAAATGTAATGAAGACGATTGGCTGGCCTTCAGGGACAAATATGCTGGTATTCTGTTTTGAAACTTCAGGTAGGATACGATGGCATGAGCTGAAGCTGGGCATATTTATGGAGGGCAGGAGGCAAGCCTGGCACAGAGACCCAGGGGGCTGGAACGCTCTGCTGCCCGTCACTCTTCACTGTTGCCCTGCTTAATGAGAATAAATCCTTTGAGTGGAACACACACAATTTGTCCTTAGGTGCTGGGCAGTAGTTATATTTTATTATTTCTTTGATATTACTTGAAATAAGTAAGACAGATTTTTTTTTGTAGAGCAAATTTTGGATCAGTTAAACGGATGAAATTACCCCAGACTTCATTTGGATTGTGTGGAGCTCAATTATAAACCTGGCACTTAGTTTTCAAGCAAACGAAAAACTGGAAGTTAAAAGGGATTTCAACAATCCTTACGATTACAGCAACCTTCTTGGTCGTTATGTGAGGGTATTGATCTTGTTTGTTTTGGGGTTTATATTTGATGGAGCTTAATCATTTTCTTTTTAGGTATCATGTTACATCTCTTTATGCAAATGCACATACAGTATATTGCATGTATGTATTCATACATGGGCTGAATAAGCATTCAGTAAGTAAGCTTGCTAGCAGCCTTGTTTTGTTTTGCATATGACGTATTTGTTTGTGCACAACCTTGGTTATCCTGAAATTGAATACGCTTAAAGTTTAAGAGTGAGTTTTTACAATAGATAAGATGTCCTGAGCTACTCTTCTCTGAAGAATCACAGTGATTAGCTTTTTTAATTAACATTAGCATTATGGCATATGTGCTGTGACTGAATACCTTCATTTCACCGAGCATGGAGAGGGGAGCAGTATACTCTGCAGAAAATTCACTAAAGTAAATTTAACTGTCTGCATCCAATATAGTCCACCGGAGATTGCTTTATGCATTTGACTTCATAATTAACAGGTTTCAAACCCATAAACTTAAATCATTGAACACAGCTGGCGACCTGTAATTAAACACATTAAATATTTGAATGAACATCTTTCACAAAACAAAACAGCAGTGTTGTTACTCGACAAGAACTTTAAGCTTGAACTTAATTTGGAAGTGTTTATCACGAAAGTACCCCTGTAGTCAATAATTTTATCCCTTAAAACTAATCTTTGATCACTAAAATTACATATTTAAAGTTTTTTCCTTGAAAAACAAATTCTTCGTGCCTTAAAATAGCTTGAATGTAACTCTATACCCTTGGCTAATTTAGTAGACGCGGTGCTATGAAAATGAAAATGACTTTAAATCGATGCTGTTTAGCAATAATAATCTAGTTGTCTAGTCTACATAAGACCAGATTAAAAAAAACAAAACAAAAAAAAACATTTATATAGAGGATTCACTTATACAGGAGTGAAATCGTTATGATTGTAAACATGGTGATTAGTTCTAGACTTAATGTGAGCATGCATTTACTCATCTCACTTGCACAAAACAGACTGAGTATTCCTCAAAATAAATAAAAACAGTGAAATGCAAATTAAGCAAACTAGCAATAAATAAAATGTTACATAATACATAATTTATGTATTTAATCTCACTTTATTAACCCATGTCTTTGCTGCTGACCTTCGATTATCCAATTCAACCATACTAATAAGCAAAATTACTTTAGTTAAACCACATTTGTGTTTATTTCTTTTTTTATTTATCTATTTATTTTATCTATTATTTATTGCTGAAGGAGTGTTTTAACTTTCTTCTCCTGCATCATTTAATTTAAAATGCCTTTACATTTGCCAAAAATAGAACTTCTTTTAGAATATAACTTTTTTTTTCTTATTAAAAAACAAACAACCAAGTCCAGCCCAGGTGAGAAAAAGTAACACAAAAGTAACGTAATGCATTACTTTCATTAAAAAGTAGCTAAGTAATACAATTAGTTACCTTTTTAGGGACACAATATTGTAACACATTACTTTTAAAAGTCATTTTGCCCAACACTGTGTATAGGCTATACTTTTATTTTCAAATTTTTTTTTTTTTTTATAATATCTCTTATAATATTTTTCATCCAGTTGACTGTATTTGCCTGTATTCTTTTAAGTTCTCTTCTCAAAACCATTTTGGTTTCTCATATAAATATGTGCAGTTAAATAAGATGTGTGCTCCTGAATAAGAGCCCAAACTATGTTGATGGACCACCGCTGTTTGTCGGATTCTTTTTTTTTCTCTCTCTCTCTGTTTCTCCTCAACCCACCAATGATGCAGGACTCAATGAGATGTGTCCTGGATGCAGTGTGAGATTGGTTAATACAAACGCTTGTTGGTGAAAACAATGTCCTCTCAGTGGTGACAGAGACAAAGTAGCTCCGTTTGGGGGACGCGTGCGCTGGAGACAGGTGATGGCTGCTAGGGAGCCTTTGAAGAGAATTTGAATTTCATGTGCAAGAGGAGGCAGCTCGTCATTAAAAAACCCTAATTTCTATGTCAGGTAGTCTTACAGGTAATCGATCATCTTGTCAGATGGATTTTATTTTTTCCACTCCTTCAAAGTGGCCTTTACAACTCTTCAATTAAACTTGCAGGTGAAATGGAAAAATGTCTGATGCTGTTAAAAGAAAAGCCTAGGAATTTAAATTTGCAATGAAATATAAATGCACAGACCCTGATTAGTCAATATAGAGTATCTAATCTTAAATTAGTGCTGAAATATATTGTATTCGAAAAAACTTTATAGTAATGCCGTCTTCACCTTTTGTGATCAGGATCAGGTCATTTATGAGGAAGACTCTCCTTTGCACACATTGTTTTACAGAAGCGTCAGCGTCATGCGTTTGAATGATTGCACAAGGTTTTTACTTCTTAGCTCCCTTACATCCTGTTTTCTACAACTAAGACGTACGCTAGGTTCACCACCATTGCCCAGAATATCTCCACATGAGAGCCATTTATTGGTAAATTTCTAAACGTTAACGCTTGTCAGCTCCAATTTCTGTTCCAGACCCTCTTGTACCTGGGGAACAAAATGCTTGTACACTTCTGCTAGAGGCTCTCTGCCTCCCAAGGCACATATTAGATCTGACAAGGAATGACAAGAACCACCAACCGACAGCATTGGACACTCTCTTGCCCTTAAAAGACATTTATGGCTATTGAGACTTTGCACCAGATCAAATGAGCGAGTATTTGGATATAACTAATAATGGTGATTGAGTGGATCTATAATGGATGTTATTATAATATAGCCTACTAATGAGGTGTGGTGTGCAACATAAGTTTTGTTACTAATTCAAATGGCTTCCATTATTTTTTTAGATAATTTGTTAAACATTAGAATACGGTTTACACCCAAATAAAAAACTTTTTGAATAAGCAATAAGAAAAGTTGGCCAGCATCTCATTACTGCATTCATATTTACCTTGTTGGTACATGCACAAAAAAAAAAAGTCAACTTAAAAGTCAAATAAAAATAAAAATGTCCTTATTCACATATGAAGTAATTAGAAACCTCTCAAGTCATTTTGCTTCTATGTTCAGTACAACAGCATGCAAAAACAACCCTGTGAAAAAACCCTAAGCACATTGAGCTTTAGCTACAAGGAACCTTAACATGAATGTGTTCTATAGCCACTCTTATAAAGCCTAAATGACAAAAATGCCAGTGCAGCAAAAAAAAGGTGGAAGAAATAGAGTTGATTAGCAGAACCTTCCCAGCATGCTGTGCAGTGACAAATGATTGACTTGGAACAATATCTAAGGCGATCAGGATAAAGCACCGGCCATTTCAAGGCTCAGCAAAATTCAAATTCTAATTAGACTCTGTACCACATTCCAAATAAAAATTGTTCCCTTGGTATTTTACCCTATCAGGTGTCTCTCTCTGACCAGTGAAACAAAACGAATAAAGAAAATGATTAAAGTGATAACAAAGGCATAAAATTTAAATTATTGCGGCATCACATCTGGGATCTGTATGTCACTGGGCTGCCATTTTTGCCCCCACACTCAGCACTCCATTTTTTCTGCATGAGGGCAACTGTGAGAACAGAGGAGAGGAAAGAAGAGAGAGAGAGAGAGAGAGCGGGAGGAGAAAAAAAGGGTATGAAATTAAAAGGTAGAAAGCGAGAACGCAAATAGGCTTTCAGCTTTAGCGTTATTAATGACTCTTCAAAAATCTCAGACTTTTCCAATCTCTCCGAGAAGCGCTTGAAGGAGCTTGCAGATGAAGCTGACCTTCAAAATGTTCTTTGGTCTTTAGTTAAGAAATTCACTCACCATTATGGCATCATTAGGGAAACAAGGATAAAATTACTCCATGGTTAATGACCTATAGGATCCCCCACCAAAATTTGTTTCAGATCTAATAAAACTGCGCTTAACACACTCGAATGAATTATGAAGACTGTTACGTGGGGTATTAAAATGTGGAAAATAGATTTTCTGAAGCTAGGAGGACTGGACTTTTCAAATCAGATAGTAGAATGGAATTTTCTGGGCAATAAATTCTACCATGTCTCAATTTCATTTTTTTTTCCCACTCTGAATTTTTCAGGCTGTGATTGAATCTCTGAGTGGGATGGCCTCTAAAAATTCATTGCCAATAGCCAGACCCCTCTTATGATAAAAAAAACCCTCCTCTTATGATCGAGAGATTAACGGGTGCATGGGCAAATAGTGTAGTGTGTTTATCTCCAAGCAATAAAAAGTATTGATATGTGATACGTGAACACGGATATGGATAAAATGAGAATTTAACCTCTTTTAGTGCGCAACAATTCAATGCGGACCACCGTGGACATGCATACAACATATAAAAAGAGCAGAAAATATAGAATAAAGAGTTTAATTAAGAAGATCTGTGTTACTGGGCTTGATAATTTACCATGAAGACCTTTATGAAATTGGATTTGCATGTACATTTACTCAGCATGCTGGCCAGATTAACGAATGCCAAGGTGCTAATTAGCAAAATGTGTCCTAGAACTGAGAAAGCATGCAAAAAGCTGTTAGGGAGGAAAAATGAGGCTGCAGGCTATTGGACCTGTTCTCTTGCACGCACACACTTGCACGTGCACATACACACAGTCATTTAGGCAGATATTATGTTATTCTCTGCAGTCTTAATGTCAACTTATTTTGAGAAAAGGGAGGAGAAGTGGAGAGTTTGGCTTAGCGAGAGCTGCTTATAGCCACTGAGAGGTGGTTTGTGCGGTAATGGCATTTGCTCTCTTTAAACTTTAATCTTTCCTATTAATTCCCTGCAACTGGAGAATGTGCAAGAGTTAATGTTCCATGAACGTGTTGCTCACTCTGCAATCTCTTCAAGCTAATTACCTTCAGGTGCTAAATGGAGGGAAATTGCAATCCATTTGGATGAGAGAAATTTCACCTCTCTGTCCCCTGTGCAAGATTTTTGGGTGCTTTATTGAAGGAGGGTGAAAAAGATGGGGGGATGGAAGGAAATGAAGTCTAAGTAGAGTAGTTTTCTACACATATCGTTAAGTGTGAGTGTTTTTGGGGTGTGCTGGCAATGTGAATCTGGTGTGACTCAAGGGATGCTATGATGTGTACCTGTGGAGGTCACTCAGAGGTCAACAGGTGTTGTCTGTGACATGTGGACAGTTTAGCAGATGTTTGATTGACATGAATCATTGGGATGGCCCATAAAATCTTTTGATGAGGAGAACTGATAACACAGACACTTTGAAGCGTAAACAGTGAATGACTCTAAAGGTGAAGAGCCTTTCAGTGGCCAAGATGTTGAATGCAATGATTACACATGAAGGTTAATATAAACGTAATTATCATCTTCATTTTTGAGCTCTAATCATAATTGACTTGCTTTCTTTGTGTGAAATTTAGACCCACACAATCTGCACCCATTTCATAAGTTTTAACTGCATGTATGATCTAATGAACTACACAGTATGTATATATACATATATATATATATATATATATATATATATATATATATATATATATATATATACATATATATATATATATATATATATATATATATATATATATATACATATATATATATATATATATATATATATATATATATATATATACACATACATGCATACAAACATGCATACATACATCCACTCACCAGAAACTTTATTAGCTACACCTGTTCAACTGCTCATTAATGCAAATATCGAATCAGCCCCAATCCAATGGCAGCAGCTCAGTGCATCCGAATGGGGAAGAAAGTTGATTTAAGTGACTATGAAAATGGTTGTTGGTGCTAGACGGGCTGGCCTGCAACTGCTGGTCTACTGGGATTTTCATGCACAACCATCTCTAGGGTTTACAGAGAATGGTCCGAAAAAAAGAAGAAGAAAATATTCCTTTGAGCAGCAGTTGTGTGGGCGAAAATGCCTTGTTGATGCCAGAGGAGAATAGGCAGACTGGTTTGAGCTGATAGAAAGGCATCATTAACTCAAATAACCACATATTACAACCAAGGTCTGCAGAAGAGGATCTCTGAAGAGGTTCAGAAGGGCTACAGCAGCAGAAGATACACCGGGTGCCACTACTGTCAGCTAAGAACAGGAAACTGAGGCTACAATTCGCACAATTCTCACCAACATTGGACAGTAGAAGATTGGAAAACCGTTGCCTGGCCGGATGAGTCTCGATTTCTGCTGCGACATTCAGATGATAGGGTCAATTTAGCGTAACAACATGAAAGCATGGATCCATCCTGCCTTGTATCAATGGTTCAGGCTGCTGCAGGTAGTGTAATGGTGTGGGTGATATATATATTAGGGCTGTTTTCGACTAAAGATTTTCATAGTCGAATCTGATTCGTTAGATTTTGCCGTAGTCGACTGATAGTCGAACCTTTTTTTTTTTTTTTAGATAGCAGCTAGACGTTCGGTTGAATAACTGTTCGTCTGTTATAGGACAGCTCGCTTTACGTTTATTTAAAATGAACAGCAAGACAACTTAAAGTGAATGTGCTTTTCATTAAATGAATCCTTAAAGGGTTAGTTCACCCAAAAATGAAAATTAAGTCATTAATTACTCACCCCCATGCTGTACCAACCCCGTAAGGCCTTCGTTCGTCTTCGGAACACAAATGAAGATATTTATGATTAAATCTGAGAGGTTGATCACTCCTCCATAGGCTCCCTAAGGGAATGACACTTGACGGCCCAGAAAGTCATTAAAGAAAATGTTTAAATATTCCATGTCGCAACAGTGGCTCAACTATAAGTTTATCAAGCGACGAGAATACTTTTTGTGCGGAAAAACAAACAAAAATAACGACTTTATTCGACTATTCCTTTTCTTCCTTGTAGGCCTGAAACGAGACTTCAAGAGATTTCCACGACGCATGCGCGAGAACTTAACTGAAGTAGTTGAAGGAGATCGCAATTCTCGCGCATGCGTCGTGGAAATCTCTTGAAGTCTCGTTTCAGGCCTACAAGGAAGAAAAGGAATAGTCGAATAAAGTCGTTATTTTTGTTTGTTTTTTCTAACCCTTTAACAAAAAAAACAACAAAAAAACCTAACAAAAAAAAAACGTTGCAATGAACGTGCTTTGTTTTAAATAAATCACACACAGTAAAGAAAACCTTAACAAAAAAACTTTGCAATAAACTTTGCAATTTAGACGCGCAAACTGCGTACCGGTGCGGTGAGACGTAGCCTACATACTCGGGCAGATTTGGCTTGAAGTCTTTCATCCTCGGATCCGGCGTCGCGCGTGCTGTTACAAAAAAAGCTGTGCACACAGCCAAGCGAAATGGGGTCTTGCGCACCAAACGCATCATTTATTGCCATGCGCACCTTCGCGCTCGTGTGGACGCGCCGAGAATAAACAAGGCTTTACTCCGTGTCAGCGCGCGCTCTGATCGGTAAAGGGGCACAGACCTCTCCCGAACCATCTCCAGCACTCATCCTCCGAAGCACCACTAACTCCGCCTCCTTTTCCCTCGTAAGATGATATTAGAATTTAAACATTATCTATGATAAAAAATGTTTGTAAAAAATATTTTAATAACACGATGTTGCCGGTTATAGAGTTCTAATGACGGTGTTCAACTATAACCGTCAGTCTCACGGTTATATAATAACCGTCACACCCCTATTGGTTACATAACACTTCCCTACTATTCGACTATGAGGTTCATAGTCGAATCAGACCTCTCCGAATCGAATCGTCGAATCCTCGACTATTAGAAGTCAGCCCTAATATATATATACACTGTATCTAGTAGGAATTTCAATTTTCACAAATTCCCATGATCGATTGTCGTTTAAATTAACGATCAATTAATCGATTAATCATTAGCCTTAATACTGTAATATGCGTCTACTGCAGTGGCAAATAGCCAACAGCATGACAGGGTGTGCAAATGCTGCTCAAAACCATGCTGCCATGTTCCTCACCAAATGAATGGGAAGGGTTTCTAGTCTAAATAAAGGGCTAGTACGATTATCAAATGAGTTGATGTGATTGATCATTTAATCAAATATAACGATTAATACCGCTGCCTCTGATGCGTGTTCTTCAGAATGTGCCGGAATCACGGCAACTAAACCCAAATAATTCACAACTATTTATTACAATAGATTTCTCATTATAATATTATGTTATGCAATATGACAGTCCCAAAATAGTTATTATTAGTTGTGTATAGCATTGCTATTTGAGCTGCATGCACTGAAGCGCTGAATGAACACTGGTAAACCTTTGCTAGCTGGTTAACTAGCAAAACGCATCCTATTTGAGATTAATCACATATATACATAATAAATATGATATTACAAATTATATCTGCACAAAATGACGCAAATGCATAAGTGAATTTGAACTAAGTTATGTGCTAGTCAGAATGTCTAATGGATCTGCTCTTCCTCGAGCACCGCACAGAAACACGGCAACTAAACCCAAAAAATTAACACTTTATTGCAATATTGTTCTCGTTATAATGTTATGTAATATGACAGTTCCAATCATAGTCATTATAAGTTGTGTATTGCTGTTTGAGCTGCATGCGCTGAAGCTGAAGATGATCATCGCCACACTTTATACCATGTTAATTCTTAACCAAATGCACAATATTACAACTTACATTTGCACAAAACAAAAGGCTGCAAATGCACACACAAACTTATAGTCATGAAGGTGTAACTCTAGCCTTTTAACGTAAAATGATCCCAAACCTAACTCCAGCCCACTCCCTTCATTTTTCCTCTTGTCTGCTTTGCGTGTTTCACGGTTGAGCTGCACACATGTGCGTGACCTTGGTTAGTCGACAATCGATACGTTTTATTGATTAATTTCTTTGTAGCTAAAAGCAAAAATATTCAATAAATTAGCATGCATAGGACTATAATATAATGACTGACATTCCAGTTCTGTAGAAATCTGCAAATCTTCCTCTGGAATTCTCCACGCGCAGATTCGGCCTGTTGATGGGGCCGTGAGCGTACAAAAAAAGGTGGAAAAGTTCATCTAAGATTAAAACTGAGTCGTTTTATTTGTGAGTTGAAAATAAAGTTTATTAAATCAATAATGTTCATGAGCTGCAGATCTTTTGCCTGCAAGATTTCTCACTGAGAGTGACCCAATGCAGGAGTGCATCAGGCGTTTCAGAGACATCTCATATCAGACATGTGAAAGGGCCAGCTGGGGAGGGCTGGACACATTGTGATCACTCACCTTCATCCTTAATTTGTTGTCATTACCTTTACGAGCATTTCAAGATCAAAAACAAGCAGAGAGGGAGGACTGCCATGTGACAGAGTGGGATTGAGGGCTTTGGCGGGAAAGTGAGAGAGCGAGGAAGAGACATTTTGGATACCCTCTGCTTCATTATGTCTTTCATTATCCCAGTTAGTGATGAACAACATGCTCTTTCCTACCCAGCATGCTCTCCTCATCTCTCCTCTTGTGCCACTCCTACTGTCTGCACATGGATCCAAATCCTGTACTTTCTAGTGTCTCAGAATTCCAGATTCCTGTGGTGTTTGGGGGCAAATTGCCTTTCTTGCACTTGCAATAAACCCCAACAGCTAGCTATTGACAGATCTGCCTAAATGTTTGCAGGAGGGGGATGTAATTATCTTTTATCAAAATTTTCCCTCCACCTTGCGGGAGGATCCTCAGGAGGGGGCTAAAGGGAGAGGAAGTGAGGAGATAAGAGCAGAGGGAGGGGGGTGATTATCTGTAATAGAAGAGCATGGAGGGACACTTTGTCCCCTGTTTGATCTGTCCCTATAGATGACACAGCAGGAAATTAAAGATGAAAGAGCTTTACCACCACTGTCTTCTAAGCAGCGGGAAAACACGCACTCATTTGCTGGTCGTGCACAACTCCTGTGATGGACTTTTAGCACAAGGCATTGCCATCCGTTATAGTCTTGCTTATTCTTAAATGTATTTGGTTAGCAAAATGAGGGCAAGTTTTGCTGAAATGTTTTTTTTTTTTCCCTCATTACTCTGAAATATATAAGTATGTATGTATATATATATTACATATACTGTATACATTTTATATACTTTTTTACAAAGTATTTTAAATATTTTTTACATTTTTAAATAAAGATATATTTTTACTTTATAGACAATATTTTAACTTTAATGTTTTTATAAATACACTTTTTATTTTTTCTCATATTTACTGTCACATTGCTTTCCAAGGGAGATGCTTGTCAATGAACATTATTAGTGGCGGGCATAGCGTGTTGTCACAATATATGGGGTAAGTTGTCACAATGGAGACAGCCTTTTAAAGGTTCTGCAGCAAAATAAAATCAATGTACAAAAAAATCAAACCATTATCTTGGCCAAAATATTGTAATTGATATAAAAGAGAAAGCAAGCTTTTATGCATTTGGACTTTTAACTTTAAAAATAAACGTATATACCGAGATATAGCTGTTTTTGACTTGCCGTGTGTCTTATCATATAAAAAAATATTCAAAAGCAATGTTTAAGCCCCCAACGTAATTTAATGTAATTCCTATTTTATTAAATTTTTTTTACATGTTCAGAGGGATTGTTGTGTTTTCAATTTAAAATTTGATCTTGGTTCTCCCAGAGAGCATCTGATTTATATTACTCATTACACTTATTTAAACAGAAGAAAATCTCTGGCATGATGTTCAGAGCGGCCCTTGCATTTTTCTTTGGCTATATTTCACCAAGGTAATAATAAATGAATTGGCACAGAGGAGGTATTCCAAACAGCTTGTATCTTACACAAACATGCTGAGTGACAGGGCAAAGCTCCCACTGTGGCAAAGAATCTCCCACAATTAACACTCCCCAAAATATATTTCAACAGCTGAGAAGGGATGGAGAGCTGGCCGACTTCAAAAGAGAATCTTTCTGAACCATCATGAATTTCTTTAGCTTTAAAGAAGAAAAAAATACCTTCTCATATGGTCTCTGTCTTAAATATCACAAACTTGTAAATGATTAATTGCTCTTATGAGCTTGCTAGTAGCTAATCATTGTTGGGAGTCATGTAGATTTGATAACAAGGATCATATCTCTTTCCCCTGATAAATGGACAAGCAGTTTTATTTAAAGAAAACATTCTGAATAGTTTATGGTAGAGGATGGCTTTGGGTATTATGAAGCATATATGCCCTTTGAAATGCATACGAACCACTGATCCTTTGCTTTGAAAAACATTGACATTTTAAGTGAGAGGGAAAAAAGCGCTCATAATCTCTTTGAGTTTTCAGTCTCTTGCCACTGTATGTGTCAAAGAGGCAAATATTTCTGCAGAAAGCCCTTTCTATTAGTCTGTGTGTGGGTATGAGACTCTTGAAATGAATTGCTCGCTAGTGTCTCTACCCTAGAGCAGTACTTATCCTTCAATGTAGCATGAAATATCAAATAAGAGTAATCGGCTTTGCAAAAAAAAGAAAAGAAGAACACTAAAAGTTAGTTACTAGAAGTCTTTATCTCCCTCTCCCCCTTTTTCTCTTTTCCTCACATTCAGAGTTGAAGCTTTAGGTTTTTTTAACCCTAACGATGTGCCTGTGCGATGTGTGTGTATGCATGTATGTATGTATGTATGTGTATATACAGTATATATATATATATATATTCACAGCATATACATACACATTCTCTTAGAAGAAAAGGTTCTATATAGAACCTTAAAGGGTTCTGTCAGGCGCTTCATATATAGAACCTCTAGGTGATAAAGTATAGATACATTTTAAATGTGGCCTCTTGTGAAATGTCATATTTTAAATTGTATTTATTTATATTTTCTAAAGAGAGATAATGTATGTCAAAAAAGTCTTACTGACATCATTGAGCTTGACTTGATTAATCATTATTTAATAAAAAATAGACTTGAAGTGATACTGGAGACAAAAAAGTTTCTTGGTATAGAAATGCTTAATATGGTGGATATTAATATGTTGCTCCCTCTGCTGGCACAGACCCTCTAACAATGTGTAACTTGAAATAAAAGGTGATTTGTCATGACATATATGTAATACTGGTTGAAATTCAGCATTCTATTGTTTTTAAATTCCTCTTACACCGGCTGTGTATTTAAAACTGACCTAAGATTTAGCTTACAGGTATTGAATAATTTAGCAAAATTGTTACATTTCTTGGGCATGCGAATAGGCAGGTCGATGTAAATGGAGCCGCTGACAAAGACTGTGAGTGACTCTTGCAGCTATACTGGAGGTGGCTCACAGCACTCAGAAACATAGATTTACTATTTCACGCTCCAGAGTCCATGCTGTCCTTAAAGACTTAAAGGCATTTCACACCAGGATTACAATTTTACAATCACAGAGAGTGACCTATCACTCACTCCCAGGTCCCACTACTCCAACCAAATCACCTATTCTTTCTTTAAAAATGAGCTTGCCCTATATCAGCATTATTCATTCTCCCCTGATGGGAATTAACAAACTTTGTCATGAGAATTTCACTTACTAGATTCCAGCAACTTGTTAAAAGCGGCCAGTACTTCTGTAATAAGTGAAAGGAATTAGAATAAATGTCTTTCTTTTGTAGGGCTGGAGAAAATGAAAAGCCGCTATTGACCTCACAGTCATTTTTTTCTGGATTGTAAACACAAACTCATTTTCCTCTCAATGCATCAAAAGTCACCTTTAAAGTAAGTACCTCTTACAAGTGACTTTGATGATTGAGTCTGCAATATTGCGATATTTGCGTTTGCAAAAGTTTTTTTTCCAAATGCATTTATTTCTAGCTGTCATTAAGGGCCAGACTTCTAAAGGCTTTTTTAATAATGTGTGCAAATTAATCATTTTTTAATAGACATAGTTTAGAAAATAGGTGTACATTTTATATTACCCTACAAAAGTTTGGGGGATTTATTTGAAAGAAATTAATACTGTTATTCAGCAAGGACATAATATATTGATCAACAATGACGGTAAAGACATTTATAATGTCACAAAAAAAAACAAACATAATTTTAAAAAATTATAATAATTCTGTTCATCAAAGGAACCTGCAAGCTTTTTTTATGTCCACACTTCATTAAGCAGCTCAACTATTTTCAACTAATAAGATAATAAATGTTTCTTGAGTACCAAACCAGTATACAGCATTAGAATGATTTCCTAAAGATCGTTTAACACAGAGTAATTTAGAGTAATTCTAGAGTAATTTCTGCTGAAAATGGAACTTTTCCATTTAAAAAAAAAAATTTAATTTGCAATAATATTTCACAATATTACTGTTTTTGACTGTATTAAAAAATAAAAAAATAAAAAAAAATCTATCTTAATGACCCCAAACAATTTTTTTAAAAATTATTATTATTGTTTTGTCAGACTACTATTGTGCTCAGTGACTCTCACACACTTTATCATTTGTCCAATTTTATTTTATTTTTCATTTGTCCGACTTTTTGTGGTTTGGATGGAGCTGTTTGGATGTGTGTGATTTAAAAATGATTGGCTTTCTTTGTTGGTGGTTTGTTTTTAATATTTATATAATTAACAGAGGTTATAACATCTTTGTTTTATCTTTTCATCGTCAAACTAAGAAGTATAACTGTGGATACCCACTGTCAGTAGAAGAGTGCCATGTAAAATAGTACAGTCAGGTGGCTTGAGCAGGTAGACAGACTTCTGTGCCAAGCTGTGACCATTTAGCCACCGATAACGCAGGTAATTGCATTTCTGGAAGAGCAGAAGCAGATGAAACACGACGCGAACAGATACCACTGGCACGACGGCCCCTTCTGTCGGAAAATTTCATTTCTTTCCACGAGGAAGCCATGAATGCGAAGGCTGAATCCAAATCCGTTCCCCCTGCACGTTTATCAGGCCTGGCCCACCAAGTGGGGAGATGGAGGTAATTCACTCAGCTGAGACTCACCACTTTAATCCAATTTACAGCCTCCCCCAGCAAGAGATAATTACAAGTCTTAAACCAGTTAGGAGAGGGGTAGAGGGGGAGAGGAAAAACCTTCGCTTTCCCAAACTGCTCCCGGGTCTGCAAAATATCGACAGAGAATGGGAGAGAAGATTTCTGCTGGGAGGACTCAAGCAAAGGCATTGTTAAAAACTAAGAAAGTGTGCAACTAATGAGGCAAAGTGAATTCCACTGCAAATGGAAGCCTGGGGTAGAGTGCTGAAATACACCCCGGGTCATGTTTGCACATTTATGTGCACCCTGGCAAAAGGAAGCCTGCCTTTAAGGTCAATGCTTCGACGCTCTGAGTGTTTTTGTGAAGAAAATGGCCGTATAGAGAGCGACACGCAGTGCTAGATGTTATTTTATCTTCATTGTGGTGCACAATGGCATTGCGTTCTTTGTCAGTAAACTGCTGCCCTCACTCAAAACTCATGAATGTTAAAAACATAAAACATAGCTTTAAAAAAAAAAAATACAAAAAAAGCTTTCAACTTTGAAACTTGAAACGCCTGACGAAACCCGTCCTGGCAAAGTCTTTTCCCTTGCTTAGTCTGCACAGCTACTTCAGCTGATTATGTCTTCATGCCATCACCTCACTGTGATGAAATTTATCACTCTACATATATATTCAATTTTCAATGACCTGTGTCCCACTAGCATCTCAAAAATGTCTTTGTAGTGAGCCTTATCGATTTTCAAAAAGACGTTATAACAAAAGAAAGGGCAGGTATTGATTTTTCCCCTCTGAAAATAATGTAACATTTAGCCCTTTGTAAACAGAATTAACCTGATATCACTGGGCTATCCATGGGAAGTGACACTTGCACTGTCACATTAATAACCATACAGATGGTGTCATTGCATGATCCCGAGGTCATGAATTGTCATTATTCTTTGCAGTCAGTTCTTCATAGTGTCCGTCGGAGAGAGTGTGTTAACGTCTTTCTGTGTGTGTGTGTGAGAGAGAGATTCGGTATGGTAAAAAAAATTATATTCCAGATATCTGGGTCATTTCAGCTGTGTCATATTTGAGGCCGATCAGCACATAATCAGAATTAATCACATGAATGCGTTCATTGATTCTTTCTGCTCATCCTCGCAAAGAGTGGCATTTCACATTCTGGACCATTTTTACTAGAAATTGGTTAAAGCAATGGAAAAGTATTTTATTATATAAAATAAACAATTTCATAAATTATATTACAACATATTAAAATATGTTTATTCTTATAATGTTGCTCTCTGGAATACTTGATTCTGATTAGTCATTCATGGCGTTCTCAGAATTCTTTTCAGATCAGATATCTGAAAAAAAAAATCTATAAATTGCACAAAATTTAAGCTGAAATTTAAATGAGCTGTTTTGAGCGTTATTAAACGCACACTTCCATATATCTGAACAATAAAAATAATTTTGATCAGGGCTGCTGATTTTTAAAATAATGTTTATAGCTAAATAGCTAATCAAAATTGCAGCCTATATATTGTGCAGTTTTCTGCTCCATAGTAGAATTGGACATAATTTGTTTTCTTTTATGATATTTAGTTAGAGGTTGTTATATAATGACTTTACATCGTGGCTTCTTTTTGCAATTAGATCTCTACATTTATCTCTCGCGTTTGTTTCTGATATTTATTTTATGATCATTTTACTTTACCGTTGTCCATCGACTTGGAATGAAGTCAAAATGAAAGTACAAAGGGAGTGTTTTTTTTTTCAAGAACTGAATGAATACAGGTCTGTTTTAAGTAGAAGCTGTATTTTATTTTAGTATAACTTCATGCGACCTACTGTATTCCTATTTTCTCTCCAAATAATCCGGTCACCAAGGCTAAAACATGCACAGTATGCAACTGCAGCCAAACCAGTGAGCGACTGTGTGTCCTCTTCTCTTCTTTGATGTGAGAGCTGAGGAATGGGGTTAAGTTGTGTTAAAGAATGTGAGGAAATCATAATGAGGCGGACTCTCGGGGAGCGGAAGCGTCAGTGAGCCCTAATTAATGGAGGCAGAGACACTCCTAAAGTCTCCCATTCAGCGCTTCACAATGGGCATCTCTCTGAAGCAGAACCTGCGGTGGAATATTAAAGAAATGAATGAAAACGGGCGCAAATGCCGGACTCTCTGCCACCCCCGCCCCACCTCCCGTTCCTTTGGCACCCTGGTTCTCATTGTGTGCCTGTTCTCGAGTGTCTCCTCCAATCTTCCAGGGGAGTCCCATTGAGCGCAATCTGCTTCAGAAGATCCAGCCGTGCCGTTTTGTAAATATGGCCCCGGACAATACACACAAAAGAAAGGCACATTGCCAACAAGTATCCAATTTAGTGCTTAAAAAATTTTAACTCCTCAAGCTCCCCTTGATTCTTAGCCGAGGCACGACGTGAAGAGTGACAGTGCCGTCGATGCAGAGGTCGAGGGGTATTTGAGAGGGGCGGCTGGAGAAGTGTGGACCCACCTGTCACTGATTATCCCTCCTGTTAAAGGGTTTAGTCTTGACCTCTCCTCCTCCTATCTGCCCCTCACCACTAATCTGTTCATTAACCACCAGCAACAAAGACTAAGAGTTTTGAAGGAGTCAGTCCAATGTGGCAGTAGCCAAGATATGTGTATGTGGGAAATATGAACACTGAATTTGTGTGTATGGCCCACCAAAGCGCTAGTTGTGAATGGCTACATCTTTCTAGCAATGTATGGCTTCATTTGGTCCTGTGTTACTTGTTTGTTCCTGTGCTTTTTTAACCATGTGGAGAGCGATAATTGGCAGAACATCACCTTTGACCCCTACTGTATTATGGTGGGCCTACAACCGAAGAACATTTTGAAGGCCAAGAGGCTTCATTATTGTTGGAGATCAAAGTCCAGTGCTTTGTTTAAAACAATGCTATGTGTTAAGTGTTAAGCTATGTGTTGGGGGTGAAATTACAGAATGCATTTTGTGAAAATATTACTTGGAAATGGCAATTTATATACATTTTTTTAGAATGATGTCTTCCCTACAGACACTGTGCTAGTATAACGAACAAAAAAACTCTTTAATATCTCACTTGTTTCTCCTAGACTACAATAACATTCATTGGAGAACAAAGACCTTTTGATTCTGTCTCCAGCTTCAAAGATTTTCTTTTTTTTTTTTACCGAAAGTCAATCGGATTTATAATGCTGCCCCAAGCCACCGCTCGTTAGTTGGTAAAATTCGACTAATTAAGATGAATGTTTTACTTTGATTTTTATAGAATTTTCTAACATTCTTATTGCTGAATGTTATTTTTACATTTATATGGCAGAGCCATTGTTCAAGAGTAAGTAAACCTCCAAATCCAAACTGAACAAGGTTCATTGTTGAGCAATTATTTCAGTTGTGTTATTATTATTATTTTTTTCCCAAAACTTTTTTTTCATGGTTTTGGTCTTTTCCTTTTTTTTTTTTTTTGCCTCTTGATTGCTACTTTTGTTGTCCTTGCTGTACAGAATGAGCAGTCTTAAGATCTTACCCACTTTTCATCCTGCCTTTGTTTTGTTTACACTGTAACTCACAGACACATTCTGTTCCACTGGAAATCCTCTTAACCTCCTCTCGCTCTTTTATGTTTAGAAGATTTGATGTATTTTTGTGGGGTGGGTTGGTGGGGGGTGCTCTTCTGGGGGCAGAGACAATTTTTTGTTCCACAGAAAAAAGTAAGTCAGGTTTGGAATGACATGAGGGTTAGTAAATGATGATAATATTTAAAAAAATTGGGTAAACTATCCTTTAACACACAAAAAAGTTTGTGTGGTGTTCCAATGAAAATAGTTGTTAAATATCTGGGAAAATGGAGTTATAGGTAGCATGTCAAAGCAGTTATTGCCATGTTAATTCACTAGGAAGCTGTAAAAGTCAGTTAGTTGTGCATTTATTAGTTTGTGACAGGCATAAAGACATGTAGATTAATTCATGACCCCAAGAAAAATTGGACAACAATTACTGCCAAACGTGTCTGTCAGAGCATGAAAGTTAAGGTAGCAAAAAGATGACAAGAAAACATGCTCAATTCATTATACATATTAATGAAGTTCTGCTTGATTACTTGTATGTGACATTCAACGCCTTAGTGTTTTTTTTTCACCTGACATAATGGACACTCACATGTAAATAATTGAATCCTCAATGATTAAGCATACTAACATTTTGAGTTTTATTAATGTCCTCTCTGATAGGTCTAGTAATTAAACGCGGTGCAGTCGTTGGTCATAATTAAACTTAAGCATCTCAAGGTTTGACCTTTTCGCCTCTGACCCACAGTTAAAGCAAATGTAATGACTCAGAGAAACTCATTTGTACAGGCATAGTGAGGTGACCTTTTAGTGGCATAGGACAGAGGTTTTATAAGGTTTCTCTTGAATTCAGTTTGAACACATTTCATTCAAGCTTTGGAACAAGATTCTTTTTCTGTTCCACTTGCATCTATCTCAATATCTACTAAAGCTCTCACATAAAGAAAAAAATAGAAAACTACAGAATCATTTAACAATTAATGTTTTTAAAAAATCTATTTAAAAAATGTTTTATAATAATTCAAATATTGAAATATATTATTATTATATAATATTTTGATATGCAAATACACACACACTCACCGGCCACTTTATTAGGTACACCTTGCTAGTGCCGGGTTAAAACCCCCTTTGCCTTCAGAAGAACTGCCTTAAATCTTTGTGGCATAGATTCAACAAGGTGCTGGAAACATTCCTCAGAGATGTTGGTCCATATTAACATGATAGCATCACAAAGGTGCTGCAAATTTGTCGGCTGTACATCCATTACATGAATCTCTAAGCAAATTGTTTACACCAAATTCTGACCATACCATTCGAATGTCGCAGCAGAAATCGAGACTCATCAGACTAGGCAACCCTTTTCTATTCTATTGACCAATGTTGGTGAGCCCATGCGAATTGTAGCCTCAGTTTCCTGTTCTTAGCTGACAGTAGTGGCAGCCGGTGTATCTTCTGCTGCTGTAGCCCTTCTGAACCTCTTCAGAGATGCTCTTCTGCAGACCTCAGTTGTAAGGAGTGGTTATTTGAGTTACTGTTGCCTTTCTTTCAGCTCAAACCAGTCTGCCTATTCTCCTCTGGCATCAACAAGGCATTTTAGCCCAAAGAACTGCTGCTCACTGGATATTTTTAGCCTGGGTTTCCCCATGCTGCCTTGCCGCAGCGCGATTTTATTCACGCTGCTAGGCAGTCTGGATACCATGTACCAGATTTTCGCCTCATCTAGGGAACCAATCACAGAACAGGGAGGGAGCAGCAAGACGATGACGACGTCTATGCGACACACTGAAGCAGTTTATTTATACCTATGGATATGTATCCAACATGGCAGCAGACGCGAAGTTACCTTTCGATGTAGCCTTACGGTAGTCTGGGACAACCCAGACTACTTCCGGCAAATTTAGATTTGCTCTGAAAGTTAGTCTGGCAAAGAGCTCATTCAAGCCCATTTCCAATCCGTCGAAATCGAGGCACCAATCAGAAACGTTGGGGCGGGCTTTACACGATGACGACAGCACTGGGATTTTGAAGCAGATTTTGTAGCCTACATTACAAAGATGGATGCCGCCGTCGAACATCACTCGTTCGAATCAGCTATCCCTTCTGTTTTAAGCGATTTGAACGTTCCCTTTTTGTTAAAAACCGAGCAAAGAACAACACTCGGATATGTTTCTCTGCCGCTCTGCATTACGTCATCTCCTTGGTTTTAGGTCTATCCGCGACCTCCATTGGTGACGCCCCTCTGGAAATGATTTGTCTATGACGCTTTGCCAGACCATAACTCAGTTACAACTGAGAATGGTTTGGTTTTAACCAAGCTAGCCTTACGGCCGTTTCACACCGCAAGCGTGAGCGATACTTGAGCAGCGTGTCAACATAACTACATCGTCACTGCAGCTGCAGACGCGCGAGAGTATTCACACTGGAAGCGTTTGTACAGTGTCACAGCAGCGGCTCCAAAGCTACATACTATAAGCGAGCAATTCTTTACAAAGACAACTATACATTTGTTTTAGAAGTTGGTCATTTATAACATTGATAGTCTTGAAAGTTTGTTATGGGGAGGTGTACAACATTCGCATAAATGTTGAACAACAAAACAACCCAGAAAATGGCTCCAATCTATTAGTTTCAGTCATACTTTCGATATGTTTACAAGACTGGAACTCCGCGGACAAACAAAACAAAAAAAAAACACAAATAAACCACACACTCGGGTTTGTTTTGGGTTGTGCAAGCCTATGTAGCTGTCTGTGTGTTGCATAAACTAAAAGAACGTTCATGTATAATATTTTCTGGCTATAGTTTACTTTAGTTTTTTAATATAATACACAACTTTCACCAAAACTGAATAATTAATTAAAAACATTTTTTTACCGGGTAGCCTAAATCTTCTATAAATATCTTGATTTTCTTTTATTTGCCTATACTCAAGTTCTTGTTAAAACTCACTAGACATGTTTATTCTGTGCATTTTGGGCACTTTTTGTGTGAATATTTTTATTTAATATCATGAATATCATATTTATTTTTGTCCGTCAAAAGTGTACTTTCACTTCAATTTAGCGTGAGCAGTGCAGCAAAAACAGATTCGACACCGAAACCCCCGCTTCACTGCTCTCAATGAGACTTGGGTCTAACGTTAGCCAGGCTAGGATGTTTTCTCTTTTTCTGACCATTCTCTGTAAACCCTAGAGATGGTTGTGCGTGAAAATCCCAGTAGATCAGCAGTTTCTGAAATACTCAGACCAGCCCGTCTAGCACCCACAACCATGCCACGTTTAGAGTCACTTAAATCACTTTTCTTCCTCATTCTGATGCTCAGTTTGAACTTCAGCAGATCGTCTTGACCATGTCTACATGCTTAAATGCATTGAGTTGCTGCCATGTGATCCGTTGATTAGATATTTAGATATATACACTGTAAAAAATTATATGATCTATAAGTTATGACAACAATGTTTTTACATTGATTTAACTCATCAAAATAAGTTAACTTTACACAAGTTATACAAAACATGTCACTTTAATGTAATGTAAGTTGAAATGACTTAAAGGCAATTCAAAAAAAAATTCTAAACCCATTAGAAATATTAGAAATGTGTTGCTAAAACATATTACAAAGACTGTGAACTGTGAATTACTGAATTGTGGAGTTAGACCGTTAAACAGTTTTTCACCATTGCTATTTTCCGGATTTTTTGGGCGGGGCTAAAACGGGGCTCGATGACGCACTTGAGCCCCTGAGCTCCTGGACACGCCCCTACTTGATGACGCACTGAGGCCACTGAGGCTGGCCCCTCCCCTAACGAGCACATTCGCATCAGTTCGCCGCTCGATTACTGTCAGTACTATTAGTTACTACAGCCTGCAGTTTGCTAGCTAGCTATGCCTTCGACATGGAAATGCGTAGGCTACTACCTGGATGCGATCATGTACTAAACAGATCGGTGTCTTTATTTACATTTCCTAAAAACGATCACATCAAGAAGAGGTGGATTAATTTTGTGAAGAGCCAACCTTGATGGAGAGCTGAGGATCACCGCCAACACCCGGCTCTGTAGTGATCATTTTACACGGGGTAGTTTCATAAACTTTCGTCGGAGACAACTGGGATTCACTGATAATCCGCTGTTACTGGTGAATAGGGCCGAACCGACTATCTCCCGCCTCGGCCTTCATCCTCCCGTCCTGAAAGCAGTATCACCTAATAATATTACCATCGACAGCTTTCCCGCGAGTGGGTGTGGTTTCAGCGCTGCCAGCGGACACGCCCCCAGCGTTTGAGAGCAGAGAATACTGCTCATTTTTTCAAGATTTTGATCGCTTATTTTATGTACTTGCTGGCTTTTTTATCATTCAAATTTGGCTGGGTGGCTAATAACACATTTTTCTGTGGTGTGACAAACTCAGAACACATACTTAATTTTGACTTTACAGGGACTTTAAACATCCAAGTTGATTGTACTTAAAAATTTACGGCAGCAACTTTTTTTTTTACAGTGTGTAATCAAATTGTATTTTTCAAATGTTTTAAAATCAAAACAAACATTTTATTTTACTCTCCCGCTAATTCTAAAGTAACATTTGAATTCTTCAAGGTAAAACTTACAAATGACTAATGCCTTGAATCCTACTGCACTGACGTGTTTCCTCCATTTCTTCTCTTTCCATCGGTCCAGTAAACAACATCTGCCATTCCATTTGCCCACCTTACACTGTAACCTCTGTCTAGTATAGTTAAGTGAATGCACAATGGAGGGTAATGATCTTCTACTAATGTCTGCTATTACCAGCACTCTCACAGTGATAGATTAGAGCAGATACCTTGTATATTTTCCCAAGGCCGCTGTTGTCTAATGTGCTTGCATTGATGTTTTTCATAGAATGTTTTGCTTTTTGCTCTTTTTTCTGTTGTTTATTTAAGGTTTTAATCAATGAACTGAATTAGGATGCTTGCGATCAGAGGACATCTATTTTTTCTTACATTATAGGCTTCGGCTGTGTTAAGCTGTTGATAAAGATAATTGCCCTCGACCCCCGGATGCATTTGCTTTATAAGTATGCCACTGTGGCCAAGCCGTATATCAGCCTCTTACATGCAGATCAGGGCTGGATCAATATGACACTACATCCTGACCCCGAGACCTCGGGTCAATTCCCTTTAAATCAGTGCACTCAGAATTAGCCGTCATCAACCTCAGTTAATGGAGATGCCTCATCCATGCCAGTGAACTGAATGGCAGTGGCTTTTTTTTTTTGCTTTGTTGCTAGCCAGGGCTTGTTATGTGTACGTGTGGCCTTCCTTGAATTCTTAGTTTACATATAAATTCTAAATTTAGAATTTTTTTCTTTTTAATTTTCATGGCAGTTTAGTTTAAAGGGTTAGTTGACCAAAAAATTTAAATTCTGTCATCATTTACTCATCCTCATGTCGTTCCAAACCCGTGAGAATTTCGTTCATCTTCGAAAGACAAATGTAGTCATTTTAATGAAATCTGAGAGATTTCTGTCCCTCCATTGACAGTCCACGCAACTACCACTTTGGCGCTTCACAAGAGATCGTAAAACTAATCCAATTATTAATTAATCAAATCACATATAAATATTCATCAACGCACACATCAGTTATGGGAAACTGAAGTTCAAGAATGCTTGCTTGACGTGCGAGAACCAATGAGGTTCATTCTCGTGTGATACGGACTATGCAGCACGTTTGAGTTTCCGCAAGAACCAATGAGGTTTGCTCTCATACATCAAGCGAGTACGGTTGAGCTTCTGTTTATGTTTGCTGATCAATGTTTATATGTGATATAATAGCCTAAATTCAATCTGTTCATCATTTAAAGTGACCGAGTCTCTTCAAAAAATGTGGACTAAACCGCTCAATCTATATGGATTCGTTTTACGATCTATTTATGAACTTTTTGAAGTGACAAAGTGGTAGTTGCGTTGACTCAAATCTCTCAGATTTAATTTAAATTATGTTAATTTGTGTTTTGAAGATGAACGAAAGTCTTACGGATTTGGAACAACGCGAGGGTGAGTAATTGAAGAAATGGTTTTTTTTTTTTTTGGGTGAACTAACCCTTTAAGAGGGATCTATATCTCGTTTGAATTTTTGTATCCATTTTATTTTCTGAAAACAAGTTAAAAATAGTTTCATTGTGCATGGCTTCAAGCATTTCCTTGGGGAAGTAATATTAAATTCAAAATATGATGGGCTCTTTGAACTCATTTACTCATGGTTACTGTTTAATCCACAGGCGTTTCATTTACACTGGTGAGTAGGAGCAGTCTGGGGGATATTGTTTCCCTGAGGAGATCATTGACTAAAACACTTTGCATTCCATTCACTGTATGTAAGTAATTTTCAGAGGTTATAACCCAGAGCCGCTGAAGGAGGACACGGTTGCCTTTATGGTCCAAAATCGTTTTCAAGTTTCCTTTCCTTTTTCAACTATTTCAAGAGTTTTTTTTATTTCTTTTACTTTAAAAAAAAAGAAACATTTTAAAAGCCATCTGCATTCTCATTGCATTTGATCAACAAGTGCACAGGATTATTCCGGCCTCACTGCTAGAATTCCCCGCAGGTGAAGAGATCTGAGAGCAGCCATGCGGACCCTGCTGATGCTCAAACTGACCAACAATCCCAGGCAGCCCCGGCCACAGCTGAGACTTTAACTGAGCAGCACAAACTGTTTTCCCAACAAAGGGATTGGCTCAAACAAATGTGATAAGCCTTTAATGAGAGAGCTGATCTCACTAAAACCTACTTCTATTCAAAGGCCCTATAGCCATTGGAGTCACTGAGACTAAACAGAGGCTCTCTCTCTTAGGAACCCACTGCAGCCAAGCCACATGACAATGCAGGTCAATTAATTGGTTAAAAAGTGGGAATCCAATTAATGTGTATCAAGCTGGCATTTTTGCATGATGATAGCTCATTAGTGGGGGTGTTTTGCTGGATTATCCCCCCCTCATTAAAAGGCTGTCTCTCTCAGTAGGGCTTTAGGCAGCAGGGAGGGGATTCTTTATGCAACAGGTCTGAAACAAAAACTCTATGTTATCCTCATTTAATGGATTTAACGGTGTTGAATTTTTAAATGGCTTGGGCAGATGCCTTTTGACAGGGCGCTGTGATTCACATTCACTTTCACACAGTTCCTAAATTGCAGAAGGGTATTTAGTGAAAGAGTGAAAGCAAAGCTTTAGTTTACTTTTACCTGTAAATAGTACTACGCAGGATTTTGAGAGTAAAAAAAAATGTGTACATTTAAAAAAAATATATATATATTCAGCAAAATACATTTATTTTATCTGTTAATCTTTTTGACGTCCCAACTTGAAATGCTACCATAAAAAATACAGACACTTGCCAATAAACTGCAAACCACTGAATACACAACACACACTGAAAAGAATTGGTGTAAAAAACACTTTCAATCAGAAAATTGCTAATAAATTTCACAATTAATTACACAGAAAGAGCAGAAAGTAACATTGAACTAAACATGAAATAATAAAAAGACTGAAATAGTATTTTTCTTTTAAAAACTCACCCCAATAATCTTAGTTTAATTTACCATTTTTAAAGTCTAGTATTGTACCATATACTGAACTGTCAAATTTATGCTACATATATATTGCCAATTAAAAAGACACACATTTCATGATTGCCCATTTTGAGTATGTTTTAACATGGAAAAAACACCTAAAATGAAAATTTTCACATTTTGTTCAGTTGTTTTTAGTTTGTCTCTGAGCAGAAGATGGATATCCTTGCCATACTTGTGTAGAATAACTTCACTTTAATCTTGTTTGAGGCAAAATTTCAAGTGGAGTGTGTCTAGTTGTTTCCGAGATTACTTCATCTTTCTCTCTGAAGCCACTTCCGCCTTTGTCCTCTGGCATTCAATGTCCCATTACCCTTCACAAGCAGCTAGTTTCTGCTGTTTGCCCCATGCTTTCCACTGAGGCCAGTGTGTAGGAATGCCTTTTCTTTTCTCTCATAGCTGCCCTCCTTTACAAACTCTGATTAATTGATGACTGTCTTTAGCGTGGACCATTTGCTATATTCACTGCTAGAAGGAAATTGTATTTTTGTTTTTAAATAACTTTCAATTATAAAACTTTTAAGGTAGCCTGTTCTTGTTTTGGTCAAGTGTTTGTTTTGGCTCAGTTTTTTGTTTTGTTTTCTGTGGAAAGTCCCATGTTTGTGTCATGTGACATGTTCAGGGAGCTGTGAGAAGGACAGTTAGTCCAAAGTCACGCTGTGTTGGGAAGTTACTGATCTTGGGCACATGATCTAGGTCACCAGGACTGGGTTTAAAGTGTAGAGTACCCGCTTGTTCTCAGAAATGGGTTGTGCTAGTTCTGTGAACTCTCCTGTAAGCTACCGTCACCCGTGCATCAAGTCACACCCATAATTGTACATTCATAATTGTTTTAATTAGTTTTGAGTTCCTTTTCCCATTTTCCCCTATTTTTCCATCATGTTCAACAAACAATCAGTTATCAAATCAAATTGCTTCCAATGGTTTATAATTGAAGTCAGTAATTATAGCCTTAGAACATTTAAAAGTAGTTGTGTATATTTGATATGTGCCCTGAACACTATGCAAAATATAAAATGGAGTGTCTATTTCATGTATCAAAGTTTAGATTAATTCAGCCTCAAGTCATGGCAAATGTTAATTGTCAACGAGTAATGATGAAGTGAAAAAAATAATTAGGAATATGTTAATCATAGTATTTACTATGCAACCCAAAGCATCCTAATTTTAGCCTCGGATTCCACTGAATGTTTTTTCCCCAGTCTAATGCATATTTGGTCATTATTGAAAATGTATAATGTGATGGAATGTTGTACATCAATCTATTTTGACAGAAAGTAAGCTTTTTGGTGTGTTTGTGCTGTAGCAATTGAACTGTGTTGACACACCAATCCCCTCTAAAAGAGAGTCTGACACATCATAGCATAAAAGACTTAATGCATTTATGCACAGCATAAGACACTTATTTTGCTTCTATTACTTCCTGTCTAATCCTTGAGGTCAAACATAGAGCATCAACACATGGCACAATTACATTTGTGCAATGATTTTGCTTTTCTTTTTTCCCTTATCCTAAGAATTAGACCATTTATCCAAAAATAAGAGATTGTAAATGCCAAGCTCATGTAATGTAGTGGATGCTTGTATGTTATTTTATGTTTTTCCTTATTTAAGAACAGCTATACTATTCCCTCTACATTCATTACATTTAAAATACTGTAGAAAGAATGTCTTTGTGATTTCTTTTCATGGATAGTATAAAGTCATGAACAAAAATCTTTAAAAGAAAGATTTAGTAAAAACTAACTTTTTATGTTTTAAATGCTTTTTCCTCTTCTTTTTTGGCAATATTTTCCTCTCATTCATGTCCTAATCATCTATTCTGTGCAGCCAGGTGTATATATTCAGCATTAGGCAAATCTATAAATGAAACACTTTTAAATTTTTTTAAAGTTATAAGTTATTGTTTTACGAATATTAAAGTTATAAGACACTACTCTCACAAATCTAGTGGGGATAAACACCTTACAATAATGTCCCGTTAGTTAATGCATTAATTCACATTAACAATGAGCATTACATTTGTTACAGTATTTATTTATATTTGTTAACATTACACTGTAACAAATTTAACGTACTGTAACATCAACAGTAACTTACTGGCAAGAAATATCCAGCAAGCTTCAATAGTTAAAAAAAAAATACAACTGTTCGTTGTTAATTCATGTTAACTCGGGTCCATTAAATGATATTAACTGAAACAACTTTTGATTTTTATAAGGTATTAGTAAATGTAATAAAAAAAAACATTAACTAAGAAAAGAGTATTTTTAATCGTTAGTTCATGTTAACAAATGGAACCCTATTGTAAAGTCTTGCTGTTATTTTTGCTTTTCATCCTCTAACAAAGTCTCTTTTTCATTCTGATTGAATCTTGCTTCTGGTGGTGTTTCAGACCCTCTGGTGTTTTATATGCTGATAAAAAAATTTTTGTGTGATTTTAGCTTAATGTTTGGAGGATTTTAATGTTTCGACAGCTTTCATTTTGCTTTCAAACGCAATAGACATGTAAAGTTTTAATGGGATGCATCCCACCTATTGCCTTACAGATTGGTTGGGTTATAACCCTCACTGTTATTTAAGCACTGTTTTAACTACAAGACTGTATGTTACCATAAGAGCGTATCCGCTTCGAAATCAGTTTAGACTCTAGCAGCGAGTCTAACAGTAGCCGTGGGGTTAAATCCTTTTCATTCATTCCCTGTAATATACTGAAACACAGTACAGTACGGCAGTGCATCGGGGAGTTTGATTTCCAGCAGATACTGACCCCAACAATGAACAGATTTAATCTGATTAGAAAGCGGCAGTCCCTGTAAAGCAGGGTGCTTGTGCGGGACCAGCCAGTGAGTTTACCCACTCATGCCATCTGTTAAGAGGCTGCTCCAAAGTTCAGCTTGGATTCACAAGCCCCAGGAGTTCTACCAGCTTGCTTACTTCTCCTGTCCGCTGGATCGTGGCGCGTGTGCGTATGTGTGTGGGTTATGTTTGTATGTGTGTACTTGTGTTCATGTGTGCATGTCTGGACCCACCTCTGCTCCACATACCAAACCGATTGTCCCTGCATTCACACAGGCAGGTAGGAGACTGGCTGTCTTCAGAACAGGGTAAGCCTACCGTAATATAGCAATCTGTAGAACATTTCAACAACAGTAACACATATTAGGGTTATTCTGAGAGAAAGTTTAGTTTTAGTCGCTTTTGGTGTTTTTTTTTTGCTTCGTTTCTCAGGTGGTTCAAATGAATGAAACTGAAAAAACGCTTTGTTTTTGGCCTTAAGTGCAAAAAGTCAAAGAAAAGTCTCTCAGGCTCTCATTCTCTGATGTATAGCGCCACCATCATGCTCAGACTGACTAATGAAATCTGTGACAATGCATTTAGGCCGTATACTGTATGTTTCGAGTCAAGTTGAGCCTTTGCCCTCGTTTTTATTTCCTTGGCTCTATTCACGGACTATTTACCAGCTCTTTTCTGACATTATTTAATTTCTGGCTGAATTTATAATGCATTAGAAACAGTGACTGACTTTTAGTCATTTTCTTATTTGGAGAAGTGACGCACAGAACAAAATATATACTATAGATTATTCTTTTGCCAGAATATTTTTGAAATATGATTGTTATTTACACTTTTTAAGCAGCAATCTAAATGCAATTCACCACATTAGCTATGAAATCATTTGCTTTACATGGAGGATTGCTTTGGAGGCTACAGATTGGGTTTGAATTATGAGTCTGTCCTGGAAAAATGTCTGGATCACGTTAATAAATCAGAATGAATCTAAAACTGTTATGTCTATTTTATCTCTTGTATGTACTGTACAAGGTAGTACTGTCTTTTATATATGTATATAAATAGAAAACACTTAAAATTAGCACATTAGGCTCATGATTTACCTCTTATATCTTGGATTCCTTCGACTCTCCCCTGGGTCTTTGGGTTAATAGATAACCGCAAACAGCTTGTTGAAAAATGATTTTGTTTGACCCATAAAATCATTAAAAGTCTAGCCGTACCCATACATACTTTACTATTGAAATGCTTTGGGGTTGTGTGATTGAATTTCTGACCTTTATGTGAAATGAGCGCGAGGGTTGTGAAATGCCGTAGAGACAGAGCTCTCAACTTGACTCCTGTAATATGCAGTGTTTAGAAGATAAGAGTGGCCATTTTAGACACACCGTTTTTGAATGTTGTGCTTTTTGTGGCAGATAAGTTTTGTAGGAATTAATTAAAAAAGTTATTTATATTATATAGTTTTAAATGATCAATTATCTAAATGAATTTGTATTATATCAATTTTATATTTATTATATCATTTATTTATTTACATTTCAGGCTCTAATTTTCACTTTTAAAGAAAAACATTTGGATAAATATTTAGCTTACACTCACATTACACTGCCAATTGCAAGTTTTTGCATTATGGCACTGTTGTACACATTTAGTTTTTGATCATGTGAAATGATGATAATAAGATAATTCTTGTGGAAAATAGAAAAGAGTTTGTGAGTTCATTTGGTTAAGTGTGCCACTGGATTGAAGTGTTGAGGGTATGACTGTAGGAGACGGGATGGCGGGGAAAGTTCGGAGAGAAACCTGGCAGGGCCCGCCAATCAATCGCAAAGTTCACATTAAAAAGTGCTGACAGCAGTGGGAGAGAGAGTTCCCACTTTCATCTAGCGCGAGACCTCCGGCTAACCTTCACGTCACACTTTTCCTCTCAAGACCTTCTTTCTTTATTAAATTGTGTTGCATCCCACGGTGGAATTCAAGGCACCGCCTGCTTTGTCACTTATCACAAAACTTTTGACTCCTTGCATTTTTCATATGAAAAACAATTCTCATGATAGCCTTGAACCGGGGGCCTTCTTTTTGTCTTTGTACAGCCCACACACGCCACTCCAGTTCAAAACCCCTTTGCTTAATTAAGTTTGCTGATCAAAAGCTCAAATCTCTTCTGTAGATATTTTTAAAAGATTGAGTGTATGTGTTTACTACAGTTTTTTTTTTTATAAAACAAATATTTTTCTTTTCTGTCCGGTACACCGCCGAATTAGTTTGTCTGGTTTGAGTTGTTTTATAATCCTAGTTTAATTTTCCAGTTCTTCAGTTTATTGTGACTAAAGGGAAGAACCAACAAGAAACTCTGAAAATCTATCAATCGGTGTGGAATTATGGTTTATTTTTATAAAGTGTGGTATTTTTATTTAATTGCTTTTTAAAGGCGAGCTTGTCTCTTGCTTTTGTATACTTTACAAAGTCTGGATCTATAATTTATAGCATTTATAAGAAAATTAAAAAAATCCAAGATTATGAACTACAAAGGATGTTACTAACAGAAATTTAATGACAGTTGAAATAAAGTCCAGTATTATAAATGTATATTGTATATATAAAGTATTGTAAATGTGGCTTATTTTTTTGGCAGTTCAATTCAAGACATTAAATTAAATGTGATGCATTAGTGTTTTCAGCTTATTTAGATGCCAGATAACTTTTTTTGCCAATATTTTTTTTTTGTCTTTAAAAAACAATACTGTACATGTAGCCTACAACAATAGAACTGATTTCAGATTTCTATCCAAAAACATGCATGTCACTTCAGCCTTTGACGCTAAAGGCCGTGATCTGCAGGAGAAGCTGGTTACCGGCCTACAACTCCTGGTTACACAAAAATGAGCAAAACACAGTCTTTTGCTGCCCCTTAAGGCTGTATGGAGGGTTGTATCTTTTTTTTTTTTTTAAACAAGGACTAGTAGTTCTGTTCATCTACTTAAGCTTCAAAACAATAAAACGATATAGTGAGTGCTATTGTATATCTTACCAAACATGCATATACATTTATTATTTTAAAATACTGAAACCTTACCTCAGTATCACAGACAAGTACCTACAGTGCTAAACTGATTCATATATGATTTTAAGAGATGGTGATCCCAGCAGAAAAGTGCTGTGTTATATACTTTTGTGGTCAGTTATTAACAGGAAACGTCTGTAAAGGTTTGTTTTTGTCAAGGGTCAGATGAGCCTTTGCTAATAAATTATTTGTAATGGATATTTTTTTCACTTGACCCTTGATTGTGTTTTTGTCATATATACTGCATAAAAATGCATTATCCACGTAAATAATGAAATTTATGCAAGAATTTGGGCCATTGTTTTGGCAAAAGGAAATGTCTGGTGTGACAGGAAATACTGCCATCAGGTGGTGTAAATACCCTACAGCAACACAACTATATGGCACATACAGGACTTTTCAGGATTACATATTTTTATGCTAAATTTATAGTTAAAAATGTTAAATGTGCATTGTTCTTATGTCGATTTTATACAGATATTTTGATGTATTTTTTTATGTATTAAATTGATCAGTACTTTTAAATCAATGCGTTTCATAAGTTGCATTCTTTTTTAAATATTTTTTTTTATAACATCATCACCATAAATCATTATACAATGTCCTTTATTTAACATGGCTTATCTTATTACTTGAGATGATTTTTGTATATCTCCACATGTTTGGTTTGAGTGGCTTTGAGTGACAGAAATAAACAAATTGAGAACATTTCAGATATATATATATATTTGAATTTAGCGCACATTTCCTCTGCCAGAACTGAACCTCAGTGCACTTAACCTTGCTTCATCTTCAATGAGACGGTCACTTTAGTCTTGTTACCTGTAAAAAAAATTCTTCTTTTTCTTTATTTTCCCTGAGCCCCACTACAAGCTGTCAAGTCTACACAAAGGAAGGAAGTAGGATATTAAGTTGCTGAGCTTTGCTTGTGGGCTGTGTTTATTTGCTGTGTCAGAGACTGAGAGATTACACTGTTTATATGTGGGGTGGCTGGAATCTGGTCAGGTGTCTCCTCAGGGCTAAAGTGGCAGGTCGGGAGCTAGAGATGCACTATTGACACCGGTATTAAGAATGAAAGTTTGACTGGAGACTATTCACTGCCAGTAAGTGGGTGCCATCAATCATTCAGGAAAAAAATGGTCGTATACACTCAAAGTCTAGGGCTGTTTGTGGCGGGAGAAACAAGATCCTGCTTTTGAAAGAGAGCTTGTGTGATACAATATTTGTTTTCATAACATGCCCTCTGAAAAAAATTGTAGTATTAGTTAAGCAGCATTGAAACGACATAGTAATAGGGGAGACTTAAGCTGTAGCTTTATTTATTTATACGGGTGGGTTTACATTTAAAAGTCCATTTCTGTGTAGACATAGTAAACATAGTCGTCTCCATAGCGGCGACTGGAACTAAATATTCTGAATGTTCTGATCCAATCTGACCTGTAATGCTGTCTGAATCATAATCATACACTGTTCGGTCGGTGGGGACATTTAATATTCAACAATATTTTAGATAAGGGATTATGGACGATAATATGGACGATGACGCAATTTTCTTCTAGAAACAAACTTTGTTATATTATTTTTATGTTATCACCGTGAAGCTGCTTTGATACAATCTGTATTGTAAAAAGCGCTATATAAATAAAGGTGGCTTGACTTGACTAAACACACACATACCTTAAATTCTTGACTATAAAAAGTTATTGAATATTTCCACTGCTTTTTCCCAGGAAGAAAAGCTATAGTTCATTGAACACACTGACCTTTTGACCCAATAGCATGGGCATGTTGTCACACTATATTGGGTAAGATGTTACAATGGAACTTGCTATTAAAAAGCCTATTACAGGCTTGTCAACAAACTTTAAACAGCAATTATTATTAAACACAAAGCAATTCATATAACAAAGAAAATTAAAAGTACCATACAAAATATTAAACCTTAGTTAAACACGTGAATTGGCATGCATATAAGGTCTATTTTTCATTTTTCATATCCCTTTTCCCACTTAAAATGTAGCTTATGTTTGCAGCAATAAATAAATAAATACTGTAATTAAATACAAAATCGTTTTTTGAAAGAAACATGTTTTATTAAAATCTGAAACAATACTCTAGCTTCAAAGTGGGCTATTATTACACAAAATAAAAACAAAAAGCCATCTTTCCTCCTATCGTTGTCACGGCATCATCAGAAGCTAAAAATGGCCAGTTGCCCGGGCCGGCTGTCATTGGAATTTGATTGATTACCATAAAAAAATATCTATTGCTGACTGTGTAGAAAGTCGATCCTGTAGACCGGAACCCATGTGAAAAATTGGGGGATATATGTGTACATGTGCCTTATTGTCAGTAGGAGCAAAAACACAGTTAGCAGCCTTACAGTCATTCCTGCTGCCGTTTATAACCTGAGGCAGTATAAACAGTGGAAGTGCTCGGATATTCTCCCTCAGTCCTGGCTCCACTGTCTCACTGATGGGAATAGATGGAGGTTTTTGCTTACGGTAGTTATTGAGATGGTATCAGAATGAATACAAATGTCTATATGCGTTGTTTTCGAATCGTCAGCAAGGCACATGCAAGTCTTCAAGGTCAAAGAGGCTGCCTGTTTTTGAAGACGTAATTCGGCGTACATCTTATTGTATTGCTGTATTCTTGCTTTACGCCACAGAAACTGAATAATTTTAACTTGGCAAGTGCTTTTGAAAGTGGCATAGCACACTGTGAAAGAGGAAAAGAAACAAAGGCTTTAGTTGAGGGAGATTTCCTCTTCTAACTCTGTTTTGTAATTTTATTGTATTTCTTTCTTAATTAAAACAGTCACAAGTTTCACTGAGCTGGATATCAAAGCCTGCGACATTTGGAAATGGACTTGGTGGAGTGTGCTTTCTTACATGTCAGGGAACTTTACAACTTGCGCACTGACATTCCCTGTGAAAGGGGAACTAAACTTCTGATTTTCCCATTATCAATCCCTTTGGAGCGGCATGTCAATGTACACACCAATTAGGGTCTGATTTTGCTTTGATTTGGGCACAACAACTGCAACATGTTATTGTCCGTGACAGGAAAGGAAAGAAAAAATGTCCCAAGAGTATTTATTCATTTCTTGTGTGTATGTTTACACATTACGGGCTAAGAATAAGCCTGTTATTCATATATAAGAAAAAAGTGCACTTTTATAAATAACGTATTTTTAATCAAGGAATTTTGATTGTTCTAGTTCTAGATTGTAACTATATTTATTGTTTTATTTATGTTTTTGACTATATATTTAGATGTACATAATTAATTTGTTTGAGTAGGCTAAACTTAAATTCAACAAATAATAATAATAGTTTAATCAAATGAACTTTTATGAGTATTTAGAGCTTTTTTGTTATTGTTGTTCACCAAACTGACACATCTTAATTAATCTGAATTATTTTATTGTTTTGAGTTTTATAAACTTGAACTTAAATTTAACTGAAAGTGGGCTGGGATTTCTGTTTCCCGCAGGGTGCTTTACCATGACACTGGAAAGGGAGAGTAAATACTAAAATTAAGTGTTATATAATGTTTTTTTGTTTTTGTTTTTGTTTTTTGCGAGATTAATGTTAAGTGGGAGATTTAGTTGTTTTGCTATGCTAATTTAGAAGTGTTTCGGTTATGTGGGGGGTGGGGGGATCTAAATTTTGTTCTAAATTGCTACTCATTCAGCAATTGCTATGCTATACTATTACTATCAAAGCATTGTGTTACCAATTAGCAAGTTAGCATTTCCTGAATTAGCTAGTTAAAGCTAGCCAAGTTTCCACTACTAAACATAATTAAATTAAGATTACATGATAATTTTAAGTTAAATGTATATTTTAGCTTACTCAAATATTTCAAGTTAAGAGCAATTAAAATGTATGAGTACAAAATAAAAATCTGCCTGTTCTGTTTTTTTAGTTGTGCCAACTTATTTGGGTTTAGAATAAATTAGGCTAAATATTTGATTTTCTTCAAAAGTGTGGGAACCCCATCATAATTTCTGTGATAAGTTGTTTTGCATGCATTATAGACGAGAACAACAAGGATGTTCTCTGTGTCAGTCATCAGGTAAATTGTGAGGGAAAGAGCTTTGCGTACTACTCCAGATTGTGTTGAATGATGCATTATGCAATGCTAAAACCATTAAAAATGCAATGTTTATTTTAGTGGGCTAATAGATGTCCTTTTTCTGAGGCTGGCATGGGATTCCCTCTCTCACGGAGGAAAAAAATGGTCATGATATCTGTTACAGAGAACATGAATATTGCAAGAGTAGAACAAATAATCCAGAAATTACTAATCATAGTTCAGGTCATTCGAGAAGGTTCTCCCAGGAGAGTGACTGATGAGTCTGCGTTTACGAGGCGCCTTTGGATAGTGTGTCAGTGACGAATAAACGCTCCATTATTTATGTGTGCAAAGTGTTGACCTCACGACGTGCCACCAACCTTTAGAAGTCCTCAGGAACGTTTTGAAAAGGGGAAAAGTGATGGTCTTGTGGTAAACCGATGTACGTCTGTCCCCGTTTTCCTTTTTCGTTTAGATGAGGATTGCTGGAATTTCCCTTCTAGCTTTATTCTAGCCTTTTTCGTATTATCTTTTCCCATTAGGGCATTACTTTTGGGGTGATTTTTAACATGTTTGGTCAAACATACAAGGTTAAAAAGGAATCAGCCAAATCTAAAAGTGAAAAACGTTTAGATCTTCTATAAATGTAGGTTAAGATTAGAGATATATTAGGGCCAAGGGGGCAAAAATATTGAAGTTTGACAAATGAATAAAAGTGATTGGATTAGAGGATAAAAGCATGACTGTTCAACTGTAGGCAACTGTGATGAAGTAATTAACAAAAAGTGTTTACACATTTGTACATTTTTTTTTTTTTTGCTGCTGCTGCTGCTTTAAATACTTAAAACAAAAAAATGTATTACTTATTACTTATTTTATTTCAGCTATTTGCCGAGGCAACATTTCTCATTTACATTTAACTTGATGTACTAAAATAACTAAAATTGAAAAATAAATAAATGTATAAATAAAAATAAATAATATTATAAAATAAAAACTAGGCTACATAGACATATTATTAACAAAACTTTTTTTTTAAATGACACAAAAATGACTAAAGTGTTAACAAACAAAAATAAAAAAAATAAAATATTAAGAACTATAATATTACTGCCAAAAGTAAAATGATATACTCACTATGGATGTTTAAGTACCTTACATTTTTTTTTAAATCCTGTTCTCCCATCATTTTATTTTATTTTTCATATTTTTTTTTAATAAGAAGAATATATTCTTAAAGATATATTATTTTATAAAGATATACATTTTTTTACTTACTAATTAGGACAATTACAAGTCCCCTAATAGATTTTCGAGCTGCGGTTTTTGCGGCACAATGGCAGAAGAAAGCTCGTGTAAATGATAGGGGTTTTATATTATCAGAGAACTGTGTAAAGCTCTTCCTCATTCAGCCAGACGCAGATGTCCACCGTCTCACATTACAGTGGAATCCAAAGGGAAAGGTCCACAGCAAGAACAGGTATAGATGATGGACAGCACGCCACTCCTGTGAGGGACCATAGTAGACCTGACATGCCATTTTCCTGACAAGCTGCCAAGCATCTCCTTTACTTCTCCCAGTTTGCTTAATTAAAAGAACACCGCCATAGACACATGTGCCAGTCCAACCAGTATTCATGAAAAGACAGCTCAATAAAGATCACTGTGTAATGAAGACCGTATCAATCTCAGGATCATTACACGCATAACAAATGACAAAGTTTTGGTTGTGCTAATGCTGTTTTTGAAGATGGGTCGCTTGTTATTTAACCTTTTGGAAGGAGTGAGCAGATATATCCGATTTAGATTTTAGATAAGATTAAATCAAATGCCATCTTTTTATAATACAAATAAATCTCCTATGACTGACAGCCATAGTTCACTCCCCTCAGATTGTGGGCTGGTCTGATTTGAGGACATGCTTGACCTCTCAACGCTTGGTCTCTAATCTCTTTGAAATATTCATAAGTGTCTTCCCTGCATATGTCTTTCAGTGGGAGGGTTTAGAGGTGGGACAGGGCTGCTTGAGGAAGCGCTGATGTTTGTCGTGTAGACGGCCGGTTCCTCCTATCAGCACACACATGACCAAACCTCTCGCTTTTAGCTTGGAATTGGTTCCCAAAAAATCTACAGGCCACCTTGACGGGTCTCCCACCCCTCGCCCCAGTTACCTTTATCAGATGTGGCCGTTTAAAGAGATGCCGCAAAGAAAATAATAAAAAAAAACATATTATCTCAGAAGAGGACATGAACCATCTGTGTTTGCACTGCCAGCTCATTCTGGGATAGAAATGTGAGCTGATTTGTATCTGTGTATTTTGATTGTTTGCAGTAATGAGAAGGACAGGGTCACTGCCACACATTCAAAGAGACCGACTTCTGCCAAACTTGTAAACATTTTAAAGCACTAGTGCAAGTAATTTATGTATCAGTGACCTCAAATGCAAAAGAAAGAGTTTAAAAAAAAGTGAGCCCACACAAAACGTCCTGTGCACAAAACGTTCCCATCCACAACAGTCGCTGATAGAGGCTGTTTCCTTTGGCATTAAATCTCTCATTAAAGATCAGACAAGAAAGTGCTCATAGAACGCTACAATGTTTAGAGCTAGCATGCCAAATAATAAGAGAGGAACAGCTCTTTTAAAGAAAGGACAAGTGACGGTTATGGAAGAGGACATTGTTTGGATGTTTCTTTCATTATGACAGTGGTACCGAAGCTTGACCCCATAGTTTTAAAAGACAATCACAGACCACGGAAATGCTTGTTAGGTCTTTTATGGTCTGTGGTCTCAGGCTTTCTTTGATCATCATTTCAACCTCTCAAACAAATGACTAGATGTTTGCAAATGTAACGTTTACAAATGATATTTAACTGTATACTGTCTTTGTTACCAAAAAATATTGATATCCATATAAAATGTACTTTTAAAAACGCCAATTAATAAAATGTTGGAAGAGCAAAAATATTTAAGTTGAACCAATATTCATGCTTGGGATTAGTTAAGAAGACATATTATATTAAGTCTGCAAAAATATATTTGAAAAAAAAATTAAAAGGGATATTTTCTAATCCAGTCAACTTTAGGATGGCTAATGTTGAGTGGACTAATAAACACAAATCTAGCCAATATTTGCTAAAAGTATAATGCCAGCTATGCTATACAATATTTTAATGCGAAAAACAGAACATATTTGTTGTTTTGTTGTTAAAATGAACATTTATAAATATTTAATAAACATTTGATATAATATCAAACAATTGTCGAGGTTTCGTTTCTGCACTATGAGAGCGGATGGATCCTATACAACACTTTAATATATAAAACCTTTATTTTTTATATCTTGAATTTACGTCTATTTCTGGTAATAAACACAAAATAAAAGCGCATCGCTACATAATAGAGAATGGAAGGATCTGGATTATGGCTCACTTGATTTTGCGGAAGGATACAGGATACTTCGCGGGGGTTTTACAAGGCAGTGGCTTGGCTGCGGGTCTGCGGGAGACATTTTGTCAAAGACGGTCAAACTTAACTCAAGGTTAGTGGCTCTGAATAAATGATCGATTTTAAACCTAATAACGACAAAAAAAATGGTTTTGTGTTGTTACGTCCTGAGATGGATTTATGTTTTTATAAGTTAACTTATGTCCGAGAGAAAGTTAAGGTAACGTTATGTCAAGTTCACTCGGCACAGAATATGTTAAATTATAGAATATGTTCAAGTTTATCGACAAAAACGTATTATGTACAACATAATCGTACAACGTAAACATATTAGTTGTTTTTGTGTAGATATTTATTAGCGCAAGTTACATTTTAAACCGTAAAACGTTAAGCCTATGTCCGAGGGAAAGGCTGCCATATAACGTAGCTGCGTTTAGCTAAGGGAACGTGGTATATTACCTCGTTTAATTCCTAAAACATGTAAAATGTACTACTATAATGTGTAATAGCTTTAATTTCGGGATGTTTTGTGATATTTTTTGTTTCTCCGTAACGTGAAGAGTTGAAATGAAGAGAACGCGGTCTTTCTCTCATCATTTTAGCCTAATGTCACGTTAGGCCTACTTTTATGGATGCGAGTTATTGAAATCTATGAAACGTGTAATGTTAAACACATTAATACGCTATTTTAAGGTAACTTAAGCGTGATGAATAAGGTTAAGATTGTGAAAACTTTTGCAATTGTCCCGTGGAGAGACCGACATAAACCTGAATATCTAACGGTCCAGCTACGATAAAATGGCGCTCATTTTGAAACAGTGTTTTTTTGCCCTCTTGAGGACGGCATTTCATAAGGCCGTTATCAGTGGGTGTCTCGATAAGCTGCCAAGGTCGTGAATCAGCGGATAGTATTATTTTGTGTACTCAAATTTCGTGCACTGGTAAGTGATTTATATTAGTGATCACATATAATCTTGGATTAGAGTTATTAAATTTTTGTATCGCTTTATATTGTATAGCCAAAGTATATTTCAATTATAAATGTAACATTTAGCTGTTGAAAATTAAGTTCAAGTATTTTTGATGAACAGTTGTTTTTATTATTTCTTATAACAATTGATCTTTTTCCCTCCCATTTATTCATCTATCCTATGTGGTTCAAACCAGAGAGGTGATGATGTGGAGAGGCAGACCAGAGGGATGCAAATTGGTCTCCTTGAGACAGTCATTGATGCTGGAGGCCTGGATTCAGTGGTGGAGGAAGAAGTTCTACTAAACGTTTCAGATGTACCAACTGCCTTTGGAGTGCTTTTTGGACTGCTTTACACTCTATTGATTACCCCAAACAGTGGAAGTAGCCTACCTTTTTGAAGCAGTGCAAAAGGTATTTCTGGGTCTCGACAGTGAGAAGTGTTCCGCTCAAATACAGTCTTGTTTAGAGGTCAGAGGTGGTGCAGGGATGACATCAAAACCCAAAAGACTAATTCGCCACTGGTTCCCTCAAAATATTCTTATGCTTTAAAAAAAAAAAAAAAGATTTTTTCAATTTGTTAGTGAAATAAGGTTTGTGGTAAACAAGTTGATGATACTTTATTCTAAGACAATCATGACAAAACGTTTGGGGTGTATGTGTGTGTAGTTTACATTGTAGAAAAGAAAATCCATTCAAGTATTGTCAAATTGTGTTTACCACAGAGCTTATTTCACCAATAAACGAGGAACCAGTGTCGAATTAGACTTTTGGGTTTTGACATCATCCCTGCACTACTCTGAGTGTTATGATGCCAAATATTCGGTTGTTGTTTTTCAATACTTTTTATACTTATGAAATATCTCAGACACCATTTTGTTACCAGTTGTTGTTGTTGTATTCTTTTTAGTGGTCAAATCACTTAATCACAATTAATCCCATCTAACATAAAAGTTTGTGTATAATGTGTGTATATATATATACAGTATATATATATTATCTTTTTATATATGATATACATGTATCTGTGTGTGTGTGTATATACACACACTATATTGCCAAAAGTTTTGGGACGTCTGCCTTTACAAGCACATGAACTTTAATGACCCCATTATTAATCCATAGGGTTTAATATGGAGTTGACCCACCATTTGCCACTATAACAGCTTCAACTTTTCTGGGAAGGCTTTCCACAAGGTGTAGGAGTGTGTTTATAGGAATTTTGACCATTCTTTTAGAAGCGCATTTGTGAGGTCAGGCACTGATGTTAGACCTGAATAACAGTTTCTTATTCATCCCAAAGGTGTTGAGGTCAGGACTTTGTGCAGGCCAGTCAAGTTCCTCCACACCAAACTTTTCATCCATGCCTTTATGGACCTGCTTTGTGCACTGGTGCGCAGTCTTGTTGGAACAGGAAGAGGCCATCCCCAAACTGTTGTTGGTGGAGGGGGGATTATGGTGTGGGGTTGTTTTTCAGGGGTTGGGCTCGCCCCCTTAAAGCTACAGTGTGTGATTTTTACCCCCATCTAGCGGTGAAAAGGTATATGACCATCCAGTGAATATTAGTTTCTGTTCCTCTCAATTTCGATTTCGTTTTAACTCCTACGGTGGACAATGAAGTCCAAGATTAACTCTCTGGGGACCAAGGGGTTTTTGGGGCCCTTGGGATTTTTTGACATGCACTTTCATTTGTGCTTTTTTTCAGTTATTTATAAACATGTTAATGGCAAAGGTGTAAATTCACTCTATATAGCACACACGGGGCTACCATAATATGTTAGCAACATGTATGTACATGTTTGTATTTTTGAGAGAATATTATTTATGCGTGGTTATTGAAAAAACTAAAAATAAAAGTTTCTGAAATAAGGCCACAAAACACATATTGATTATTTCTTCACAAGACTTTTGAAAATTGTATCACATAGTCTAGAATATTTGCTCAAACTATGTGAGAATCATCCTGACTACTCATTCAGATAAGTCAATAAAGTCTTTTAGAATGTGTATGAAGTGTTTTGTTTGAGAAAGCTTTAGGCAAGGAGGCTTGATCTCTCATTAATATGTATGCATTTCACACCTGAGAAAGACAAAGACCCTCCCATAATGGCCCTATTAGGTGCTATCAGGCCATATCATTACAGGAGCCTTGCAGAAAGAATGAGGAGATTTAAAAAAGAATGGCTTTTAGATTGTTTGGATTTATTTACAACACACACACACAGTGCTTAGAATAAGTGAACACACCCATGCTAAAGTTGACTAAAAAGAGGAATAAAAAATCGTAATGCCTTAATTAAAAAAATGAGGAAAACTCCAACCTGTAGGGACATGAATAATGTCCTTGAATTCTTTGTGAATGAATAATCACAAATAATTAAATTTTCTTCTTTAAAATACAGGGTGCATACGTCTGGAGACTTCTATCACACACCGTTCACCATATAGACAAGGTTTTATTTCAGTTCAAAGTTAGAGTTGGAAAAATCTTGAAAAGAAAATAGTCTTTTTCCATAAATGTCTTAGTTTGATCATACATATTTCAAAGTTGAGGATTCATTATTTTGATATAGCTTGGATTGGAACAAACACTATAACATCGATCTTAGATGATTAGTTTATTGACAAAACATACTATATTTAACATATGAGCAGAAACTCCTAACAAAAGCTTATTTGATGTCTATTTTAGAGTAAAAACTTTATACTCTTTCCAAAACTAGTCAACAAAATGTCTTTTATTTCGTCTATAACAGTGCGTATCTGTGTGTTCATTCATTCACACACACACACAGAAACATGATTCACATTTAAACAGTATGCTATTTTTCCGTTTACAGACACTAACGTTATTCTATATCGCGATTAGAACAAAGCACAAGCATAAAACACTTACACACTTCTCAGCTGAATCTGTTGCTCCTCCTCGTGGTGAAAATAAACCAGCACTTGTTCTGAGGTAGGTAAATGTCCCAGGATTATTCCTCATAGCCGCGCAAGATGACAGTAGATTAATCTGACTAAAAAATCTAGTGTGTTTTCAGAGTTTATGGGCGTTAACGCGTCTCAATGTGGTGCTTCACCTATTTGCGTTTGAATAGCGCGTGCTCTCCGTGGGCGTGTCACATTACCAGAGATAATGAGCTGAGAGAAAGATAATTAGAATGGCTGACACGTCTCTCTTTTTATATAGTTGACATAAACGCAGAATATTTATTTTAGTTTTGAATCGGATCATTTAAAAGTACAAACTCAAATGATTTAAAAGATATATTGCTTATGGCTGGGTGAATAGTATTTGCTGAGTTTTCTTGAAGATTAGAGACGTGCTCCAGGAAAAAAGTTCACGGTGACTGAGAGGCAGAACGCACACCCTGTTTATATTCTTTATTTTACAAAAGCACAATATTTTATTTCGATTGTATGTGGGCACATAAAAAAGTAGACATTTAACAGATTATTTTCTCATATTTCTTAACTCTATATGAACAGAAATGATGGTAGTACCGTAAAACTTCAAATAGTAGCCCGGGCTTTTATTTTCCCAAACCGTCGAATTGCACCGGCTTGTATTTGAGACAGGCGTCTATATGAGTCAGGCCTTTATAATTTAGTGTTGAGATGTTGGTCATTGAGTGTATGTCTCTAATCTATAAAAATCTCCAAATGCTCCACGTTAAACTGCGGTCTTCCAACCTTTTACTGTCGCGTCGTCAATTGATTTTGATTAATATGCGCGAGGGAGAGAGAGCAAGACAGCGCTCGTGTTGTTTGAAGATGTGAGAGTGCGCGCGCGCGGCTCTCTCTCTCTCTCTCTCTCTCTCTCTCTCTCTCTCTCTCTCTGCTCGTAACGCGCCCTGTCAAGCGCAGCAGTCATTCTATTCTACATCACTCATCGATCAAAAAAAGCTTTGGAGGGACAAAAAATTGCTTTGGCGGCCGCGAAAAAGCGGACGATCTGACGGTTTTAGAGGATTAAATACAACCCGAAACTAAAAAACAGACCCGGCCTCTATTTGAGACCGGCCTTTATTTACCCAAACCTGCAGCCACACCAGGCGTGTAAAAGAGACAGGCGTCTATTTGGGACTCGGCTATTATTTGAAGTTTTACGGTACTTTAAGTCTATTTTTCTGCTATGTGAAAAAAAACGAGCAAAACGCGCTACTGGTCCCCAGAGGGTTAACATGGCTTCCAGTACGACCTCCTCGACACGGTGCCATCGAGTGTTAAAACGCGAAATGCGAAGCTTGATGTCTTTCTTTGGCTAAAGTACTTTCAAGATGGAGGGGCAACATGGCGACCGACATTAGAACCCCTTACCCGTATGTATTTTCAATGGCATATTATACACTCACGAGAATACTTTATTACTTGAACGAAGTAAATATACATTAATGAGCACATATATTTTTGAAAGAACTAAGTGTTTTTAGCTAAGAATGAACTAAAAAAGTTACACAGTGTAGCTTTAAGTTCCAGTGAAAGGAACTATTAAAGCTTCAGCATACCAAGACATTTTGGAAAATTTCATGCTCCCAACTTTGTGGTAACACTTTGGGGATGGCCTCTTCCTGTTCCAACAAGACTGCGCAGCAGTGCACAAAGCAGGTCCATAAAGGCATGGATGAAGAGTTTGGTGTGGAGGAACTTGACTGGCCTGCACAAAGTCCTGACCTCAACCCGATAGAACACCTTTGGGATGAATTAGAGCAGAAACTGTTATCCAGGTCTAACATCAGGGCCTGACCTCACAAATGCGCTTCTTAAAGAATGGTCAAAATTCCTATAAACACACTCCTACACCTTGTGGAAAGCCTTCCCAGAAGAGTTGAAGCTGTTATAGCTGCAAAGGGTGGGCCAACTCCATGTTAAACCCTACAGATTAATAATGGGATGTCATTAAAGTTCATGTGCTTGTAAAGGCAGACGTCCTTACATATACCCACATGTGCACACAAATAATATATATCAAAATATAATTATACATATAATATATATATATATATAAACACAAACTTTTATGTTAGATGTGTGATTAATCAACTTGACAGCACTAATTATTTTATGTATTAATTACTTGTAGAGTTTGTAGTTTTTACTACAATTTTAAAATGTGCTTTATTGATCTCAGTTTAAGGAAAAATTATTAAATGTTTTTTTAGTTCCACAAATGTTTGAAATGGTATTGGCAGTATTGAATTTGTTTGTCAACTGAGCACTTTTGCCTGTATGTTTAGTCTGTGCAGATTGTTGTGAAATAAAGGCTAATATGTGTTATCATTGGTTTTTATGTGATTAATACACACCACAATTTTGTTAACCTCAGTATAAGTTAAGCCCAAATAATAAATCCTGATTAAAACATTTTAGTTGAATGAACTATAAAACTAGTTGAGCAAACATGCTTTTTTAAGTTGGAGTCAAGTTTGGACCAACTAAAACATTTTAGTTAAATGAACTATAAAACTAGTTGAAGCAAACATACTTTTTTTAATTTGGAGTCAAGTTTAGGCCAACTAAAAAATAATAATTGAAGCAACACTTTGAAGAGAGAAATTGAGTGAACGTAAAAATTCTGTGGAACTAGTTACTAAATAATAATTAGTTGAGACAACCTTAAATTTTTTACAGTGAATACTATGTTTTCCAAAGATCATTGCATATATATAAAATGTGTATAGATATAATTTATATATAAATATATATTTAAACAATAATTATATAATTTATATATATATATATATATATATATATATATATATATATATATATATATATATATATATATATATATATATTTATTGAAATAAAATAAAATGTAAATATTAGTTAAAAAACGTAAACTAAACAAAAATTTGAAATGTTGCCTTGAATAATAAACAAACTGAAACTACAATAAAAAATAAATGAAACCTAAATTGCAATATTTTTTTTTTTTAAACGAATAAAAAAGCACATAATTAAATTACAGTAACACTACAATAAGGTTTCATTTATTAACATGGACTAAGAATGAACAAAATCTACAGCATTTAATAATCTTATTTCATGTTCATTTCAATATTTAGTAATACATTATAAAATCAAAAGTTGTATTTGTTAACATTAGTTAATGCACTGTGGACTAACATGAACAAACAATGAAAGACAGTATTTTTTATTAACTATTAATAAATACTGTACCGCTCAGTGTCAATGTTGGTAACACATTATCTAATGTTAACAAATGAGACCTATCTGTAATGTGTTACTGAAATGACTAAAAATTCAACTAAAATTAACATTAAAAATTATATTTATATTATTTATATTATTATTTATATATATATTAATATGTATGTATATTTGTATGATCTGTAGGACCCATCTATTTTCTGTGTGCTTCCTGCAGCTTGAGGACAATATGTAGCGGGTGTATGCTGGGTATTAAAGCGGTGTGCCCATTATAGGAACAGAGCGACAGTACTGTGCACCCCTGTCCTCCATTAACTGCGGATTAGTGCTGCACCTCACACCCTTTGATGAGCAGATTCTTCACATCCGCTCTGCTGAAAGTCGGCAGACAGTTACGCTCTTGTGCACACACTTTTTCCAAACCTACTGTATTGAACATAGGAACGGTGTGTTTGTCATATGCATTATTCCATGCAACTGTATCTCGTGCACGACAGAAGACAATTCTCTTAGTGTGATTCGAGCATATTGAAGGAATGATCTCTCAAAAGAGAAGAGAATTGAAAGTAATAATAGCTTTGATGCTGTGAGGACAGCGTTTAAAATAGTGAAAGGTCATTTTGGGTAGCTGACCTGTCTGTTTCAGAGCTGCTCTATTGTCTAGTGCACACTGCCCTCTACTGTCACAGAGCTTCAACAACAGTACACCAGGGTGTTTTCTAAAACTGGTTTAGTTACCCATTATAATCAAACACCTTTGTTGTTTGGGTCTTTTGAACATCATCGTGAAGGGAGAGCAGAAGCTCTCCATAATATTACATGTTGCTCAATACACTATCATTCAAAAATTTGGGTTCAGTATTGTTTTATGTTTTTGAAAGCCACCTAAATATTTACAGTAAAAACAACATTATTGTGAAATAATATAACTATTTAAGATAAATGTCTATTTGAATGATATATTTTAAAATGTAAATTATTCCTGTGATGGCAAAGCTGAATTTTCAACATCACGTCTTCAGTGTCACATGATCCCTTCAATAATCATTCATCATCAATGTGATGATTTGGTGCTCAAGATCATTTCTTGTGCGGGTAAATATTTTTTAATAATTACATATTTGAAATAGAAATATTTTGTAACATTATGTCTTTAATGACACATTTGATCAATTCAATACATGCTTATTGAATAAAAGTATTAATTTATTTTAAAATAAATGGTTTGGTTTCTTTTTTTTAATTACTGACCCAAAAGTTTGAGCAGTAGTGTACATCTCCAACAACTAGATAACAACTGGGTAAATTATGTTATAAGATCAGAATGAAAAAAAGTTCTGACATTGCAATCACAAGAAAAAGTTTTTATACAGTTAAAAAAATCCCTTCTAACAGTAACATTTAAAGGTAGCTCTATAGGTAATCACAACCATGTTGATATTCATGTATATAGTACAACCTAAATTTGATTGAATTTTATTTTATATAATCAGTATTATTTATATTATTGTTAAATCTACATTTAAGACCCAGTATGCCCAGTTAAAGCTACAATATGTAATTTTTTTTCGCCGCTAGGGGTCGCTAACCTCTTACAATAACAAAGGCGTAGGTTGATGACGCATAAGTGGAATTATGAAACTTGTCGTCATGCTGCTGGATCTAATAATGGTTATGGATGAGTGAATACATTGATGTTTTTAACATGACTGTGGTATGAAGCAGGTCACGATTGCTAATGAGAAACACATATCAGCGCCACACGGATATAAAGGAATAAGGACATTTCATTCTACCGAACAGTTCTGGTCAGTTTATTAGACGAATGAAACTTTTGAGGTAACGCAGCGCTGTTTCACTTGGTCTACACTATCATACTAAATTGCATTTGAATGTGTTGAAAGTTATAATGTTATTCTATGTGTTAGTTTGTCTGTATGAGACTAGCAATAAGCTAGATCAACATTAGAAAAACTTACTGATCACATTTCATCATGTTGAACTATAAAACATTGATTAGGTTTATGTACATTTGCTCACCTGTCTAATAAACTACATGCAAGAGTGGCGTCTCTGTCAAGTCGAAGTTTGTCACGGACGCGGAGCTCTCGGCATCTCGAAAACGCCACGCTGATATTGATCCTCGGTTTAGTTCTCCTTTTGTCCCATAAGTCTGCTTGCCATGGTCCATAATGTTTGAACGAAACAACAACAGCGTGCCGCTAGACGTAACGCAGTTGTCCACATCTGTCGCCATGGTTCCCTTTCGTATGGGAACTCCTACGTCTCGTCGGAGGAGTTTCCAACGAATCGGGATCACGCTAGGGAGACCAATTGCCTTCGAGTGAATTAAAACGAGCCAATAAATATTGGCATACGGGATTTGCATTCCGCGTCCCGCCTGTCAATGCGGGTATAAAGCGGAAGCGAGCGCACACACATTTGCTTTTAGCTTCGTTGCCGAACGGTTGTGTCCTCTGAGTGGATGAGCTTCAAGATTAATAATTTATCTTCACGCTCAACGAGTCTGCTGTTTTCTCCGAGACCTCTCTGTGTTGGTGTGACGGCGCTTCAGCGATCTTCGCGATCTCCCGGGTACCAGCTGCTGCTTCACGCGATCTGCTGTTTTTTCAAAAAGCTGTTGTCACAGCTGGTATTCGGTTGAGTGCGCACAGCGGGCTTGCAGTTTCCCCGCTGTGTTGCCGCGTTTATCCCTGTGTGCTTCAGCACAATAAGAGAGCGTTTTCTGTGAAAAGAGCAACACGGGTGAAGATCGCGTCCTTTTCAGGATGACGTTTCACCCGTGTGTTTCTGGATGCGGTCGTTTCCTGTCCTCATTTGACGGCCACGATCACTGTTTCACGTGCCTGGGCTTAAGCATGATGAGACTGCGTTCGTGGGTGGTTTATGTTCTCTCGTGAGAGCTTGACCACGTCGGCGCGTTGGTCGTCTCCCCTTTCTCGTAAGGGCTTGAGCCGCCCAGCGTGCCGTGTGCCGTCGAGCTGCCGGCTGACAGCGCGGGTTGTCACGGCAACCCAGCGCGCGTCATTCGGCGCTCTAGATGCGCGCCTTTGACTGTTCCCCGATCTAGTTCCTCTTCTGGTGGCCAACGGTGGAGGGCTATTTTGGCTAATAGCATTGGTGATTAGAGGATTACAGTGAGTGTTCTCTGACGAGACCACCTCCTCGGAACACTCACTCCTCTAGCGCATCGCAAACATGCTGAGACTGTGTTCGTGGGTGGTTTATGCTCTCTTACGAGAGCATGACCACGTCGGCACGTTGTTCGCTTGCCTTTCTCGAGGGGTTGAGCGCTCAGCGTGCCGTGTGCCATCAGGTATGGCCACGTTCACTGTTTTGCATGCCTGGCAGCTTTCGGGTGGAATCTCTGGTTCTTCTCATGAGGGACCAGCTATTTCATTCAGGGCTCCAGGGGAGGATCAGATGTCGATCGCTGCATCGGAGAGAGGGCTGTTACACTCTGGAAATGATGACGCTGAGTTCCCGCTGTAATGGTGTGTGTGCTCGTGCTGAATCGGATTCAGACTTGACAGCCACACTTCCTGGGCTACTCTGGGGGCGCAGTGCAACGCGTAATCGCCTTGCCCCGCCCCCGTGCCTGCCCGGATGCGTGTGAAAAAGGCTTTTAGCAGTATGGAAGCATGTTGGTGCTGTGGAAAGCCAGACATGCCAAAATCTGCAGAAAGTTTTTTTCCTCTCTCACTACCCTTAGTGGCTGGGGTGGCTTTGACTACACAAGGGTAGTTCTGAGTCGGGGTTGAGCTGTGCAAGTTATAGCACTGGCCCTCGGTCAGACGATGTCCACACTGGTGGTCCAGAAGCATCCCACGGCTAGGCCTTGTGGGGTACGAGACATCGCCAAAGTTCGCTTTCTCGGTGCTCCTATCTCACAGGGTTTGCCGTTTTCGGCGACACTGTTGGGGACTGTGCCCAGCGGCTCTCCACAGTTCAGAAGCAGGTTGAGGAGACCAGGAGCTGACCCGATATGAAAAAAGTCGACTCACTCCTGGTTTCTCCTCGGTCTGTTTGTCGCCAAGGGTGTCAGCCCCCTGTGAAAAAGATGTCAGCCAGCTTTATGGTGACGTCTAGCTTTCGCAGGAGGACGGCGCCACCTGTCTCAGCAGCCCTGAGACGGGTGACACAGGGTTGGAGGAAGTTGCTCTCAGGGAGATGGTGTCCTCGCCTCTCCCACCCCCGGAGGAGGGCCGGGTGGAGAATTTGTTCAGTTCCTGTTCCGCTGCTGGCTCCCAGAGTCCAGTGGTACCCACATTTTCAATAGAGCGATTTCTTCCATCTCTGGGTCACAAGAGGTGCGGACTGCAGTGAGTGACGCTCCCATGCCTCGCCACTCCTTTCCCCCTCTTCCAGCGCTCAGATGGCAGTGACGCCGCTACGGCCTCGTCACTCTCGTCTGTCACTGGCCAAGGAGGCGCGGAAGCCAGGACTTGACGCCCCCGGGCCTCACTCCTCGTTTCCCCTCCTAGAGGGTGAGAATGACAGTGTGCGCCGCCACGTTGCCTCGCCGCTCATTCCCCTCGCCCCAGCGCTCAGATGCCAGTGTCGCCGCTACGGCCTCGTCACTTTCATCTGTCGCCAGGCAAGGAGGCGCGGAGGCCAGGACTCGACGCCTCCCAGCCTCGCTCCTCGTTTCCCCTCCTACCTTCGCCTCGGGACAGTCAGCAATCGAACGCCCCAGAGAAAGATGGGCCTTCCTGCTGCTTGCCCCCCGGTGGAAGCAGGTAAGTGTTGCACCACACACACAGACCCCACCTTCGGCCGCAACAATGCCTCCGAGGGCGGGTCCCTGCCTTCCACCTCGCTGCCCCCCCGCGGGTACGCCGGTGGTCCGAGTGGGCTCTTTGGTTCAGTCTCTCGAAGCCTGGATAGCGCTTCCGAGACCGTCCAGGTGGCTCATTCGCACCATCCGGTTCGGCTATGCAATTCAGTTTGCCCGCCGGCCTCCCAGGTACAGGGGTGTCCTCTTCACCCAAGTGCGGAGTGGCGACGCCCCTGTCCTGAGGAAAGAGATCGTTGCCCTGCTGGCGAAGGACGCGATCGAGCCGGTCCCTCCAGCCGAGATGAGGTCTGGGTTCTACAGCCCTTACTTCATTGTACCCAAGAAAAGCGGTGGGTTACGACCAATCCTGGATCTGCGTGTTTTGAATCGGGCCCTTCACAAGCTCCCATTCAAGATGCTTACGCAGAAACGCATCTTCGAGTGCATCCGTCCCCAGGATTGGTTTGCAGCGATCGACCTGAAGGACGTGTACTTTCATGTCTCGATTCTGCCTCTACACAGGCCGTTTCTTCGGTTTGCGTTCGAGGGTCAGGCATATCAGTACAAGGTCCTACCCTTCGGCTTGGCCCTGTCGCCCCGCGTCTTCACGAAAGTCGTGGAGGCGGCCATTGTTCCCTTGAGAGAAAATGGCGTTCGCATTCTCAACTATCTCGACGACTGGCTGATAATAGCTCACTCACGAGATCTGTTGTGCGATCACAGGGACCTGGTGCTCCGGCACCTCAGCCGGTTGGGACTTCAGGTCAACCGGGACAAGAGCAAACTCTGCCCCACGCAGAGGATCTCTTATCTCGGTATGGAGTTGGACTCGGTCAGTCAGACTGCGCGCCTCACAGAGGAGCGCATCCAGTCAGTGCTCAACTGCCTCAGGTCTTTTCGAGGCAGGTCAGTGGTCCACTGAAGCAATTTCAGAGGCTCCTGGGGCATATGGCAGCCGCAGCCGCAGTTACGCCGCTCGGTCTGTTGCATATGAGACCGCTTCAGCGCTGGCTTCACGATCGAGTCCCGAGATGGGCGTGGCAGAGCGGCACGTTCCGGGTCAACATTACCCCGCACTGTCGCCAAACCTTCAGTCCTTGGTCGGACCCTGCCTTTCTACGGGCCGGAGTACCCTTAGTCCAGGTGTCCAGGCATGCTGTGGTTTTCACGGATGCCTCTGCCAGCGGATGGGGGGGCCACGTACAACGGGCATGCAGTCTCAGGTCTGTGGACGGGGCCTCAGCTGCATTGGCACATCAATTGCCTAGAGTTGCAAGCAGTACGCTTAGCCTTGTGCCGCCTCAAGGGGCTGCTTCTGCACAGGCATGTACTGGTCCGTACGGACAGCACTGCGACCGTGGTGTACATCAACCATCAAGGGGGTCTACGCTCCCGTCGTATGTCGCGACTCGCCCGCCATCTCCTCCTATGGAGTCAGAAGCATCTGAGGTCGGTTCGGGCCATTCACGTCCCTGGTGTGCTCAACCGTGCAGCCGACGAGCTCTCACGGCAGCCGCCCCTTCCGGGAGAATGGCGACTCCATCCCCAGGTGGTTCAGCTGATATGGGGAATCTTCGGAGCCGCTCAGATAGATCTGTTTGCCTCTCCGGACACGACCCATTGCCAGTTGTTCTATTCCCTGACCGCAGGGTCCCTCGGCACGGATGCACTGGCACACAGCTGGCCCCGGGGCCCACGCAAGTATGCGTTTCCCCCAGTGAGCCTTCTCGCACAGACACTGTGCAAAGTCAGGGAGGACGAGGAGCAGGTCTTGCTAGTTGCGCCGTACTGGCCCAACCGGACCTGGTTCCCGGAACTCATGCTCCTTGCGACAGCACCTCCTTGGCCCATTCCTCTGAGGAAGGATCTGCTTTCTCAGAGACGGGGCACTCTTTGGCACCCGCGTCCAGACCTGTGGAGACTCCATGTCTGGTCCCTGGACGGGACGCGGAGGTTCTAGATGGCCTACCACAGGCCGTGGTAGATACCATCGCTTCCGCTAGAGCCCCCTCTACGAGGCGCCTTTATGCGTTGAAGTGGAACCTGTTCGTCGTCTGGTGCTCTTCCCGCCGGGAAGACCCCCGAACTTGCCCGATCAGTGTCGTGCTTTCCTTTTTACAAGACGGGTTGGAGCGAAGGCTGTCTCCCTCCACCCTCAAAGTATATGTGGCCGCAATAGCTGCCCATCATGATGTGATCGACGGGAAGTCGTTAGGGAAGCACGACCTGATCATCAGATTCCTTAAGGGTGCTAGGAGGTTAAATCCTCCTCGTAATTTGCACCCTGTACCCTCTTGGGACTTAGCCCTCGTGCTGAGAGCGCTTCAAAGGCCCCCATTTGAGCCCTTAAATGACATAGAGTTAAAAGTTTTGTCTGAAAAGACCGCTCTTCTATTGGCTCTAGCTTCCTTCAAGAGGGTCGGGGATCTGCAGGCTTTTTTGGTCAACGAATCGTGCCTAGAGTTCGGACCGGGCCTTTCTCACGTGGTACTGAGACCCCGGTTCGGATATGTGCCCAAGGTTCCTACCACTCCATTTGCAGATCAGGTAGTGAACCTGCAAGCGCTGCCCGTGGAGGAGGCAGACTCAGCCCTGGCTTTTCTCTGTCCCGTACGTACTCTACGTTGTTATGTGGACAGAACGCAAAGCTTCAGGACCTCAGAGCAGCTCTTCGTCTGTTACGGAGGCCAGCAGAAGGGGAAGGCTGTCTCCAAGCAGAGGTTAGCCCACTGGCTAGTGGATGCTATCGTCCGGGCTTATGAATCCCAGGACATGCCTTGCCCTCCCAGGTTGACGGCTCACTCCACTAGGAGTGTTGCTTCCTCCTGGGCATTGGGGCAAGGCGCCTCGCTGACAGATATCTGCAGAGCTGCGGGCTGGGCGACACCTAACACGTTTGCCAGATTTTATAGCTTACGTGCTGAACCGGTTTCCTCCCGTTTACTCGCTACGGTCAGTGGCGCGAGGGAATAGGTTCTGTCGGCTTGCTACGCCATTCCGCCTTATGAGCTGGATCCGTGCGCCTTTTTGCTCCTTGGTTCCCCAACAAACGGCTAACCTTCTGAGCTCCTCCATCACCCCTCGGCATCAGGCGTGGCGGACCGCCTGATGCTAGGTCTATTACCTCTCTTAAGAAGTTGCTAGTAGACTGGGTGACCTTCACGATGACTTCCTCGTGGTCATTTTCCACGTTCCTGCTACCCTACGGGCTAGCCCCGTGTCTTCCCCTCGACAGACTCACTCTGTCGTCCTTGCTGAGTATGCTCCCCACCCTACGGGCTGGGACTACCTCGAGGACTCCCATATGTTTTACTACCCTACGGGCTAGTTCATATGTGCATTCAGTGCCTCCCTTCAGGCTGGCCGGGGGCTCCGCAACGTTCCCACATGGGCACGTTTCCCCAGTGTTATCCAAATCCTCTGAGCGGGTCTTGCGGAACAGCAGTGTGATTTCTTCCTAGCTAGCCCCCGCCCTAAAGATGAAACTGCTTGGCGGGGAGCTCAGCTGGGCGCTGGAAGGGGCCAGCACCATGGCGTTTTATTTGGGATCCCAATTCGTTGGAAACTCCTCCGACGAGACGTAGGAGTTCCCATACGAAAGGGAACGTCTCGGTTACGTATGGTAACCCTCGTTCCCTGAGTAGGGAACGGAGACGTCTCGTCCCGTCGCCATGCTTGCTGTACCTTCGCGGAGGACTGGACACCGTCCGGCTCCTCAGCGTAAAGCAAATGTGTGTGCGCTCGCTTCCGCTTTATACCCGCATTGACAGGCGGGACGCGGAATGCAAATCCCGCATGCCAATATTTATTGGCTCGTTTTAATTCACTCGAAGGCAATTGGTCTCCCTAGCGTGATCCCGATTCGTTGGAAACTCCTCCGACGAGACGTCTCCGTTCCCTACTCAGGGAACGAGGGTTACCATACGTAACCGAGACGTTACTGTGGCAGTACAAGCGGAAACGAGGGATAACGTGGAAATTACGTCATTGACAGGCGACATTATTTAAAATGGGAATTTCTCTGAAATTAAAAATCTTTGGGAACTTTTGGGATATTGTAAGTACACAACTGCAGGAACTATATCACACTGCAAGTGATTTTTGGATATTTTATTAAAAAAATCTTACATATTGTAGCTTTAATACATTTTGTTAATATTTTGTAACTTGTGATGTACTATGAATATTAAGTTTTCAGGCACTACAGTGCACAATTCAGAATACATCACAATACACTTTAATTAACAGTAATGTTAAGAAGCTGTATTAAGATCATGAAGCTGTATTAAGATCATGAAGAATGGAAACTTGATCATTAGGGAGGGCTTTCCGGGACCTGTATTTATTGTCTGTTGATAGTAATTATTAGCATAAGCAGACAAGTCAAAACTCTCTCTCTCTCTCTCTTACTCTCTGGTTAAGCCACTTATTTTCCCCCACTTTTCCAGTGCAGACTTCAACCAGACACTAAAGATAAACATCAGCAGTGAGACCCAAGGCTGCACGACTAAGCAACAACACAGAAATAGGATTTTTTTTCCATAAACATTTTTTTTTTCTTATAATAAGTAACCCTTTTGTCCGGTTTTAGACGTTATTTTTTCCTCATGTTATTTGCGAGGCATCAATGAATCAATTTGAGTCAGTGGAATAATCCCTCTGTGTTGCATATGATTATTCAGCTCAAACTCTTGCAGGCCAGCGGGTCTCTGAGCCATAAACAGGCAGTGCTGTGTTCTTAGACTGGAAGCTTTGGAAAGACAGTATGAAAGGCCTGTTCAACTGCCATCTGAGCCCTAGTGTGGACAGAACTCTACTTACAGGGTTGCCAACTTTGGGACTTTGGCTGGAGTGAGACTGTAAAATTTCAGTGCGCGCGCGGAGAAATTTTTTGGTAACCCTAACCCTAATTTAAAAAATGTCAGTCCTTGTTTACCTATAAACCCTGATTTATGCAACAAAAACAAAAATAGAATGGAAACGTTTTTTTTTTTGTTTTTTTTTGTCAAAATGTATAAAAATAAATAAAAATAGAGGTTATTAAATAACAAACATGTAAAACAACAACATCTAAACAAAAAGAAATCTCAAAACAAAAGGGACACATAATAGTTACTCCACCTCCCCAGAAAACCACAACACACAAGTTTCACAGATTAGGCCTGTTATATACAGTATGCCACAGTGGCAGTTTGGCCTGCTTCACTGCCTTTGCAGGAGCTCTGTATCTGAAGCACGGTTCGATCCGTTCATAAACAATCCGTTCATTGCGTCTGTCACGTGACAAATGAACGAAAGACTCGGAAGGTAAAGTAATTATTTGTTCCATGTAAATTATTTTTGACTGCATTATAATGATTTCTTAATTCAGAATATGATAAAGACTGCACATTCACATTCACATAACATTCAGCCCTTTAAATGAACGAAATGACTCGAAAAAAAGATTCGTTCATTTTAATGAACGAGTTCGAACTAGCGAGTCAGTAAAATGATCCGAACTTCCCATCACAGTGTGCCGTCAAGTGACAGCCTGTGGTGTCAGTCTTGTTTAGGCTAATAACTGAAAAGGTTCGCTCAGCATCCGCATTTGAGTGTGGCAGGCTCAACACAATCTGGCCAACCTTTGATAATTTGGGGAATTTTAAAATGCCACTTGGCCAATTTGTCAAAACGTAATTTGTACCATGAGCCTATTTTCATTGAGCAATTAACTAGCCCACATAACGCACGTCAGACAACGTTTGCAACTATAGTTGACGTCTGTACTCTCGGCACACAGACTGATAAGGCAAGGCTACGACACTAGTGACGAGGCACACCATTTTATTATCTGCTTACCTTGATTGTCATCCAAACTTTAAACGTGCATCAGTGGACTCCTACTCCGAACCTATGCTCTGAACTCTCTCTGAACTTCTCACACGCAACTGACGTATCAGGTGCAAGGTTTTTTTCAGCGAATCAACGATCAGAGAATACTGCCTTGAGAACTGTAGGCAGATGTTACAGCTGTGGGCCTTAAACTCCTCTCCTGTCATTAATACGCTGTGGTCTAGTCATCAACAGAAAATTAACGAATTGAGAGGGGAGAAAAATGGATTTTGGCGTGACATTTCTTGCGTGTGCGTGAGAGCGTGAGATTGATGCTGAAAGCGTGAGTGTCACGCCAGATGCGTGAGAGTTGGCAACCCTGTACTTAGAAGGTGTGGCACATCCTGAGAGAGTGGAACACATGCACATACACATCAAGACTGATTTCCTGTTACCCTGCCTCCACAATGCTCACATAGTAGTCCTAAATCCAATACTAACCAACAGGAAGAACCGCAGAGCCAGACCAGGAGTTTCAGACCAGAAGTTAAGGTAGAGATTTGGGCGGGTTATGCCGGGTTCACACTGTATGATTTATAATAGTCCTTTACAACTGTTGCTTGACAGACTCTACGAACAGGATCCCCACTGTGAGTTATGTCACACTGTAGCATGCATCTCAGTTGTCAATAGGGATTTTAAGCAACAGCTACTGATGGAACGGCAACTGTTCTATTGCGCATAAATGATTTTAACTACTACTTCGGTGGCAGTGGCTCAGTGGATCATGTAGGTTGTCTACAAACCGGAAGGTTGGTGGTTCAATCCCTGGTTCCACCTGGCCAAGTGTCGAGGTGTCCATGAGCAAGACACCTAACCCCAGCTGCTCCCGACGAGCTGGATGGCGCCTTGTATGGCTGACACTGCCGTCAGTGTATGAATGAGTGTATGAATGGGTGAATGTGAGGCAAAATGTAAAGTGCTTTGGTGGCCATTGGGCCTGTGAAAGCGCTATATAAATGCAGTCCATTTACCATTTACTTCAGGATGTTCTACTGTAACCATATACTTTGGGAGAACACCTTATTTGCTCTAGTTATATATGTGACAGATTAAATGTAAATGTTATAGTTTATAGTTACACTCAAATCAAAAATATTCAGACACCATATATATATATATATATTTTACTAGTGGGTTCAGGACACTATAGTTTTTGTCATATTTTGTTACCATTTTCTAAACTACAGCGAATAAACTGTGATAATGTGAGAAATGTTGAAGGTGTCTGAATACATTTTGGTTGACTGTATGTGTTATTTTAATTGTATCTGTATTTTGTTAAATGATTTGTTACGCCGTCCTCTTTATTGTTGCTTAGGATTGCGGTCTTTGGCTATGGCAGTTAACAGTTTACTTCTGGTCGCCGTTGCCGTTCCATCAGCAGCTGTTGCTTAAAGTCCCTAATGTCGGCAGTCAAGATGCGTTAAAACGGACGCACGCAAAAAGACTCGTCCAGGGTTTTACATCAAAAATAGAAATGGTGGCTAGCAAACATCTCTTGATCGTAGTGGTCATTAATCGGCTGTCAGATTTTAGCCTAGGATCAGAGGTATCTCTGAGACATTTGTGACATTTGATAGACTCCTAAATACCTGGGGCGTCTCCAATCGACACCCAAGCGTCTATAGTCGACACTTAATAATATCTTTATACTCTGCGTCTTTAGTCGACAACTGGCTTCGAGTTCGCAGTCCCTAACTTGTTCCCCTAACTAACTTGCTGCGCAACAATAACCGACAGACTTCAGACAATGCCTTCGAATATGCTGTAATCACGGCCGGAGGATCTCAGACAAATTTCAGAGAGAATCCCACCCGCAAAAGGAATACAACAGTTTTTATAGAATAGGAGCATGGCGAAAATGACATTGGTTCTTCATAGGCAAACCCTTCTGTTACTAGGTAGAAGCAAACTCTGTTTTCTTGATTAATTCATTGTTAATCAAGTTTTCAAAGCTAGACATCTGTCTAGTTTCATTTCCCCTATTTGTTATTTATACACTCACACATTCAAAGTCACAAGTTTTCGACCAATGGGTTTGGAAATTTAAGATTCAAAAGCATATGAATGTTGTTCCTGCAAGAAAAGTAAATTTTAGCTATGATTAATTAAAAAATCCATCACAACGACCAAATCGTGGGCAAAATCGCAAAGTGTGATCCCGGCTTTAGGTGATGGTCAGCGCGGTCTGAGGCTGCTGGTTTGAAACTGCTGTCATGTACAGCACTGCGGTTCTGAAGTTAGACATTTCTCCCTAAATCAGTGAAGAATTTAACAAAACTTACTTAAAAAGGAAATTACTCTGAAATCATATAGGCCTCCATGTCTTTTAAAGCGGATATGAACATTGGAGATGTGTTTGATATTGATTTTTGGGGGGGAAAGTCCTGTGCCAATGAAACATGCAATTTGCATATGTCCTCACTCCTCAGCATGAGCTATAGCAGCGGAAATCCTGCTGGTTATAAATCGTACTTTATTTTCAGCATACTTGCGTCATAAAGTCTTACACTCAGAGAACTGCTTCTTTCAGTTTGTTCTTGTGGAAATCAGCCTTCACGATAGGCTAAACGACGACCACAGCGCGTACACTGAAGCAGAGCGGTAGCTTCGTTGTTTTGTCAATGCAAAATTTCCCCATGGACTCATTAAATCAGGGATTCTGATTCCAAGGGACATTTCAACACTGATGTATCACAGTAAACCCATACTTTGTAAAATGTCAGTGTGTAGACAGACACTCAGCTCTCTCTCTCTCTCTCTCTCTCTCTCTCTCTCTCATTGTTTAACAGATGCTAGACTCTTGAATGCACATTTATCTTACTGCCAGTGACTGCAATAGCAGATCTTAAATTATTTAGTGTTGCACACAGATAGCAGCAGTACAATTACACAGAAACATATCATAGTAGGCATTATGCTACAAATCATTTGGGTTTTTTTTGAGGAACTACAGTATTTCTGTAAAGAACAATGTATGAAATTGTATCTGTGTGATGTGCTGCTTGCTTGCAGTGAAAATACAGCTCAGAGCATAAAGATATACTGCACCTCTTTTCAAAGAACTACTGCAATGCCAATAAAGACATCTAAGCTTTGGCTTACAGCTTTCCATGACCAGGAAAGGTCAGGAAATAGTTTGAGGGTGATGTGTATATTTGCTTCTCAGTAAATCTGTGTTAAGATAAGGTTGTAAAGTTATGTGTGCAGAGAAAACATTACTGTTTCCAAGCTCTTACTTATATTTTAAGAATGTCCATGGAGATTTCATATTTATGTCATTCTGTCATTTGTAAGACTCCATTATGTTTCCTAACAATAATTCCCAAACGGTCATTCTAAAAAATAAAATGGTAACACTTTACAATAAGTTCTCATTTGTTAAAATGAATGTATTAACTAACATGAACTAACAATAAGCAGTACATTTGTTACCAAATGTATTAATATTTGTTAGTTAAAGGGTTAGTTCACCCTGAAACGAGACTTCAAGAGATTTCCACGACGCGCACGCGCGAGAACTTAACTGAAGTAGTTGAAGGAGATCGCAATTCTCGCGCATGCGTCGTGGAAATCTCTTGAAGTCTCGTTTCAGGCCTACAAGGAAGAAAAGGAATAGTCGAATAAAGTCGTTATTTTTGTTTTATTTCCGCACAAAAAGTATTCTCGTCGCTTGATAAACTTATAGTTGAGCCACTGTTGTGACATGGAATATTTAAACATTTTCTTCATTGACTTTCTGGGCCGTCAGGTTTCAATCCCTTAGGCAGCCTATGTAGGAGTGATCCAGCTGTCACATTTAATCAAAAATATCTTCATTTGTGTTCCGAAGACGAACGAAGGTCTTACGGGGTTGGTACAGCATGGGGGTGAGTAATTAATGACTTAATTTTCATTTTTGGGTGAACTAACCCTTTAAAAAAGTTGGGAGAAGCTTTGAAGGAGGCTGTGTAATGAACCAGCTCTCCACAGGAGGGTAAGAGGGCAAACCAAATCCAAATACATACCAGGCACAGTTTAGATCGAAATACTGTGCCCTGACTGAGTATGTCATGCTGCCCATATTAAATATGGCTTCCGGTTTCCTTGCATATACTTCAAGCTTTATATATACTATAAAGCTCTCCCTAACCTTGGTTCTACTTACTTATCCGACTTACTTCAGCCTATATGCTCCTGTTTGTCCCTTACGCTCTTCCAGTGTGGGATTGTTAGTCACCCCTAAGTTTAGTCTGGTGACTATGGGAGCCAGGTCTTTCAGTGTTGTTGCTCCCAGGTTGTGGAATGCTCTTCCTCAAGACATTCATCAAACATCCACCCTTCTCTCCTTCAAAAACCTCTTAAAAATACATTTTCTTTCTCTGAATATTACTCTTTAGCTCTCAGTCTGTAAATTGTACCTTGTCATGGATATGTTATTTGTTTGAATTCCTCTTTGTTTGTATCTTTAACCTAACTTTGTAAGCGACTTCTGTATATTACGTTCTGCCCTTGTGTATTGTGCTTTGATGTTGATGTTTATTTGGTTCTGTTTCCTTGTAAAGCGACCTTGGGTGTTGGAAAGGTGCTATATAAATAAAATTATTATTATTATTATTATTATTAATATTAATATTATATCATTTTCCTGTCCCCTCCATATTTTTCATTGATTTATTTTTCCCTCTTATTACATGTACAGGTGAAACTCGAAAAAATTAAATATCGTGCAAAAGTTCATTTATTTCAGTAATTCAACTTAAAAGGTGAAACTAATATATTATATTCATTACATGCAAAGTGAGATATTTCAAGCCTTTATTTGGCTTGAAATTATGGCTTGATGATTATGGCTTACAGCTTATGAAACCCCCAAATTCAAAATTAGAATGTTGTGAAAAGGTTTTCATAAGCTGTAAGCCATAATCATTAAAATTATAACAAATAAAGGCTTAAAATATCTCACTTCGCATTTAATGAATATAATATATTAGTTTCACCTTTTAAGTTGAATTACTGAAATAAATGAACTTTTGCATGATATTCTAATTTTTCGAGTACTGTATATATATTTATTTTTTCTTTTTATGTTTGTTTTCTCTTCTTATTTGTTAACTAATGAGTTAACTAATGAGACCTTATTGTAAACTGTTACCAATATTTCTCTTGGCATATTTTGGCGTTCTCCTTAGTATTTTGTTTTTGAAATAAAGTATTTTGATCTCTTTTTTTTAGGAATAAAATTATTGATTTAATGCCATTTACTTCAGTTTCTAAGCATAAACTTTAAATGTACATTTTTATTTTTCAACCTTTACTCTTCAGATTCTATTTTTGTTGAATATATATTCAAAAAAGTGAACTGTATGGACAACGGCCTTTTCTGTGCCTTTTTTTGGAGAGAGAGAGAGACAGAACAATGTCACTATTGTGCTTCAGGATCACAGCTGGCTGTCAAAAGATGCTTTTTATACTGACTCCCTCTTCACACAGTGGATGTTCCACAGTTTCACATCTGGTAATATCCAGTTACATTTAGAATTTTTTAAGTCCTACAATAATGAGAGATGACCAATTTTGACGACAGCCAAATTTGGGCTTTAATGTTAACAAAGCAATTTAAATTAACTCTGCTGACCACACATAAATAAGATTTCTGCTTGCTTCCCTTTTTGTGAAATAATGATCCTTTAGTTTCTTTTCAGAAAAAAGAAATGCAGTTCACATATACATACATATATATATATATATATATATATATATATACACACACACACACACATTCACAGGCAGATCATGTCTCATCTTATGAGTATGGATGATTTGTCCTCATCAAACTTTGTTTTTTTCAAATGGAGACATCTAAAATCAATAACTCATAAAATCAGTTAGCTTTTCCAAGAGGGTATATGTTCAAATAAATCGGGTGATGCATGCCAGAAGTACCTCAGTGTAAGCAATGTCCCAGTGTGTCTCTGCCATGCATCTTTTTTAGTCCACATTCAGTATAAAAAGAAAACCTTGTCACATTTCACTCTTGGTTCCCCTTTTACAATGAATGCATCAAAGAAATGTAATCTATGACTAAATAAAATGTTTTTCTTCAAGCAAACTAAAAGATTTGTTTAATAGTGTCTGTTCACTGTCTACAAACCTATACCCAAAGAGTTTCATGGTCGGTCCACAAACTTTCTGTACAACTTGGGCCAGTTTGAAGGGTATACTACGCCGCCATTTCTCCACCTGTTCTGATGAGTTTTTTTGGGTGGAATACACGCCACTTGCCTCCGTTGATGCATGCGTGTTCCTCAGGATCCAGTCCCGTGCTTGTGTCGTCATCGGAATCTCTGTGAAATTGTACATTTCTGCTGCTTTCTGCATGGGGTACCTGGCGATATCCTCGTAACGTACTAGCATATAACGGTTTTTCAGCCATTTAGGCTGACTCAAGCCTAACTCGGCAGAGATGCGGATGTTGTTACAGTTTCCTTCAAGACGTTTGACCTCCTCGTCCTCTATAGGCACGTCCCCATTCACAGCCCAACTTTTCCAGTTCCGGTACTTACCGGCAAAGGCCACCATCCTCGATGCCAGGATGGCTCGAGGATCTCTCACCAACTGTATGAGTTTGATATCCAACCGAGGGTCCTCTACTAGAGAACGAAGTGTGTCTAGCTGCCGGACCCTCACTGTTTTGATCACCCTGTGCTGTTTTTCTAGGCAGACCTCAGACGCCAAAGTCAGATTGAGCGGTCCGCAATGCCTCGTCCTGCAGCGGTACCTCTCAAAAATGTCTTTTACGACCGGAGTGCAGACTTGCTCCTCGCACAGGGCCATACTGGACTCTCTGCGGAACAGGGCAGGGGTGACGTGGTCCCGTGGAGGAGGCTTAATGAAGTGCTCCAACATGGAGAAGTTACACAAGAAGAGATGCTGCAGGACATCCCTGTACACCCAAACAGAAGTGCTAGCATTTGTGCCACTCTTGCCAATCGATAGCATCCTCTCCACGTGCCAGAGTGGCTCAAAGAGGTAAAACATGTTGCCACCATGTTGGTTGAAGAACTCGCCCACAAAGGAAGATCCTGTACGAGTGGTGGCCATTAAGAGGATGTGCTTCCGGCCTGCCTGAGTGCCATTCTCAGAATAAATGCCCTCTGGATAGGAACTGTTGTCCTCCATTACTATCAGACCATTGTAGGGCACTGGAGGCTCCGGCGTCTGTGTGCTCCGTCGGAGTGTCAGCTTGTCTGAGACCCTGCAAAGATTCAAATTAAATGTTTAAAAACCTCATTAAAAATAATTTAAATAAATGAATATAAATAACAAATATTTTTGGGCAGCTCAGAATGAATATTTAATTTCAATGAATTCAAGCATTCTCACCTTGAAATGATGTTGTTTTCTTTTTCAATGATGACAAGTGCCACAATGCAGATAATGATGACTGCATACTTGTTCCTCATTCTCAAATTAACTTCTATTTAGAAAATGCCTCCACAGACTGCTAAATAGTCGCTGCTGCCAACTGTTTTGGGTTCATCTCATGTCAGAACCTGGGTCTACAATTCGTCTGCAATGAACAAAATCAAGACAAGAGTGTTGGCACCATTTCCACACAGACATAAAACTCACTAACACACCAGCCCTAAGTATTGATTCCAAGCGGTGACAGATTTATACCGTTTGGCATAGGAGACAGACTATTTCAGCTTTGTTCCCAAACAAGCAGCCTGTACTGTCATCACCTGTCCAGTAATTCGACTAATGTGGAATGATGAGAGATGATGAGGTCCACAGAACACAATGTCTCTCTTTGGTTACTGCTTACTGTGGATCACCATGAATCAGTACTACTTTAGCATTTTAATGCTGACACATATTAGTATTTAAACCGTCGGTCACAGATTTAGGTATTTGTTATTTTGTTGTGTTTTTGAAATGAGTCTCTTGTGCTCACCAAGACTGCTGTGACATGTATGCTGTGTTTTGGCTCTGTTTTCCCTGTGCTTGTCGTTTGACCCAGAAGTGGGTTTGATTGTGTATTACGTTCACCTGTTGTTCTTTAATTAACTCATTAGTCCCTGTGTATTTAACCCCTGAGTTTCCCTATTTGTCTCGTTAATGTGTTGGTTGTGTTCGTCTGTAGTTCTCACATGTTCCTGTTTGGACTATTATTAAAGGATTGTTGTTTCTTATTTATTCATGTGCTTTTCATGTATTTTGTATATTTAAATATATTTTAAAGTCAAGTCATCTTCATTTATATAGCGCTTTTAACAATGGATTGTTCCAAAGCAGCTTTACAGAGATAAACATATAATTTAAGGTAACAGAGATTGTTTCGGCTTTATAGCGGTTCTTGAATAATGTTATTTCCAGCTAAAGTTAGTTTTGATTGATTCACCTCCATTGAAATGATCATTTTTTATTAAATTAGGGGCCACTAAGACGACGCCGTTCTCTCTAACAGACTTTAAACGCGAACCTGTGATTAACGCTGACGCCGTTCACATGCGTTCACATGCGCATTAAGAATTGATTCTATAGTTATGTACTAAAATGTAAAATTTAGTCCTGTGATGGCAAGCTAAATATTCAGCAGCCATTACTCTGTATTCAGTGTCACATGATCCTTCAGAAATTATTCTAAAATGCTGATTTGCTGCTCAAGAAACATTTCTTATTATTATCAATGTTGAAAACTGTTGTGCTGCTTAATATTTTTGTGGAGACCGACCCTTTTTTCAGGATTCTTTGATGAATAGAAAGTTGAAAAAGAACAGCATTTATTGTGATGAAAAGGTGATCTATCCGAATGAGAATGGAGTGATCCACAAGCTTCATAACAAAATTCTAGGGAGCAAACAGGAAACTAAATCATAACTCAGAAGCTTTGGTTCTGCCTCTAGGCAACCCACAGTCAAAAAGAAAATGACACTTCCTATTGCAACAAGACTGAAATGTCTTTATTAAATCTTGGAAGCCAGATGTGTTTTGTTTGTTTAACAATGAACCATTTTCATTTTCTGAGAACAGGGTTAGGTAGCCTGTACAGTTTGTGATAAACAACATGATGAGTGTCCTCTGCAGTAGGTTTAAAATTATCTGTTGTTGTATATCATTTATTTAATGTACTTTTCCATCCATCTTAGGAAAGCTGACAACTACACTGAAATTCTCAGCTGCCCTTTCACCAAGGGTTCAGGACCTCTGAATTCCTTAAGCCAGTTGTTCACTGTACTGCATGTTGTGGGGGTAGTTTTAGTTTACCTGTTTAATTAACATTTGTTTGGAGGTTTCTTTCCTCGTAAAAGTTGTACCACTAGATTTAAAACGTAAATACTTAGAGATTTGAATACAGAGCATTAAATAGGCTTTAAGACAGTTCTAAGGAAAGTATTAATGCATGTATAACAAGCTCTTTATTTGTACTGAGTATAAAAACTCCTAATGTAATGGAACTGTTTCCTGTAGGAAATGGTGAAGGAACGACACCATTACACCACTAAAAAAATTGGGCTGTTACACTGCAATAAAATCAGTAGCTTTAGAGTATGTTTGACCCCAGATAACCCCAGCGAATGGCTTTAACTGGGTGAGCTGCCAGAACCTGCCGTAGCTCTGTTCAGGACTGTCGTTTTCCAGCAGCAATGCTATGTGTACCTTTACAGCAAGGCAAATAACACCAGTTGACAGGGGTTAATCTGGACCATATCAAGAATACATCTGTGCAAATAATCCGACCAGACCTCTGCCAGACAGCGGCTTTTATGAATGTGATATTTTCCTAAACCGTGCTAAAAACACAAGGAGAGCCAGTGCAGTATTGCAGTCGTGAAGTAAGACGTGTACCGGTGGCAAAACTGTCATAGGTAAATGCCATGCAATTTGTCTGCACAAAGAGTAGCATTTGGATATGACACAATTTTCAAGCCGTCAAGGAATGATAGTGTGCAGTCTAAGTAAATATAAACCAATTATGTGGGCGTATTATGCCATAGCCGTCAAACTGTCAGGCACGCAGGTTGAGCTGAGATCTTTACATATTCAAAAACCACTGGACCATTTGACAAATCTGATAATCTGCTCAAGCAGAAACGGACATCACTCTGTTCATCATTCCCATACAAATTACATTAATGGCTTCTCTTACAGCCTTATAGATGTGTTTGGGGGGGGGGGGGGGGGGGGGTGCTTTGCTTAAATAGACTTACTGTATAGCAGTATTTCGGTTTAATTTTCTTTGTGTAAAAATACTTGATTTTTTTTCCTAGAAATGGAAGATCCACATCAGTAGCTTTTTAAAATAACATACAGTGCATCTGATGCATTGAGACTGGTCTATGACATATGGTCAATCATTTTAAACCTTTGGGATAGCACCAGTTTTTATCCAGGAGTATTACATGGATATAATCTAGTGTCATTTACTGTCAGAAAACATGACACAGGAAGTGAGTTAGCACGAGTATCAGAGAGGTGTGTGCTGTCTGGGGCCAGGGATCATGTTTCATCCTTGTGTTTTTGTCTTGTTTCATTACTGAGCGCTTTGCGGTTCAGCAGTGCGTGATAGCGCCTTCTGGGAGATAGGCAGTGTTTAGCTAGAGTTCTTCTATATGAGATACATCGACTATTACCAGTGACAGGCTCACTTGTGCTGCCTGGACCCACAAGTTGCAGCTGTAGCAGCGGTGGAGGAGGGGAACGGGAACAGGGGGTGCATTTGTCATGGCCATATCACAAAATGTAAACATTAAATGAGACCTCCCAGTCTCACACCCCACACCCGCTCTGATCTGCGCTTCACACATATACCAATACCTCCTGCCACCTTCTTGCCATTCGACCTGGTTTTATGGTCTGTGTGGAGGATATGAGCTGGGTCTTCAAAAAACTGAAGACTAGAAAAGCTTCAGACCAAGACGGCGTTTCACCTGCCTGTTTAAAAGCCTGCGCTAAACAACTGGCTCCTATCTTCATGCAGATCTTCAGCAATTCCTAGCTGCTTCAAACGTGCAACTATCATTCCTCAAAAAACAAATCACTGGTCTTAATGTCATTTGAGAGACGTGTTGGCCCACCTGAAGGACATCACTGGACCCATGCTGGATCCCCTTCAGTTACCAAGCAAACAGGTCTGAGGATGATGCAGTCAACATGAGACTGCACTACATCCTCCAACATCTCAACAGACCTGGGACTTACGCAAGGATCTTAGTAGTGGACTTCAGTTCAACCTTCAGTACCATCATGCCTGATCATCTAAGCCAAACTGACCCAGCTCTTTGTATCAGCCCCAATCTGTCAGTGGATCACCAGCTTCCTGACAGGCATCAGCTAGTGAGACTGGGGAAACTCACATCCAGGACTCTCACCATCAGCACTGGTGTTCCTCAGGGATGTGTGCTCTGCCCACTGCTCTTCTTGTACACGAACGACTGCACTGCACAAGTCCCCTCTGTCTAGCTCCTGAATTTGCAGATGACACCTCAGTCGTCGACCTCATCCAAAACTGACGAATCTGCTTACAGACTGGAGGTTGAACAACTGGCTGTCTGGTGCAGTCATAACAATCTGGAGCTGAACACGCTCAAAACAGTGGAGATGATAGTGGACTTCAGGAGAAACCCCCCAGCACTCACCATCGTGAGTGGAGTCATTTAGGTTCCTGGGCACTACCATTTTTTAGGACCTGATGTGGGACACTCACATAGACTCCATAGTGAAAAAGACCCAGCAGAGGTTGTACTTCCTTCGCCAGCTGAGGAGGTTCTACAGCTGATGGGCACACTTCTACTCGACCGTCATTGAGTCTGTCCTGTGTTCGTCTATAACAGTCTGATTTGGTTCAGCTACCAAAATAATACATCAGAAGACTACATTGGACAGTCAGGACTGCTAAGAGAATTATTGGTGCCCCCCTGCCCGATCTCCAAGATCTTAACACCTCCAGAGTGAGAAAAGGGGCTAAGAACTGTGAAACTCCCAAGACTGTACATTGTCTCTATAACTGTAAATTTGTACAAATCTCAGAACTATACATCTGTAAAATAACTTATCTGTACATTCAAATATATTATATATTTTTTTCTATATTTCTATTACTGTATTATATTGCGTTATTTGTTTATTTTTTAAATAATATTATTATTGTGTTATATTTCATTTTTATCGCCTAATTTCTATGTATGTCTGCAGTATGTCTATAGGCCTACGTTCTTCTGCACTGGAAGCTAGTAATCACCAAGACAAATTCCTTGTGTGTAAACATAGTTGGAAATAAAGCTCTTTCTGATTAAAGAGACGTGGCACCAAATGGCTTCTCTCTCTCTCACACACACACACGCACACACATAGTAAGGACACACTATTCTTTCACTTGCTGTTTTGAAGAAATCTTGTGGACAGAAGATTGAGCATGATGACAACAATATAACTACTAAATAAAATACAGTATGGTAACATGATATTTGCATTGTTAATAAAAACGAAATATAGGCCTACAACTTTTTTTTTTTTTTTACTTTGTTTTGTTATGTAGACTAATAAAAAAGTAATTATATGTATTATCTTCTGTCATACATCTTTTAGATTAGCTTTATGATTAGATTGGTTAACAATTGGTCCACATGACCGTTTTATATCAAGCTGTGTTTTTCTGTGATACTTTTTGAAATGACAAAATCCTCAAACTCAGCTAAATCAGTGACAGTCATTTTATCATATAGCTACAATTCTTGCAAGAAGAATAACACTAGACTGATCGACAACAGACTGTTGCAGTTAAAGTGCTATTTACAGAACGTTGGCAGTGGTGAAAGTTATTACAGCGCGACTGTGGTAAAATAAGTATATCATCGATATTATACTGAGGGAAAAAAATCTTACCTCACTGACTGAACAAGTCTCCAGTGGTCCATCTGGAGCAGCCTGGATGATCGCGACCGGTACACATTGTTCCTGTGCGTAGGCTATATGAAGACTCCAAAATAGCCTACTGTAGGCTACAAGATTGAAAACGCTAATTACACCAAATAGTGAATTGACCTATTAATAATTCCGTATTTCATGCCCTGATCATCGTATTTCCACGAACAAAAGGAGATCATTCAATGAAAAGGATCTTCCAACTTAGGCATTTTTGCTGAACTCATAAGTTGAAGGGTCCCAAATTCATTTCCAGACTCTCGCGACATTGAAGGAAAAACTTTTATTAATTTATTTCCAGTTGCGTTTTTCTCCGGTGCAGCATGCTGGAAAACGTGTCCATTACTCGGCGGGGTCTCCAAGTTTGGGCTATACTTGGATACACGGTCACGTGGTCAAATAAGAACCCCCAGTGTGAGTGTCCACAAGGGCTTTTCTGTTTGAGGAGGGCCCTGGGACACTCTTACGTGGATTCCTTCACCTCCCTTTTGCTCTACTGAGTCGATGGGGTGATCTAAAACTAAAACACGCGGCGGTAATTTACGGATACATAAACCCGTACACTCACTGAATGAATAATTGGCAGAAACAACTGTTTGAATTACGACGCTCCTCAGTGTCCCTTTAAATTACTTTGTAACCTGGTTTTAGCCAAAAGTTTCATTAGTGGATATTTTTTAAACGGTGTAAGTACGTTTTTAAACGTCTTTCTGTAGTTATTTATTTAGACTACAGTATTGGTAAACATCAGTTAGTAACTTGGAATAGCCTGCTGTGCAGTCAGATGTAGACAGGCTAGGCTTTATATGCGTTTTATTTAGTGTACTCTTGTGTTTGACTTTTCGTGTTTGATGTGTACCTGATTTTGCACCGAATGACCCCTTAAGGATCACTGAAGTATAGACCCTTGAAATATCTTAGTAGTACCACGAGGGAGAGCCTCGAAACATCATCAGAAATAACATCATGTAACCACGTGGGGGCGGTGATGTACAGTGTTACTCACAATAATTTTTTTCAATTAACTACAATGACTAAAATACTCACATTCTTAACGCTTTTGTGGTTGAATGTACCAATTGTAAACTGCAGTTGTATAACCCAAGCATATATTATATAGGCCTATATATACTGATTCCAAAAGCTATACACACTGCCCAGCTGAGTCTTATCAAACCACTATGAAAGTGCTAGCTGTGCAGTTGAGGAACTCTAGTGTTCTTGTCTCATTTAACTTACGGTGTAAATTAGGTTTAGACGGCTGGGTTAAAAGCAACCACTGGCAACCCAGCGCTGGGTAAATATTGGAAAGAAAGAACCCAGCAGGTTGGGTTGCACAGTTTAACCCTATGTCATCTAATTTTGACTAAAAGCTGGGCCATTTTTACCTCATAAATGGTTATTATTTCCATTTTTTCTTGCAGCAAAGGTTATTTATATATTAGTGAATTTATATAAATTATTTTTAATTATTTATATTGATAAACAAGTCATGCACCTTTATTTCTATAGCACTTTTTACAATACAGATGGTTTCAAAGCAGCTTTATGGTGATAACAGGAAATTAATGCAACAAATATTGTTTTGACTATACAGCAGCTCTAGAAGAAAATCATTGTCCAGTTTAAGTAAGTCCAGCATTGATTCATTTCCATTGTAAAAATTATTAGTTATTAAATTGTCTAGAATAAATGGACATTAAACAAACAACATGAGCACAGTCTAGATCAAATTTTATTCAATGGCAAGTTCATTAAAACAAAATAAAACATAGGTTGTCTTTCTTCAATGTGTGTCTGCAACTTTATCCTCTCCATAATGACGCTTTATCTTTATTTATAGCATAAAAACCAGAACCACGTTTGTTTACATCTCTGAAAATACTTTGGAAATAGGAGAAACATGAGAGAAAATGATTGGCTTGACCATGTAAAAGCTTAAACTCTGAGCTATAATACATAATATATTTTCAAATGAACTGAAGTTTGTGAGAAGATTAAAATGACGCAAATATGTTGATGACCCGACTTTGCATCCAGTCCAAAGCTTATTTGTAATCCAAGACATAACATTCAAAAATGTGGATTGAAGATTTCTGATCTTTAAAAAATCTTTATAGTTAAACATTAGTATTGAAACTGGGATTCTAATGAAATAGCTAATCTGTTCCAGAGGTCCCAATTTAGATGTCCTTAACAGTGACCTTGTTATAGCCCATATGATTTGCACATGGATTCTGAAATGCTGAAATTGATTCATTAATATCGAGTTGTTTACGTGATATTTTCTAGTAATTATAATTTCTTGTCTATTTTGTATAAAATATCACTGGTATCATTTAAAATCACCATGGCAGACCCTGGGTGTCATTTGAGGTTTCTTTCCATTGTGAACTTTTTTCTTTTAATGTGCATGTCCAATTTTAGACTTATTTTCAGATTTAAGAAGATGATAATATTTTGCATAAATGGCAAATCTGCCTGTCATTCAAGGTTTCTATTCTGTCACATAATCCACACTGCTGACGCACAATATACAAGAAATTTCCTGGGTTAATCTTACAATAAACTGGATTTTTTTGACCTACTTTTCTGTTTTTGTTTTCTCTCTGATTGAAGAAAGTAAACGGAAATGCAAAGAGTTTCCTTTTAATGTTATATATCAAAATGATCATAATTATTTGTAATTTCATTATGTAGACAAAGCAAGAGCATTGTAACAAATCTGGTAATCATAAGCAATATCAAGGCAACATTTTCATGGTCATATTAAAGTAATCGATATGTTCAGATCTGCCCAGAGTCCTGCATGTCTTTTCTGTGGTGCACATGCAGAGATGCTTCTGGTTTGTGTGTCCCTGTAGACTGGCTCTGAACACTACATGATGATGAAGGATTATTGTAGGTTAATCTGCTTGCCTGCCATCTGCCTGCTCCAAACAAATTAATCCTGAAAGCAAAGCCACACTCACAAATGTAGATGAAGGTAAATTGGCAGGTGTTTCGTTTTGTGATCCACACAGCTGCTCATCTGAGCAAAATGGAATACGAAAACCGTTTCAATTCTAAATGGCAACTGGATTCTGAAACATTATTAGAATTTTCATTGTCAGGAACTTGCATTCAACGTCAGTAATACCATTCAAAGCCACTTTCACCCACATGTATTTAACTGACTTAAATTTATAACAATGAACACTATATTTATCCATATAAATGTTTTTTTTTCTACTAAATGATCCATATTAGCTCTTGACCTGGAGAAACTAGGACACGTAAAAGATTTGTTTTAGCATTAAACTTCAACTAAATTGAAGCATAAATCAGTGTTAAAAAGCTCTAATAATAAAGGTCATGAAAGAGAGAGGAGACATTTGCTAATGCTGATGAGTATTAGATTACGTAACTTCACATTTTAAATGTGGTCTGAACATGCGCTCTGAAATGTAAACTGGATTGTCAGTTAAAGAGATTAAGACTATTCCTAATATATATATATATATATATATATATATATATATATAAATATATATATATAGTATGTGTGAAAACAGTACATAATATTTTACACACACACACACCTGAATTGTGTGTGTCAAGTCAAGTCATCTTCATTTTATATAGTGTAGCAATGTAGATTGTTCCAAAGCTGCTTTACAGTGATAAAAGGAAATTAAAGTAACAGATTGTTTTGGCTTTATGACAGCTCTAGAATAAAGTTATTTTCCAGCTAAAGTTAGTTTTAATTTATTCACTTCCGTCGCAACGATCATTAGTTATTAACTTATGGGCCGCTAACACGACACAGTTTTAACAGAAAACTCTTAAGTTCTCTCCACGCCAACTTTAAAAACGCGAACCTGTGAGAACACTGATGGCGTGCACATGCGTATTAGGAGTTCATTCTATAGGTATGCACGTTTGAATATATGTACGCAGGCATGTAGTCCTTCCCTAAAAAAAAAACAACCAACTACTTGTCTGGCCTTTTTTTTTATAATACAGAATTGTATCGCTTCGGCGTAGCCACGTGAAACGGAATTATCCTGACAACGATAATCTGTAAAGAGAGGGAGGCCTTCACAGGGAGGGACTAGTGACACTTCAGGACTGCGTTGTCGTCGCGTCCAGACGCAGGTCCTTCATCAGATCTGGATCCTGGACTGCGGTAAACCGCTAGTCTAGAAATATAGATGCACCCTAGCGGCAGCAAAAATGATTTTGCAGCCAGTGTGGTCTAGCAACTCTCCGTTGGCTTTCGAAGTGGAAAAATCAAACTCTGGTCAGGCCAATCACATCGTGTATAGAGTTGGTGGGCGGGCTTAACACAATGCCGGCAGAGTTGTGACGGTTCTGCGCCGTGATTCCCATAGGTGATTTCCCTGCTACTTAAAAACAAACAAGATGCTGCTGGCGAACAGCGGTCTTTCGATTCGGCTTTGGCCGCGACTCTGGATGACTTGGAGTTAAGAGAACGTCACTTAAGTCATTCTTAAAAAAGGAAGATGTGTTCGGAGTTTTGACGACCGGATACGGCAAAAGTTTAATATATCAATAGCTCCGCTGGTGGAAAAACGCATGGGACTCACTCAGCCACAGCCATTCGTTGCTCTGGTTGGTTAGCGCTATCCTATGGCGTGCAGAGGGATATTGAAAGACAATGGTTTATCCCGCCTCTCAGATTGAGGTATGCTAATTAGCCTTTCGCAGAGCCCCGCCCCCCTTAGTTATTGTTGCTACGTCCGACAAACAAATGGTCAAACACGACCAGCGCGACAGATTGCCATGACGGGAAGAGGTCTACCCGTGCGTGTCAGTGACCTTTTTTGGGCAAATACCTCTGCGATATCCTCCAGATTGAGGCAAAAGGGGTTACAGTACGCAGTGGAGGGATATATTCAACATATAAAAATACGTAATGAAGGAGACACGACTACTATCGAGGCTAATGCTCACCGGTCTCAAGCGAAATCGGAGAAACCCCATGACCTGTACATCAAATGCAACTAGGGTGACCAGAAGTCCCGAAAAATTCGGGACAGTCCCGAAATCTAAGTTGTTGTCCCGAATCCTGAAACCGGCCTTGATTGTCCCGAAAATTATACTAAAGCTAAAACATTAAAAACTGTCCGTGGAAGTTGAGTCGTCCTGCAGCCAGCCCCCTCAAGTTGAGGCAGCCGCAGCCGCGAGGACAGTGAATGTGCAGGCAGCCAGTCTAAACTTTAGTTTTTTATGCGCGTCAATTTCGCTCTTGAAGTGCGAATGGATTCTGTTCACGCGTATAAAGACGCGGTAGGCGCAAATTTGACGCGCTATTCGCGTCTGGTGTGAAAGCAGCATTAAAGGAGTGATTGATTGGTCGCGTCACTGTGTGCAAAAAAATACTTCGTCCGGGCCTTAATGTCTGATGTCGGGTTACACTTGAAGCAAATCATCTACTACAAAATTATTTAGTTTTCCTATTTAATGACCGACAATTTAGTTATAATAATAATTTTGGCATAAGGCTTATTAGCGTTAGGCTATAGCCTGAAAGGTCTGATTTTAGCCTGTGAACTGTTACAACAGTAACACATTTTTTTTTTCACAATGACATTTGAGTTCATGATTTTCAGTCAATCTCATCATGATCCGAACCGTTAAAAGTGCCGGTTTTGTCCACATACCGGTCTCTGGCTTCCCCATTTAACATATTCCGGTAAATTCCACATCCTTTTAGGGATTTTAACATCTTTTTTCTTTTCGTTATCCCAACTCTGCTGCTTCTCCTCGTTCGACTTGCTGTATGTTTACATGCGCGAAGCTGTCAACATGGCCGCCACGCCAGTAATGACGTCACGACGCCCAAGCCCTATTACCACGGCAACCGCTTGCGTATCATGCTCAATGTGATTTTCGTGTTTAAAATGTTACTATACATAAGAGACGGAAAGATGCAGATAACCATTCATTATTTAAGGTTATTTCTATTCGTTACGACATTGTTGAACTGATGTTGTCAAGTAAGCTTCATGCTTTCCCCGTTGCGAACGTGCACTCCTCTAAACTGTAGTCTACGGGTGCTACACTGCTAGTTGACTGCTGCTCATTTTCCCCCTAGAATATCATGTTAACAACAACCCTTGAGAAAACGTAATTCCTTTGTGGATCCTCTTGATCTTTCTCCGTGTTTCTTTGACTAATCTCAGTGTCTCAGTCTCACGCACACTGCACGCGAGTTAACCATGTTCGACACATTTAAATGGGAGTGGGGCCGTCCACACTGTTTGATCCATTGTAGGCACCGCTCTCGTTGTGTTTTCGGCTTTGGAAACGGAAAGAACACAACTCCTTCTCCAGACAATCTTTCGGGGTACCTAGATTGATTGATTTTATTTTATTTGTCCTCGAGAGGAAATTTGTTTCCACCATCGATGCGTATAATACAAAACACACATAACATACTGAAAAACATAACATATAACCTCTACAAAACAAAACAAAAACAAAAACAAAAAGAGAGCATACCTGACGTATCACTGATTCCCTATGTATTTAGGGCTCGTATGGATACAGGAATAAAACTTTTACTGAACTTGGCCTTTCTACACATCGGTAGGCTATACCTACGGCCAGAAGGCAGGAGAATAAAATATTTATACAGATTTATACTAGGGTCCGATTTACAAACGCCGTGGGCGCACCGTTTTACCATCTTGCTTGGAGTCAATGTTTGACGGACCTGCTCAAATAGTAATGGTTGCTATGATGTGTGATTGAACAATGGCCGTTTTGGGGGAGGGTCACTGATCTATATAGAATGACTGGATAGCTCATGACGTCATAAACAGTGAAGCCACCGCGCCGCCATATTGTGATTCCCTAGTGAGCTCACGCGTTCTATTGAATCAATAGGAAATTGTACGATTTGACTAAGAAAACATTGCATAACGAGACACCGTCTCCCTGAACAGTCTTACAACGCAAACATCCTAAGCATTTAAATGGGTATTTGTTTAAAGTCGGAAATTATTCCTGCTTACTAAAAATTAAGTATATGTGAATTGTGAACTTAAAATTTAGCTCTTTCTGATTGTGTTTTACAGATAGATCAGTAGTCTGTTCAAGTATTTGATTAGTTAGCAAAAACATATCCAGGAAATGCATAATACAAATTGTATGGGTTATTGTATTGCTGTTTCACCTCTTATTTACCCCTTATTTACACTGCACACGTCTGGGGCGCCACACGGCTACCGGAGCTGATCGCGCCCACAAATCGGCAAATCACGTGGAAATGCTCCTAGTGTGAGTTGACACCACGTGAAGGCAGAGCCGGACAGTAACGGAGTACATTTACTTGAGTACAGTACTTGAGTACAATTTTGAGGGATCTGTACTTTACTCGAGTATCATTTTTGGGGAGTACTCATGACTTTACTCAAGTACATTTGAGAGGCAAATATTGTACTCTTTACTCCACTACATTTCTATCCATAACCGTGAGTACCCGTTACTACTTCTAAAAAAAAAAAAAAATGGCAAAAAGAAAAATCTCGGAAACCCTCAATTTGTTGTTTCCCTCTCAAACGTGATTGGATTGTGCAGGCGCCACTGATTGGGACAGCCTATCAGCAATCACCTTCAGCTTTCCGCCTAAGTCAACTCCATGGTCATTGGTCAGATTTAGATACGAGGCGAAACCATGGACGAAACAATGGATGACCCCACCTCACCAGACTATTTCAATTTTCTGAATTTTCTGAAATTGTCTTAAATGGTAAATAAAGCAACATGGTACAAAGATGAAAATGACTTGATTTTACTTTCAATTCCTTTTACATTCTCCAAGGTATAAACATTAACATTTTTCATAACTCCATGTAGGAGGTTTCTGTACATAGGCCTAAATGTAAGCACTGTGGTAGTAATGCAATATTTAGAAAATGTACTCTTGTACTCTTGATACTCAAGTACTTTTAAAAACAAGTACTGCAGTACTTTTACTTAAGTAGACATCTGACTGTTCTACTTTTACTTGTACTTGAGTAAAATTTAGCAAGGGGTCTCTGTACTTTTACTCAAGTAATGAAGCTGTGTACTCTGTCCGCCTCTGCGTGAAGGTAGGAATAAAACATTGTCGGAGCCATAATGCGCCGCAGATGTGTGCAGTGTAAATAAGAGGCCTACTCTGTTTGCAGTGCATATTTTTTTACCAACCCATGTCAACAGGTTGGAGCTTTCACTGCACGCGGATGCCCGTCCAAGTGCGGTGCGGTGCGTGCAGAGATCGTTTGTGCTGCAGGCGCTGAATTAAAGTGACAGCGCATGATTCGTGGTCAAACTGAACACAGATTGACATGAAAATATGAAATAAATGCATTTAATAAAATTTGTAAGAAGTAATGCATTGAATAATACGTTTATTGGGTTTAAACTTGAATACGTCTGTGAAAGAATGTAGGAAAGAACATAGCAGGCTAACGTTATACATTTTTTTTAAACAACACGGAAATAGCGACAATTAATTAAAGAAAATGCATATAAATTACTATATATGGGCTTAAAGTACAACCTGTGAGCAGTTTTTCAAGATCCTTTTGTGATCTTCGTTTTACACTTGTTGATGCACAGCGAGTCATCTTAAAAGTGCCGTCGGAGCTATCGATCTCTGCATAACGGCCGTTGGAGCCCTCTGCTGGTAGGGAATCGTAAGATGGCCGCTCGAACACTTCCGGTGGCTTCACTGCCTGGTGGCAGTTTAGAACGTCATGAGCTATCCAGTCATTATATAGATCAGTGGGGAGGGGCCGGCGAAAGGTCAATTGTGAGTTCCCAGACCTAACATCTTGATGTAGGTCTGGCTTGCCAGGCTAGTAAACCGCGGGATAAACACAAAAAAGTGTGTGTGTGTAGCATGAACATGACAATGCATAAAGTTTTCTAAAAGTTGTTTAGGGGTAAGTTTAGTGTATGGGGGATATAATATAGTTTGGACATGTACAGTATACAAATCATTATGTCTATGGAAAGTCCCCATAAAACATGAAAACACAACATCTCTTAAAATCAGGCGATTCTTTCAAAATATTTCTGCCAGTATTAATTGATTCCTTTGTGACAGATCTAGCATTCTAAAGATGGGATTTCAGTAGTACCACATATAAGAAGATGTTCTAGAACCTGTCATATCAGGTCAGGTGTTCTACTCATGAAGCCTCCTAGTGGCCATTAGCTGCAAAAAGATGGGCTTCTAAAAATGTGCCATGGGTTAAGGCTTGTCATTGGATTAGGCTCTTAGCACCTGTCTTAGCTGTACTCGATCTGAAATAAACACCCTTAGAAGGACTCTGCCGTAGCTCTCTTTACTAGTGCGCTGTCTGGCCGGCTGTAAATGCTTTGCTTTATTAGGATGAAGAATGCCATGGGAATACAGTTTTCATCATTTCTTCTGCTAGCGCATTTCTGCTTTGGTATGTATTCATGAAAACCTTTGAACCCGAATGTGACTCAGGCGATTAAAGATTCCTTTAGTTGATTATGTTATACTGTTGAAAGAAAACTACATCTAAATCTAAATTTAGGTATAAATTCATTTAAAAAAATGAATTTATATAGTGAAATCGATTTGGTAAAGCAGGGGATATTGGGGCATTTATGACGTAAGACACCTGTAATCCCAGACAGAGCTAGAGAGAGGGATAGAGAGAGTCATTAGTATTATTACATTATGCAGTGTGTGATCAACCACATGTCAGTAAAATGACTAATATTGTGATAGGTACAGTTGTTGTACTTGTCCTCATAAGTCTGGTTACATTACACTGTTAATTGAGGTATGTTAATCTGATATCTGATTATTGTTGTTTATAGCTCAGGCTGACTACGCACCCTATTTCTATGATAATGGGCCCAGCAGTAACAACGGTAATATGGCAATGTTCAATCTCTCAGAGGATACGCCAAAAGGTAAGGTAAAACTTTTGTGCCATCTGATTAGAAGACTGTTTGATTTATCCTATTGTTGTCTCCTCTGTCTAATTGTAAACGGTATTAACATGGCCACTACTGTTTTCCAAAGACCATGTGTCTTGAGCTGGGTGCAGGCTTGGCATAATAAGAAAACATTTATATTCATTATAAAAATGCCCATGGTGTCTTTTCCAGGTCTAGAAATCACACTTTTTAAATAGGCCTCCTCATATATCCAGGTTTTTTCAAGACACTGGGAACCCTGGTTCCTCAAAGAAAAACAAAAACAATTGAGGCTTTGAATTAAAATAAGATATATCTTGATTTTTAAATGTTTTTGCTTATTTTAATGCATTTTTAATGTCTTATCTTAAATAATTTAAAGCCTTGTACCCATGGTTGTGAACCACTGCTTTAGATGTCATTTTGATTTGACTTGAACAGAAATAACTGCTTACAACTGTAAATTACAGGAACACAGATATACGTTTTCAATGGAACTGACCCCGAAGGCCAGCCAGTAAAGTATGGAATGACCTTTGAACCCGGATACAAAGAATATTTTCGTGTTCATCCCAAATCTGGAGCAGTAACTCTAATAGAGGAACTCGACAGAGAGGTACATTTCAAACCACGTATCAAGTTTTAAATGTGCTGAGAACATTACAGTGACACTAACCCATCTGTTTATCACAGGCACAAGATGAGATTGAATTCTTTGTCAGCATCTCAGATGGCCTTAACAAAGCAAGTATTGTTGATTCATGACTCTTATCAAGTGTATGTGATGAGTTTTGCAGTGATTGTCTTTCTAATGCTCTGGTGTCATGTCAGGTAGTTGAAAAGGTTTCGGTTATTGTCACGGATGCCAATGATGAGAGACCACAGTTTCAGAACATGCCTTCCATCGTAGATGTGCCAGAGGTGAGGAATCTTGCCTCTGAGAATCTGTACTTAATTATTCTTCTTTACTAAATATTTCAGGTTCCTATAGAATACTTTTGGGAAAATAACTGGCCAGCTAAAATTATTTGGATTTGAATGTGATCTGCATAAACATGCTTGTTTGAAAAGTGTATGTGTTTGCACAGAACACTACATCTGGAAGCAGCATCTACAAAGTGCAGGCAGTGGACAGAGACATCGGCTCTGGAGGATCAGTCACTTACTTCCTCCAGGTAACATCTGGCATCCAGTTGAAATATCAAACATGAACTCAAGGTCAAATTAAAGTACAGGATTACTTCTTTTTTCCCCTCTGTTTTCACCCATTTGTTCATTACTGCAAAGTCTCATAGAAAATCCATATAAACGGGTCATACTCATAACTAAAGAATAAATCTATAAGCACATTTGAAGGGGTCATATGATGCTATTTTAAAAGGTAATTATTTTGTTTATTTGGTGTAATAGAATAGGTTAACACATTATTTTTCACTTATACCATGGTCTGGGTGAATACTCGATTCTGATTGGCTGCAGGGTGTCCATTAAAAAGTGATAGAGGACACCTGGCAAAGGAGTTCTGGTGAAACTGACTGTTTACCATTCGAAATGAATAAATAAATGCGCTGCCTACATCAGCTGTGAGTAACCATAGCAACAGGCAGTCAAAGTATCCGTTTACAATTTATTGTATCAAAACAAACATCTAGTTAGCCGTTATACATAGCCTACTAATACAACAATGAGCGACTTCGTTATTTCTTTTAACCTTTTTGGAGAATTTGACAACTTTGATGACTGGGATGCTGCTGAAGAAAGAAAAATTGTAAATAAAACGGAGAAATGAGTGGACTATAAATATCTACGGTTGCTAAATAAAACGTCAGGCGTAACCGGGGAAACCAAGTTATTGTTTGTAAAAACTTTAGATTTTGATTGTAAAACTAATTAAAATATAAACTAATGTTTTAAAAATGTGTTATTTGGCAAGTGACCATTGTATAAGCGGTTTAATGCCCTTCGAGGTGTCCATTGTCTAGGTATTAATGGACGGCGGAGGCCTCTGTTTCCAGTCTGTCTGAAATGCGCTAATTTCTTTAAAGCTCCTCCTTCCGAAAAGCTCAGAGTGCTCTAATTGGACAGCAGACCCAGTGCATTGTGATTGGCTAAACACCTGAAGTGTGTGTCTGAAATGTAACGGCCCTTACCAGAATCGTGAGCTTCAGCTTCCAAGGCAAAACACACAGTTAATAATAATAATGCAGTCGGTTTTGACCGTACCATTTTGAGCCCGAGTCAGATTCTGCAAAATGCGAATCGATCAGAAGCAACTTTGCAAGCTTGCCTTGAGCAGAACGTTTCACAGCACATAGCCGGCATTGTACTTTTCTAGGTTCAGGATGCTGTCCTCAATAAAATGATTTGTAAATAAATCTTAACCTCATCCAAAACCTGTTCTCATCCAAACACACAGCGTCTCCGCGACATGACAACAACAGTTCTATTTAATGAAACCTCGCCTTTCATTGCGTATTCCTTTGGGCGGACAATAAGCTAATATTTCACATTGTGACGTAGATGTTTGAGGAAATATTATCTGGCCTTTGATCAAGACGTTTTAGGCAGGTCTGGATCAGATCGAGCAGAAGAAAGTTTTTATATTTCTCATTACGACACAGTATGGATATTTCATTCCTGTTCCTTCATACTATTCATTATTGACTATTTTATCATAAGCTCATAGACATATGGGAATCCATATAGAGTGACAGTAGAATCTCTGTGTTTGTTCTTAAATAGAGTGAACCGAGCACAAAGTTTTCCATCGACCACCATAGTGGCGTGCTGCGGATAAAACCAGGCGAAGCCCTCGATTATGAGAAATTCCGCACACATTTCATCACTGTGGTGGCAAAGGTGAGAGGGAGTTTGTTCTCCTTGTTTTACCAGTTCAAGCTTAGTTCTTACATTTACTACATTTTTCTGCTCTCCCAATCATCATTTTAATCCTTTGGCTGTTATAATTTTTTCCATCATAATGAAATTTGAAGGAACACTAACTTTTGTTTTCAGGATGGAGGTGGCGTTTACAAGGGCAAGCAACAAGTAATGTCATCATCTGCCACTTTGACGATAAATGTGATTGACACTCAAGACACTCCTCCTGTGTTTGTTGGAACTCCTTACTTTGGTTATGTCTATGAGGTCTCTTCGCCTGTGAGTATCCATCGTAACACTACACCATGACTTCTTACGAACACTCTACAGGTCCATTGTGCTTCAGTGTGATTAAAAGTGATTAAAGGCGAATGATTATAATATATAGACACACTAAAGTTTGGGGTCACTAATATTTTTTTAATGTTTTTGACAGAAGTCTCTTATGCTCACCAAGAGACTCACCAAGCATATATTTGTTCACGAATACATAAAAAAATTATTTTGAAAAACTATTTTGAAATATTATTATAATTTAAAATAACGGTTTTCTATTTGAGTATATTTTAAAATGTTACATAAAGTATTCTAATATACCGATTTGATTTGAACATGTATGAATTTCTTTAAAAAAAGAAATAATAACAGCACAGCATGCAGCTAAAATCAGTTAAAAAAAGATAAAGATAATAATAAGACTGTACTGAGCTACTGTACACATGCTCTCAAGACAAGATAGTGTATCCCCTATCAAATATTAAGGAAAAATTACAGTTGAACATAGCTTGCTAGAATACATTCCTTACTGTATCTGCTAATGTTACCCTGTTGCTTTTTTAGCAAATGCAACAGCTTTCTCAGATTAATGTTTTACCCAAAATGAAAATACTTTGACAAACTGTGTCAAGTCAAATCAAGTCACCTTTATTTTTTACAGAGCTTTAAACAATACATATTTTTTCAATGCAGTTTTACATTGATCAACAGAAAAACAATGATTAAATTTGGCTGCAAAGCAGCTCTAAAAAGACAAATGTGTCATTGTTCAGCTGAAGTTAGTTCAGTGTTGATTCACTTCCATTGTAAAAATCATCCGTTATTTAATGAATTGTGCAAACTTTACTGCTCCTTGTCTAAGATCTAATTACAGGGATCTAATTACAGGGATCTGAGATATTTACAGTTTTTGCCAAAGATGGAGACATGGATAATCCAAATCCAATCATGTATTCATTAGACTCTGGTAAGTATTATTGGTTAATATGGAAACGCATTTATTTTGCACATCTTTTAATGGCTGGAAAGGAATTTCATTATGAGCTTTCACTTAACAAATTTCCAACCAATTTATTCAGGAGCAGATGGGGTTTTTGCCATCAATAAAACCAGTGGATGCATCACTCTGAAGGTGTATCCAGCAGACCTGAGGAGGGAAGTCTTTAATATTAAAGTCAAGGTTAAAATCATTTTTAAACTCTATTTCTAATTCTGTTCTATTCTGTCTCAAGTTTGATTTTTTTTTCTGCTATCAAATGTTTGGTGACTGGACGATGTTTCCCTCCCGGTCTCTGACTTGAGACAGAGCTTAAGCCAATTTCAGGAATAAGCCAATTACTAAAATCTCTCTATCCATGCTACTGTATGTAGTTACATCTCTTTTAAACTTGCACGTCCTCATTACAAGAGTATCTTGAGCCAATGAATACAACGTGGCTTTTTGTAAATGCTGGTTGGTATAAATTTATTTAGTTGAATTAATAATCAGGAATTTCTTCCTTTCTCAGGCTTCAGAGGTTAGTCCAGAGGGGAAACGCTTGGACTTTGCAGTCACTACAGTGACCATTAAGGTAGTGGATCTGAACAACCATCCACCCACATTCTTTGGAGAGAATGGACCACAGAACGTGTTCGAGTTAACTATGTATGAGCATCCTCCTGAGGGAGAGTTCCTGAGGGGCTTGAAAATCACAGTCAACGACTCTGACCAGGTTGGCACCATTTATTTCAGCAGCAGGTTACAGGCTCGTCTTAGCTAAAATTAGTGCATACAGGTTTATAGACATTAGCAAGAAAATCTGGCGACCCGTTCTGGGTTTTAAGAGAATTTAATAAAAGCTGATTGAGTGTTAGAGTAGTTTTGTAGTGCAGATCAACCATTATTTAAAAATCAACTAGATAAGACACCATTAGTTTAATGTATTACTTCCATGTTTTCTATGAGCACTGTTCAGTCATAGTAGAACATTATTATCTCTGTTACATAAATGACAGGAAAGCACCCAAACAAGCAGGTGGTCCCTTTCAAGCTGTTGTCATATTACGCAATAATATTTGTAGTTATTCGGCATTTAGTCACATTGATATGCAGAATTCATTACACGTAAAAGATCACATGGATTAGCACATCATTTGTCCAACAATCATTGTTTGCCATTCATTTAAAATGGCTTTAACTTATTCCATTTCTATGTCTTTGATAGTTCTCTCTATTAGCTCTGAGTGAAAGTTTTGTGTTACAAAATGTGTTTAAACTATATGCTTGTTCTCAGGGATCAAATGCCAAATTCCACCTCAGACTGGTGGGCCCAGGCCGCATGTTACGAGTGGTCCCTCAAACCGCTCTGAATGAAGCCCAAGTCACCGTCCTTGTAGAGGATTCTGCTGCAATGGATTTTGAGAAATCACAATTCCTGACATTTAAGGTGAACAGAAATTCATGGGAGATGTTTAAGAAAAGTGTATTATACAATTTGTGCTCAATCCTGAATATATGGACAAATAATGAACCAACAGATTTGTTGCACATGTTACACAGTCATGTATGTTTCAGGAAAACAGTGAATGTTGTACTTTAATTTCACTTTAAAGTGCAATAAAATAAAGAATTTCACAGGGTCTTTCTCAGGAAATTGTGCAGTTTTTCCCAGTTTTTTAGAAACATGTTTAAAAAGCAACAATGTTAGAAAATAACAGGCTTAATGAGTCAAATTATAATTTTTTTCAGAAATATCAATGTATCAATAAATGTTTTCATATCAGTAAATGTATTTTTTTATTCAATGGACATGAAATTGGTCTTATAAAATACAATTACTTTTGAATCTATATGTAATTGTAACAGTAATGGGGACACAAATGGCCTGAGAATGACCCTACACTATTATAATCAATAATATACTACCAGTTGCAGAAATGTGTTTATGCTCATTGTTTCCAGCTCCTCGCTATAGAGATTGACACACCTGAGAGATTCAGTGCCACGGCAGACATAATCATTCATCTGCTAGACACCAATGATAACACTCCGAAATTCACTTCTGATTTTTACATCGCTCGGATTCCAGAAAATTCACCCGGAGGATCCAATGTTGTGTCTGTGACAGTGAGTACAGAACACTCTGGGCATTATATGCACAAAAAGATTAATATGTTTGTCATTCTCTCTAGACTGCTCTGTTTATGGAAAAAGACGCATTATACGCGTTATTAATCTAAATATAACATTTGAGGGGTTGGCTCAGAATCCCAAATCATGCTCAGTATGTGAATGCATGCTAAACAGTCTATTACGTGGTAAGCTGCCAGATGGCTATCATTTTCATTCAGTTGTGTAACACTAAAACCCCAGATTTGTGCTTTAATAGACAAAAATACCACCATGATTATCTTTTTTTGTGTCAGAATACTCAAACAAAATGGTACAGCTTTTTTGTTCTACAAAACTACTTTGTAGTTAGATACTGATCATGTTTATTTCAAATTGTATATGAACAAACACATCATATTGAATCTAAAAACAATATAAGGTTTAAATGCACTACCACTCAAAATTTGTGGTCAGTGATATATATATATATATATATATTTTTTTTTTAATTAATATTTTTTTCAGCAAGGATGCATCACATTTATCAAGTGACTAAAGACATTTATAATGTTACAAAAAATAGAATTTAAAATAAACACTGTTCTTATAAAGTTCCTATTTATCAAAGAATCTTGAAAACATTTTTTTTTACAGTTTCTGCAAAATTATACATATTAGAATGATTTCTAAAGGATCATGTGACGCTGAAGACTGGCTGCTGAAAATTCAGCTTTGCCAGCATAGGAATACTTTACATTTTAAAATATATTTAAATCGAAAGCAATTATTTTAAATTATAATAATATTTCACAATGTCACTGTCTTTACTGTATGATAATAAAAACAGACTTTGAAACAGAAGTATAAAAAAGAAAATTTGAGTTATTCTCCAAATGGAACCCTTATGCAGGTACAATGCTAAACTAATTTCTGTCCGGATGTAAACTTGTCCCACTCTGCCCTTCATCAGTGGATAGAGAGATTGAACCCTATTAAGATTAACCCTCACCCTGTGTAAGCAAGTGCTCGCCACATGGGAGTTATCCTGTTTCTGGACTACAATTTGCTAAATGACCTGCCGGATTTTGACCTCAGAGGACATGCTTTAACAAGGGAAATAATGACGTAGCCTGATGAACAAATCCCACATCGCCCCTAATGTTTTGCTTTTTGGCTCAAAACGTCATCTGGTCTGTTACGTAGATGTTGGCATCTCAGTACGCCAGTTGCTGACGTTTGCTCCTTATGCTCTCTGCAGGCCACAGATCCTGATTCTGGTCTTTGGGGTGTGGTCAGATACTCCATCTATGGCTCAGGAGCAGACCTGTGAGTACCCTACCCCTCATTTAATGTTTTTTCCCCCTCCTTTTCAGAGTGTGTGTGGTCTTTTTAATGCCTGAGATCCTACTGATGAAATGCCAGCCGACTGGAATAAGCCACATGAAAAACAGTAGCTTATGCAGCATCATTAATGCCAAAACACAGACTATTTAGTGAATGGGAGAACAGGAGGGATGTGAGCTCACCTCGATTCATCACACACAGCCTACATATACTAAAGCTAGCCAGAATTCAGTCTCCAATAACTTTTTTTGTTGTTGTAAGACTTGCTTTCTGACTCTTATCTAGCTGTACCCAGGTGGATCAGATTTTCCTTTCTTTTATTAGATTCCAAAGGCAGCGCTTAAATTGCTGAAATATTATTGCCATCTTGGGACAAAGGTCAGTCCTCCTGCTGTTCTCAGCTCTTTATTCCAAAAATCTGTCTCAAGCTTCCCAAACCCGGAGACAGATTCATGGTCTCTGATAGTAACATAATGTTATATTTTATAGAGCATAAAACACATAAATATAATATAAATGTGTAAATGATGACTTGTTGACAGAACAGGCATGGTAAAGCTTTCCGGTAAGCTTCCTTTTTCCAGCTGTGTGAACTCTCTCATTGGCAAGGCTGAGTGAGCGTGGGATCTTTTCTGTTTTGTTTCTGCCAGACAGACCACACAGCCTGCCAATAGCAGCTTATGCCTGATTTTATTTACCTGACAACAATACCTCTAAATCGTCAGCATACAGTCTGTATGCAGTTTCATTCATCAGATTTTATCATTGTCATTAATATTTAATGAACTACACACTTTGTCAAATGACAACAATTTTTCTCTATACAGAATCAATTAACTAGAACTGCAAAACTAAATTTCACTGCAAACAAAGAGTTACCTGGCCCTTCATATTGGTTAATCCACTAATGGGATTTGATCAGAAAATAGACTGTTCTTCTTTTCATGTAACAGCCCCACTTAAAGGTGCAGTGTGTCATTTCTGCACATTAGCTGCACAAAATGGAATTAAGTAAATAAAATAATAACCAGACAGATTTTCAGAACACTTCCACAACCTCCAGGGTTTGGACAAACAGGTCAAACAGCTGTTGTGTCGGGCCAGTCATATAGAGCAATATATACGTACACTACCGTTCAATAATTAGTTTTATTTTGAAGGAAATGAATACTTTTATTCAGCAAGGACATTACATTGATCAAAAGTGTCAGTAAAGACTTCTTAGATTTCTATTTCAAATAAATGCTGTTCTTTTGAACTGATTTCAACATTAATAATAAATCTGAAATGTTTCTTGAGAACCAAATCAGCATATTAGAATGATTTGAAAGAAAATGACACTGAAGACTGGATTTACGATTGCTGAAAATTCAGATCACATGAATAGATATCTTAAAATATATTAAAATATAATTAAAATAAAATAGATGGAAAATTGGTAAGCATGAGAGACTTCATTCAAAAACATTAAGAAAACCCCAGTCTTAACGACCCCAGTCTTTTAATGATAGTGTATACAGTAGACTGTATATAAGTATATGATGTTTCATCCTGTTGACATCATAACAAGAAGTATACATAACAGTTTTCAAAAGGAGAGAGTGTGTTCTCAAAGCTTTAAATCATGTTAACATCTCCCTGTACAACAAGCCTTGTGTAATCCTGATTTTCCAAGAGAACTCATTTCCTGTCTTATATTTTTGTTCACAAAGGTTTCTCATTCAGGCTGATTCTGGAATCATCTACACTCAGCCCTGGGCCAGTCTGGACGCCGAGGTCAAATCCAAGTATAACTTCTATGTGAAGGCTGAAGACACTGAAGGAAAATACAGCCTCTCAGAAGTCTTCGTCACCATTATTGACCTCAATGACCATTCACCGGAGTTTAATGAGAACTCTCTAGAGAAAACAATGGTGATTGGTGCACCGGTGAAAATAGAGGTTAGCAGCTATTTTAAAGACTCCTTGAAATTTTGTTCTTCTAATAGACGACTTGTGTAATTGTCAGTTGACTGTGTTTGATGATTGTAGGCGATTGATGAAGATGCAGAAGAGCCAAACAATGTCATTGAATACTCCATTATGAAAGCCGACCCAGACAACATATTTGACATCGATCCAGACACAGGAGAAATAAAGTTGAAGCCGTACATCAAGTCCATGGACATAGTCCAGAATATCACCAATCAGAAAGACTGTACCTGGTCTGTGGTTGTTCAGGCCAAAGACAGAGGTTCACCATCCTTCAGTACCACCACAGTGATAAAGATTGACATCACAGAAGCGGTAAGTGGTTCTTTATTAGTGCTGTTTTTTACTGAGAATATTCCTGTTCATGTAAAAAGTGAAAGCAACATTTTTAGCATTGCCAAAACAAACAACTCAAACAATTCAAAACAACTCAAGAACCCTTTGATTCTCATTCATGCATGCTATAAAAATACTGAATCATGCACATGGGAATCTTTAATCTGCACTCTCACTATTTTATCTGTATTGTGAGAAAACCTCATATCAAACCTAGCATAAGTTTTTGTTATTGTGTGCTTTACAGATCAAATCCAGATTGATTTCATACTTCTTGAGTCTGAGAACTCGGCCCTGGACTGTTTTCAGCATTTGCTCGAGCATTGTAGTCCTCGCTATCATTCTGACCATTTTCATATCCACCATAATTTTCTGGAAATCTGTGAAAAAGTCCCGGGTCCAGCCAAGGGGCAAGATCAGAAAGATTATTAGGAGGCTCTGACCATGAGACACTTTGACACCGACACCAATTCTTAACTTTTTTTTTTTCTTCATTTTTTTTCCTTCCATGATTATTGTGGCTTAAAGGCAAGTAAAATGTCTGTAAAAGAGCACAGTTAAAATACATATATTTTTTAAATAATAGCTTTTATTCTACGCTATCGCCCTTTCTCCGTTCAGTCTACATCGTACAGTAGATGTTTTTGAGATTATGACAATGAGGCTGCATGGTCTTAATTCTGGGTGCCCTATTCAACCCTTCTGATCTTGTCTTACTGTGCAACCAGACTCTGTTGTAACATTCAAATTCATTTTGTCTTCAACTCAATTTCAAATTGTCAAATTCATTTAAATAAACACCAAATCAATTGCTTTCAATCTGTTCTCAGCTGTCAAGATGCCATGCAGTCACGCTGTGTATATTCCATGTAGTCGCCCTATCAGTGCTTTCTAACCCACGCTGGTATACCATAGTACCATTTCACACAAGAATGCTTTGTTGCCTGCTATTGGCCTCTCTGGGAAATATTGATCTGCCTCACTTTTATCATGTGTCTCTGGCCAATCAGAGAAGCCTAACGTATATCACCCTTGAGTCCTATGGACTTGATTTCTCTTTGTGCTCTTTTACAGACTCAACTCAAGGGACCTTTGATGTCCTTTTTATTGAAAAGTAGGGAAAATCCCATGCATTTCCTAGGCTTGATCAGTGGTGTCATTATAATCATGGTTTTTGTGACAGTCTTGATATCTACTATTATATTCGTGAGAAACATCAAGTCCAACAAGATCCTACCCTCCCGTCGCATCATACGCAGGAAGCGTAAATCCCGGAGACAAGACGACTTCCAGCAACCGTTCAGAGAGGAACAGGAGATCCCTACAACAGACAATATCAACTGTAACAATAACATCAAAGTGTGTTCTCATCATCGAGCGCCTCCGTCGCCTCCTAACGCCCCCATCATGCCCCCGCCGTTGCCAAGTCACTATAGACACGGTGACCGCGAGTGGGCGGTACCTACAGTGTCCGCCTCGGTGGCCTCCAAGACAAAGAGAAAATCTCATACGAGTAAAGACAATCCTGTCAACACAGCTCTGGTTTCTGAGCTCAAACTTAGACTGGAGCAGAAAAACATGGCCAACCGGTACTGATTATGGTGAAATGCATGTAGAAATACCAGTGTTCAGTGGTGAGAAGACGTGTCCCTCTGCTTATTCTCTGTCCTGTTTCTTCTGACGAAGAAGATTTTAGGCAAGATTTGAGCAAGAACTAGATCTCAGCAGGACAACTCTGCTACTTACCGGATGTATGGAGAGTTCAGCTGGGATTGCAGGTTTCTAGTGGAAAAGTGTCACTTGCCAAGACTAACACCCTGCTAATCCGCACGCTATGACACTGTGTACTGCCCTCTTCTGGATGGGAAAGAATTGGTTCACATTTACTCTATGCTTCTCTGACATTTCTCCATCTGTGGATACTTTTCATCCAGAAATGAAACCAGTCTTTTCTTCTTTTCCTTTTTTACTGTGGATAACTGGCAAGGAAAATGAAATATGTCTGTGATGTGAATTCTATTCTATTCTTCAATATCATGTACTTTTTACTCAATACATGGTTTTTAAAAGGTAACACTAGGTTGTTGTTTTTTTCACAGTAGTGTCTCTGAGACCAGCGAATTAAATGCTTTTTAAGTCTAATAAAATATCTTTTGGACCTTGAATGAACATTTACAATGCCAAATTCTAAACATTGATTTGCTGATTTATTTGATAAATGCTTTTAACTGATAAACCACAAAGACATCCAATATTATACATATTTTCCTATCCTTCAGTGAGGAAAACCATACAGTTACATTATCATATTGTGCCGTGTTTCATCAATTTAATGTACATTGTCAGGTTTCATGCCGTTCAGTATTAAATGAAAAATAATTGGAGTGATCTCTGTTTATATTCAACCTTTTGTAAATAAATTGACATTTCATTCAAATGTGTTGATTTATTTGAAGGAATTTTAAGCAAAGCAAGTGTGTATTCTTATTTTTGAAGTGGTCCTGTGAAATGAAACTGCTGAATGCCATCTTAAAGCCTCTTGTTTTTTTCTTCTGTATAATATAGGATTGAGAAAAAGTATTATTTCCTTTAATGCTGCATTTCGTCATATGGGGTCATGGTGCAGTTGGTGTGACCTAAATCTTTTTTTCTGTTTAATTTAAAACACAGCTTTATTTTTCAAATACAGATGTTATTTTATGACTATTGTGACACCGACAGTCAACTCAAATATTTCAGAAACTAACCACGTGCAGCGGTGCTTTGCTTATTTTTAGCTCGTGCTTGTTCTTTTGGGGCTTAACATCAAGTTCAGATTTGGTGATCCATTTAAGATTTATAAGACAAATTATGCGCTTGCTCTCTCTGACTTTTCTAAATCTCTCAACACAGTGTTTATATAGTCAAAGACAAATGCACTGTAAAGTTTTTTAGGTGAATGTTTTTCAACATTGGTCAATTCTTTCTTTTTTAAAGAACCCCTGCACATGAGACAAGACGGCTGTGATGAGGAAAGTCTGTTTTCACATAGTAAAAGCAGCACTGGGGGGTAAAAGCACAAATGACATGGAATTATACCCTGTAGGATTACTGCTTTTTTTAGAGAGGATTACAAACTTGCAAAGTGCGCTGATGGACTAGGATAAAGGAAAAACAGAACATCCTAACCAAGATGCGGACATTTTATTTGGAACTTGACTAGTTTATTTCGGAGCAAGGTCACAGAGCTCTGAACACAAAGTCAGAACCCTCAAAGTTTATCACTGACATAAATAACAGAGAGCTATAGAATTCACTTTAAGCACTTTTTTGGTACTAGCAGCATTTCCATTAGAACCGTTTACAAAAAGTTCCACGTATAGATTTCTCAGCATGGGTAACTAACCATACCGTACGTGAAGCTCTGCTCTGCACTTTAGTGACGCGGAGAGTCTGAGGTTCACGATTGGTCATGTACGTTTTAATCCTGGTTTAGTAGCACCACAATGGAAAGAGAAGCATAGCTCTCAACGAGCCTGGATTAGTGCAGAACGGCATGATGCGACAGCGGTATCCGTTCAGTATGTTAGTGGAAATAAGTTATTCCAGGCATATTTGCAAATAAAGTTGACTGCCTTGACTGACAGTCCATGTGTGATATACATTTTTATACATTTCAGTACAGAAACATGGTATACGTTCAGCAACAAATTTTCATTTTAATGTATATATTTACTTACAAAGATTGCCCCTATCACTCATTTGTTAAAAAAATAAAATAAAAGGGAACAAAATATCATACTTTAGGGGCAAAATCATTTATAGAAAACAATCTTCATTACATTTATTTCCCAACTCTTTAAATAATTGGAGTTCAAATTGGTCAATTTGTTTGAAGGTCAATGTATTGCAGGCTTGTTTTATTTGTTTTAATTGTCATTGTATGTGGCATTTTCATTGTTTGTCAAGGGGCTTGCTGACTGATGCTTGTGTCCTTTTTAAAAGATAAGCATTCTGTCTGCTGTTGGATTCACATGATATGGAACAGGCATCAAAAATCCTAATCTACTTTTAAACCCCTAGGTTTGTATCATGTGCATTAAAAATAAATCTGTCACTTAAAACATGCCACGAATTTAACATTCATACAAATGCACCTCAACCTAAAATAATTCACTTAGTTTTAAAATATAAATATAATCCCCAAAATGATGTACAGTTGCATTATCAATGTCTTCTTTTGAGCGCTACTACTTGTCACTAGTTGCATCTAAAGTGCATTGAGATGAATGCATTGATATAATTGTACTCTTAAAAATATAGGTTTCAAAAGGTTTTTTTTTTTTTTTTTCAGCGATGCCATAGAACTTTCAATGAACAGTTCTTAAAAGACCATTTTTAGAATCTAAAGAAAATCCTTTTATGGAATGGAAAGTTTCAATGGATGTTAAAGGTATAACCATAAACACTGGTGTGCAGCACTTTGTTATTCTTAGTTATTTACCTATAGTGGCTAAAGAATCTGAAGTGTCAAACATTCAATGAAAATAGCTTGCTTATGCGATGTAGAATAAGGTTGATAGAAGTGTTTGATTCAGTGACTTTGCTTTTACTCAATGGCTTCCTTTGGTTTTCGCCAGTTTGTCTGGAAAAATCCTGTCCAGCAGCACCTGATCCGTGAGTTCATGATCAATCGAGACTCTCTTCTGGCATCCGTAATAAGAATATTAACTTTACTCCGATCTCCTGTTGACCACTCAAGCTGGATGACAATGCAGGCTTTCCTGCTCCTTTCATGGGTATTGATCTGTCTCTGGATGTCTTTTCAATGTGCAGTGTCAGTAAAGCTCAGCTGTTGGTCTTCGTTCATTCTTTGTTTTCTGTATCTTTTCAGCAGACCTTCGTCGGGCCTTCAGCTCCTTGCTGGACTCCTTGCAGAGGCCCTCATCACTGGCAGCCTGGAGACTGTCAAACGTGCCCTGCCTCTCGTCAGACGTGTGTGAGTGCTCCGTGTGTCTCCTGTTTCTCCACATCTCCGTGCAACGCTCAAAGCAGGTGAACTTGGCATCGGTGGTGCAGGCGTACATTCCCGCGGGCACAGCGAGCACCATGGCAAGTACGATTACGACAATATGAATGAGCTTTTCTCTCTGTTCCATTTCATTGAAATCACTGCCTGTCACGAACACGATGCACTGACCGTTCCGAGGAGCCTGGTTCTTTAGAGTAACACAGATTTCATACTTAGTGACTGGTAGCAGGTCTGTGACAGAGTATGTGTTAATACCTGGTCCTATGTATATCTGCTCTTTCTTAAGTGTGTCATAGCGGCCAAAATGAATGGTGAACCAGGTTTCTGCTGGATTGTCTGTCACAGCACGCCACTCAATTGTAATGCCATACACTGTCTGCTTGGCAATACGGATATCGATGTAAACATTTTCCTCTGCGATGGCAGCAGGGAGGTCTGAGGAATGAGACAGTGAGCCTTCTGGAGATTTCACATCCAGTAATATACCGATTGACGAATTGCCGATGAAATTGTTGGCAAAGCAGGTGTAGAGTCCTCTGTCGGCCAGATGGAGCGAAGGAATGATCAGCTGAGACCTGATAGTGTCTTCATCCACACGGCTCTGAATCTCTGGAGGGAAAAAAAGCGAAGTTGAGGCCAACATGGAGTATGGCCAAAAGGTATTTTTGTGTAATTTTACAGTATAATAATAATAATAATAATAACAACAATCATTTGTATTGTTAATATTGATTCATAATTTATAAATGTATGTAATAATTACATTAGTTGTAAATAATAATAATATTAATTATTATTATTATTATTATTATTACTCATCTTAGTAATTTGACAATGTCAAACTATTTTTTTCCATTATTTGTAATAATTTGGGATCATTTTTAGAACCTTGCACAGTAGGTATCATATGCGTCACAATTTCATTTTAAGTATTTGTTTTTTAAGTTTGGATTTTTGACAATTTTTTATCACTTACACTCCTTTTTAATGTATAATTATATATTATATTATGTTATATTATGTATATAAAAATAGAATCTTTAAAAACACGTTATCCATACACTATTTGGAGTGTTTTTAAAAACTGACATTTACTGATGAATTAAAATATTAATGTATTATATTCAAATTAATTGTATAGATAAGGTCTAAAAGCATGTAATTTTATAACATAAACGGTGATGTTATTGCGTATATCATTTGCAAAAGTGCAATATGTGTGTGTGTGCAGTAATTGAGGGCTAAGTACCTATATTTTAAAGAAATATCTATTTAAGTAAAGACAAACGTATGTAAACATGTTTTAGGAGAATATCTCTTACCACGAAATCCTCTTAGTATCTTAAGACCATATGTCCACCGAATGGCAGGTTCAGGTCTGGCCGTGGCAAAGCATGTTAGCGTGATGTTGCCGCCTAAAGGCACGGTGATGTTGCTGACTGGGGCGCTGACCACTGGCTTCACACACGTCTTTAAATCGACCTCATGGAAAAATTTCCCTGCCTTGAATTCCGGGCCAGAGCATGTCAAATATGAGTTCATTAAAATGAAGGGCGGACTCAACGATTTGATAAACTCAATGAAGCCTCCCAGGCGACAGTCGCACAACCACGGGTTGTCGTGAAGCGCCAGAACAACATTGGACGCTGTAGGTTTTTCATGCTTGTTTTCTGTGTGGTAGAAAGGCCAGTTCATAAACACGTCTTTAGAAATGACTGAGAGTTGATTAGAGGACAGGTCTAAATAGGTGAGACCTGGTAAAAACTTAAGCGCGTGTTCAGGGAGTGCGTCAATGCGGTTGTGCTTCAGATCCAGAATCTTGAGGTTGGGCGTTTCCTCGAACGCTGTCCATGGCACTGAACGCAGCTTGTTACCCTGCAACCGGAGCTCCGTCAAGTTACCCATACCATCCAGACTTTTGATATTTATGATGGCGATGTCATTGAAATTCAGCCAGAGATGCTTTAGACACTTAATATGAGAAAACGCTGCCTTTGGTAGTTCCCTTAGCTGTGATTTCTCTATTCGAATTTTAGTCAGATCTTCCGGTATGTCCTCAGGAACCTGGGTTAATGCAATTCCCATACATGTGAGTGACCTAGAGAAAAACGTCCAATACGTTCAATTGTGCGTTGATGTTCAACTACTTTACAACTTATACAGTATAATATAATATAATATTTTTTTTTTAACAAGTGTGGTTAATGACAAATTACTACTACTCTTAGATATATTAAAATTTTCAAATTAATGACATCAAGCTGTTCTAGTAACAATGTTTCCTTTTTGGAGAAACTTGTTTTCTAAAATGGTTGGTGTGCAGTACTATCAGGGACAGCAATTCTTTGTTATGAAAACAAAAACACATACATTTTTAATGTGTTGAATTTTAACACTTTGAGGTTTAATTAATTTTTTTTATATTTTTTCTAGGGCAGGAAAGCTCCTCAGATCGCCCATATATTTATATTTACAGACTAGATCTTACATTGTGCTATACCTATTCTCAGCACAACAACATCATCTTTGCTCAATGATACTGCTGATGCCTGTAACGAAAGGAACTGTAACTAACCTCCCAAAACGGTCAGTCCCACAGGAGCATCCTGGAAAACACTCTGAGCTAATATGACTTAATAAAAGAAGGAAAACAATCAAACGAAATAGAACTGAGGCATCCATGGTCTCCTATAAATGTAACATCCACTCTATGTCTGTGCACGACATGACTGCAGGTACAGTGGAGTAAAGCCTATTATCAGTAATCCTTGACTAACCCCATGAGAGACTGATTGGAACTTAATTGTAAGTCTGACCTAATATTGTTGTTAAAAAATACTGTAACACTTTTTTAAACGTATATTCAAAATTTATTTTGAAGCATAAATGGATACTACTAAGAAACCTGGGACAAAAAAAGTAGAACAAGTTTTACATGGTAAACAGAAAAACTGTCACATACACAATGATGACTATGTTGGTGCATATGAAAATCCCAAATGATTTGCATGATTTTGCATATGTTGCACTAGACTCATCATTCTGTTAGAAAAGTAACTACACTCTAATGGTTCTTTATTTAAATGTATGGTTCAATGAAGAACCTTTTACATCTATGGAACCTTTCCATTCCACAGAAGGATCTTTAAAGTGGAAAAGGTTGTTTATATTTTTTAAATGTTGTACACAAGAAAAAAAATGGTTCTTTTAAGAACTGTTCACTGTAAGATTCTTTAGGGAACCAAAAATGATTCTTCTACGGCATCACTGCAAAACCCCCCTTTTGGAACTTTTATTTTTTAAGAGTGTATGTGAAAGCGAATCCCCAATTCCTTACATAATATTACTATTATCACATATAAAGTTTTTTTTTTTTCCATATACACAAATATACAAGAATTCATATGAACATTTCCCTTTAAATCAGTTCCTTCTATCACTATCTGAAGGGGTAAAAGTCCATGAATGCATGTTCCTGGGATTTCTCAGCCACAACCCCCCACAAGCCAAGTGGCTTAGTTTAGAAACCAAGTCCAAAAGCACAGTAACAAAGAGCAACATTACCAAAACAACATAGGCCTACTGTATATCTTCACTTTGTTACTTATGCAAAGTATCCTGAATCTTGTTCACGGACGGCCAGTCATGTACTGCTGGTACAGATTATGTGCACTCAGGTACTGCGGCTGGGCCTGGATACTCAGGCGGCTGCGTGGAGGGATTGTGGCTGAGGGATATTGTCAGCAGAAGTATTCATTGGGCTGTCCCTCAATCTTGGCAGTGGACTCAGAATCTAGGCTGGACCTGGCCGACAGCAGTCTGTTGGACTCCTCTGCATTCAGTCTGGTGAGATATTCCCCCTCCAAGCCTTTGGCTTTGGTACTGGGAGACAGAGTCTCAAACGTCACATATGAGTCTTGAATGTCTTTGGACTTTTTGCCCAGAAACTTCTTGATTTTCCTCTTAAGCGCCCCGCAACACACGATCACAGTCAGAGGCACAGCTATCACGCAGGCGACTGTGATCACTACTACATTAATGAGCTTTTGGGTTCCATTAGCGCTAGCCGCTGCATCTGTTGAGAAGATTACACACTGCTCCTTTTTGGGGATCAGCCCCTTGACGCACACACAGGCGATGTATTTGGTTTTTGGAACCAGTCCCTCGATGAGGATCCGGTTGTTACCTGGACTGACGTTAATTCTGCGCATATCCCTCTCCCCAAACACAGCGTAGAGGACGCTAAAAGCGGTTGTGTTCTTGGCGGTGGGTGCCCTCCAGTTCAGACACACGGTGTAGTCCGTATCGCCTATCACTTTGACCGAGCGCACGACCCTGTCAGGGTCTTGCTGAAGTGAGGAGGTGTTTGCAGCCAGGTTGCTCAGATTGGTCTCCAGGAACCCGTCGGGACTGGCTGTTTGGGTATTTGTCCGACTGTTAGCAGCATTGTCGCTCTCCATACCTGGATACGGGCCTGTGTAGCTCACTGTGGCCCCGAGTGGTAGCTTATTGTTGGGTGTTGGGGAAACGAACGTGACTATGTGTTTTTCTTGATAGGCTGCCTTGACTATAGGGTTTGGCTTCTTGGACTTCGCTTTGGTTTTTGGATCCACAGTCGGATTCTCGGCTTTGGGTGCATCGCTTATGATCAAAGAAATGACGGCCTCTGCACTCCCTGCATAATTTGTGGCTTTGCAGATGTACTTTCCCGTGTCACGAAAGGACACGGCAGGCACACTTAAAATAGACCAAACGATTCCCTCCTTCGAATTCTCCAGCTGAACTGTAAATTCGAAGGAAAAAAAAGAATAACACTTGAGTACATTTGCATGAACTAATTAGTATTGTGTAATCACAGTGCATTGTTGTGTCTGTGCCAGCTCTCTGTAATCACTAGCACCTCTAGCTAATACTGCTTAAGCGCCCGCCATTGTGCTGACTCACCTGTCCCATTCAGTGGCTTTCCATCTGCCCTTCTCCAGGCCAGCTCAGGGATGGGGACCCCAATGGTTCCGCATCGCAACAACACATTGTTGCCCACTGCGCTCCTCACACGGGCTACGGCGGTGTGGACCCGAGGCCCCTGGCAGCGTCTGAGCTCGGCATCACTAAACAGAACTCCAGAGAGGCTCTCTGGATCGGCACACCTGAGCCTCGTGTCAATGAAGGCCACTGACAGACTAGGAGACTTCTGGAACTGGACCAGGTCATATAGTCGACAATCACACAACCATGGGTTGTCATGGAGACCTGGGGCAAAAGAAATGATCAAGTTGCAAAAACCACTTAAGAAAAGCATTATAATTGTAATAAAAAGGATCATTGTATGGCCATTTCCTTTTCTGAAGGCATCTGTTGCCGGTGTTTTTTATGCAAGACTTAAAAAAAAAATTCAATTGACTAGAAAAAATCCTACACCTATTAAAATTTACTTCACTCAGAAATTGCAAGTAAAATTTATAAATAACTACAAAAGAAATGGCGAGTAACACATTAAAAACGTGAAATTTTGATATTGAAAGACTGAAATAGTATTTTCTTGCAAAACGTATTCCAATAATCTTTATTTACAACTTAGTTTTTTTACAGTGTTATATATTGGTATTATTACAGTATATATTTTAAAATAGATTACATATTTTAAAATATTATTTATAATTGAAAAATATATATTTAATTTAATTTTTTATAATAGCCTAATATTTTTAAATATCCCATATAATTGTTTTTTTTTTTGTTTTTTTTTTATATAAAATTACGCCAATATATAAAATTAAGAAAATAAGACGAAGGAAAAACTTACCAAGAATCATTTTTGAACTTTCTGCTCCCTCGACAAGTTTGACCGTCAACCAAGTGTTGAGGACCTCAGGTGGCACTGTCAGCAGATTATTACTGGATAGATCCAGGTAGGTTAAGTTTTTCATGTAGAGAGCGGCCTCAGAGGGGACTGAGGACAGCTGGTTGTTGTGTATATCGAGTAGCCTCAGACTGGGCATGTCCATGAGGGATTCCCACGGAAACGAAGTGAGAGAATTTCCATCTAGCCTTAGTTCCTCTAAACTGTCCAAGCCACGGAAACTGTCCGAGTTGAGAGAGGATAAAACGTTAAAAGACATCCAAAGGAATTCTAAATTAGAAAGGTAGCTAAAAGCCTCGCTTGGGATCCTCTTGATTGCAGTCTTTTCAATCCGAAGTTTCGAGGTGTCCCCTGGGAACGTGGCGGGCACCAGTGAAATTTCTGGATCGTTGCAAATCACACTCCTGCGAAACGCATTAGAAACAAGAATAAAGACTTCTAATAATGGATTTTAAAGCATGCGCACACGAATCTTTAAGCAGCAGTCTTTGATTGAGTCTGACAAACGCTTGTGGAAAAAGAAAGAAATAAAACAAAATTTGAACAAGTCAAGAATCATTACGCCAATATATATCGAAGTGAGAGAAATTGCGTCATAATGTAGGCCTACTCACATTGAGAAATGACAATTCTTGAAAATGTTTCTTGTTTAAACTGATTAAATGTATACATCTTTTAAAATTCGAATCAATACTAAAACATAAATAAACAAATTGTGTGTGCAAAATACATTCTAAACGATATTACACACAATAGTGTTCATGTGTAAAATATACATAATGTGGAACGCGCAAAATGCACCAGTGCACCACATTTCAAGTTGAAAAAAATGCATTGCATTCATTCAATAAAGTTGAGATAATTAAATACACACGAACCTGGCTCTGGAACCATCACTCAGGTTATGATAAAAGCAGCTGCATTGGGAAGGACATGTGCTCCGAACAAGTGGAAAGCCACCAGATGCCAGTAGGAGACCCAAAAAGACAATAAGAGACATTTTGCCACTGATGTCAACAAAACACCGCGGAACGTAGTTTTAACAAAGAACCATCCACTTGCAATCATGCAAAAAATAACCAGCATGTCATCGTCCCTCTGCTCCGATCTCCCATAATGATCTGACTGCAACGAGTCTAGCAGATAAAAAGGACAGACGAGGATTAGTGAAAGCATGCGCGTTATTTTCATTTAGATGCGTATGCATCCTGGAATCTGATAGGCTGCATAGAGATACATGATGTTAATTAAAGCGATGAAACCTTTTTGAATTGGCCATGATGTTTAATACGCATCTGTAGCTCTCTTTTGAACCATTCTTTGCCTGACAGTTAAACTTCGGAATTTGTTGTATTTTACTGATTCACTTCTAGAATGTGTAAGAGCTGATGATACTTTGGAAGCTGGTCTGTTCTGGCTGTACCATGCACTGTTGCATTGACCTTAAAAAAATAAAAAAACAGAGGAGACCAGGGAGTATTGAAAGATTTAATTTCAACATCTGTAAAAAAATTAATCCAAAATAAAAACCAGATCAAAAATCAGTTCAACACTAAACAACGCTCAAGTAGTATTTACCTCAATGTTATATATCTACTGAAGTGAGAATCCATAGTTGTGTAACAAGTGCTTTTGAAAGAGACATTTTGATCAGTGGATTGCTATGACTATACTGAATGAAAATACTGATGTCTATTAAAGTCATCAGAATGAGAGTTGTCCCTCAGACTAAGGACATCCAAAGTTGGCTATTGTTCAGTGGCGTATCCAACAGGATTTTTAAAATATTTTCCTTCATGTAATCCTGTTAGGCCTTGGATCACAGGCAGCTTGTTCTTCCTAATAGCCTTTTGCAGGGTTTGTAAATACAACTATGCTTAATAGACAGAAACAATCCAATCTAATAATAATAATAATAATAAATAAACCAGAAAATATCTTAACAGCATAATCTCAAAACAGTAAACAAGAAAAATGCAGGAAATAAATAATAATAATGCTTAGAAATCTAGAGTTTTTGGAATGAGGGATTAATGCAAATGAGTTTCAAGGTTTTGCTTCAAGGTTTACATGCTAAATCTTTCCTTGGTATAAAAGGTTTCCTGTAATCAACTAATCATTGGCCCTCGAGAGTTATTTTTCGCAGAAGCCTATTTGTTTATGCTACTGTAAATACAACATGCGTTAAACCTTGGCACCATATCATCTGTTCTGATTAGTGCCAATATATAATGTAATGTAATGTAAATATAAAACCGAATTGCTCAACTCCCATGAGCTTCAGAAAAGAAAACCAGCAAAGTGTTTATTGTTTTAATGTGTGGGGAATGTGTAAAATGTGTTAACATTTCCATTAACCTCTGACTGCCTAAACCTCTCTCACACACCTACTAAGGTTACATTATTCCCTTAAAGATCTTTTTGTGAGTGTCACAGTTAGAAAGTATATAGCTTCAGATAGAGTAAAAGCAAAAAGCTGCAGTAAGTACAGTAAACCTCCAGAGAATTATGGTTCTGTACTATCCTAATCCCATATGTACTGAAAAAAAACAAATCTGTCTTTCACAAGTTATTAAACAGAGGAGCTGTATGTCATATGGATCATAATGTGCGAAAAATCACAGCTTTGAGAGATCTAGTCATAACAGTCACGGGACTGGTTCAAGACCATTTATGTTTTAAGTGTGTTTTTAATTTTTTTCAAACAAAATATTTTGATCTAAAAATGCATATAAAACATTGCTGATCTTTGGTATATATACCATAATTTTAATTTTAATTTTTTCAGTATTTTTAGTAACAGGTCTCATTAGTTAATGCACCATGATTAAGGAACTAGCAATATATTTTACAGCATGTATTATTAACCTTTGTTAATGTTAATAAAACTACAATTATTCATTTTTATGTTAGTTCACAGTGCAACAGAAATAATTTGAGTTTAATAATGCATTAGTAAATGTAGAAATTAACATCAGCTAAGATGGTTAAATGCTGAAGTATTGTTAATCGTTAGTTCATGTAATGTAGTTAACTAATGTTAACAAATGAAACCATATTGTAAAGTGTTTTTCTAACATACTGTTATGTGGAGTGCAAACTTGAGTGGAACAAATTTGCTTATACAAACCTTTAAAAAAATATGTTTTTTTTGCTTTTATACTGTCATATGACATTCTTTTTTTAACATGTGTAGTATGGTTTCACAACCTCATAATCTTGGCTGAGGCAATGACTGAACAATATGGGTCTTGTTTGTTAACTGTATACGATAAGCCTTGAGGATTTTGTGATTTCATTATACATATTGAAAATTCCACATAAAATTATATATTTTATGTGGAATTGCAGGACTTCATGTGATAAAACACCAATGAATGTAGATTTTCAAAACAAAAAAGTAGGTTAGTGTATCAGTGTTACTCTTTGTAACTTGTCTTTTTATTTGGCTTCCACTCAAGTATGAATAATGCAATCTGGAAACAAAGCCTCTTTTATTAGAGCAGAATTCAGAGTGGTTATTGTCTAAACAAAATATTCAAAATGTTTCTATTTCAGCACCGAACACAGTTTATGATTATGACTGTATACACTGTAAAAAATATATTATTGGTTTAACTTAAAAAAGTAAGCAACCTGGTTGCCATTAAATTGTAAGTTCATTGAAATAAAAAAAATAGTTCAAACAATGAAGATTGGTTTAATCAAAAGAAACTCAAAATATTATGTTATCTGAACCAACTAAATTATCTAAGTTGAGGATTCAATGACCCCACAGTTATTTCTTAGAAGAACCACTACTTTTCTATTTGTGAAGACACTGACATTTTCTCTCTCCCTCTTGTGTCTGAAGATCTATTCAGTATCTCCTCACCGCCAATGTGACAGTCTGCATTTGAGAAAAGTCATTGTAAAAACACAGTTACTCCCGTCATCCGTATGCAAACCGTCAAATCCACAATGTCTATCAGTGTCTGGAGTGACAGCTCGACGACACCTGTTGTTCAGCCAGCGAACAGAACACAGACTGAATTGGCACAGGCTCAACTGGTTCACATTCAGCCCGGTCTTACCACCAGTGCGCTCAAGCGTCCGACACACAAAGGCTTGTTGTGTAACTGAATGAGCGCTTTACTGATGCCCTGTGTAAATACGTATTAGGGGTCAATGGTAGGAGTTGTTATGTTCATTAATACATTCTTGCGCGGATTGAGGCAGAGGGAGAGCTTTACATAATTACGTTCATGCTTTTTCACGTGAAACGCTCCTTTAAAAGAAGGCTTCGTTTGAACACACTGAGGCACATCGCGCGCGCGAGCGGACTGTGATTCTGCACACTTTGGTGTCAAAATTGCGTTCAAAATGGTAACGTATCCATTACCGGAGGGATTCTCCGACTTCGATGTGTTTTCCCTGGGATCTTGTCTGCTCGTGGAGGGTAAGCAGAATCTTGTTCAGGGTAATAAAAAAAAGAGAGAGGATCGCGTGCAAATCTTACTTTGTGGATGTGTATAGCCTTGATAGGATGTGCTTCACCCGGGAATGAGATAGCAAACGGTTGCAAAACACATAATGTTGATTTATAGATAGAACTATCCATCTGAAGGGTGCCACTTGTATAGCCTATTACTGTTTCATAACTGCGCTGCTGTTATGGGGGTTTGGGAAGGCTCTGATTGTTCACACGTTTTCTGTGTCCTCTAAAGGTCTCCTCGGGTTCTTCCTGAATGCTGTCACTGTTGTTGCTTTTCTTAAAATAAGAGAATTACGGACCCCAAGTAATTTTCTCGTGTTCAGTCTGGCCATGGCAGATATGGGTATTTCTATGAACGCCACTGTCGCTGCCTTCTCAAGCTTTCTGAGGTGAGCACGCGCACGTTTGTGTGTTGATGATGTTGTTGTTGACGGAACCCCTAGAGGCGATGGTGCGTCACGGATGCCAGTGTGTAAATACAGCTGTGATGTAATGAGGGGTCTTTTTTTTTTTTTCGTAATAAATTACTAAAGTGCAGCTGTTAAATTAAAGGGATAGTTGGGGTTGCAGGGCTTTTTAAATTCCTTTTGGGATGAAATGTCTTTTAATCACATCCTTGCTGTAATAATAATAGCATAATCCAGATGACTTGCTGGTCTCCCGGCCTGGTCGGGCTGGTTTGAGGCTTTTTGGCTGCCCGCAGGCACAGCCACCAAGCTGCATTACCAGCTGAGCACCAGCTCAGATCATTTTAAACCTGTTAAGACCATCAAAGATGTTTTTTTTTCTTTAAAGATTTCTTTTGTTGTTTTCAGCAGGAATGGCCTGTTGGAAAATCCACATTAAGCTGGTTTAACTGGTCCAGGTAGTTCATGAGCTGGTGCAAATTGGTAGGCCATTTTAGGCCAGAAACAAACCAGCTACCAGCTGTTTTTTTGGAACATTGTAGCCAGCTAAAGACCAGTTTGGAACAGAAACCAGCTGTAAAAAATTATCAGCTGACTTAACTTAAAAAAGTGAGGAAACCCTTGCCTTAAAATTAATAAATAAAATTCATGCTTAATTGAAAACATGCAGTTCCCTTTCGTTGTCACTCCGAGTTCCGTCAGATGACGACGAATGGGGGTTTCGCTTAGAAAGCCAATTGACTACGAGTACTACAAAACGAGCCAATGGCAAAGAAATGCCATGGGTCTGCGGAATTTGCATAGCGTAACTCCGCCTCACCTCGTGAGTATTTAAGGAGCGCGCTCATAGCAAATAGGCATGTTTTCGCTTCGGAGCCAAGAGTATCTCTTCGCTCCACAGCCATTTCTGACTTCACTCTACGAGACGAGCCACTCTCTCCGGTGTTGGTGTGACGGCGATCTGCAGCGAGTTCACATTGCCTGCTGATCTGTGCAGTGATCTGCCAATGAGTGTGTTTCTCCCTGCTCGCTTCAACATCGCGGAGTTTCTTCCTCCTCTCACAAAAGAGCTCGCACGCGGCACGTCTTTTTAAAGACGGCTCGCCCGTGCATTTCTGGTTGCGGTCGACTCATTTCCGATTTTGATGGGCACATTCTCTGCTCTGCGTGCTTGGGCTTCATCACGCTAGAGCAGCGTTTGTGGATGATTCACGTTCTCCCCGCGGGAACGTGATCATCGCGTCATTACGGTCGAGACTCAATGATCTCGTTAGAGAGAGAGTCCCCTCATCCACACCCCGATCTAACACTCTCCACGTGAGGTGCTACTTCGGCTGGTGGCCAGGGTGACCTGAGGGTGTGTGCGTGGAACAAATCCGCCGACTCTTTGTCCGTGGACCACGCCCCCCTCTTCAGTGACGCAACCCGCGAGTGTTCAGGGGATTCCCCGGGTCTATTTTCGGATGCCCCGCGGGTTTCCCTTGACGCTCCAGAATCGGATCTGTTGTCCATCGCAGCATCACAGGGTGGGCTAGAATTTTCAGGAAGTGAAGATTTGACAGTGCTGCCACTTTCGGGTGTGCATATGGCATTGTCGAGTCAGATCCTGAGATGACGGCCATGCTTTCCCGGGCGATTGGTTTTTGGGCGTGGCCGCTGACTCCTGTCAGCGTCCACTCCAATACCTTTTTTCCCGGATGTGCATTAGGAGATCTCGAAATCCTCGAAGACCCCCGTGTCTTCCAGCGATCCCTCGTTGATCTCCTTCGCCCTTCCTTCCCTCGACGGGGCCGCTGCCCATGGGTACACTGGGGTCCCCCGGTTGAACGCTCTGTTGCGATGCTACTGTGTCCTCAGAGTGCTTCCTCTCGGCGCGATCCTAAGCACCCGTCCTAAGCCTGTAGTTTTTCGTCTACACTTGTGGCGAATTCCTATAGCGCTACAGGACAGGCAGCCGCCTCACTGCATGCCATGGCCATTCTGCTGGTCTACCAGGCCCAGATGCTCACGGACATGCACGAGGGTGGGACTGACCCAGGGCTCTTCAATGAGCTGCGCGCCGCCACTGACCTTGCTCTCCGAGCGACGAAAGTGGCCGTGCGTTCCCTGGGTCAGGTGATGTATACCAGTCTGTGGCTGAACCTGTTCGATGTGCAGGATGTCGGGCGGACCCATCTGCTTGACACCCCCATATCCCAGGTCGGCCTCTTCGGCGGTGCGGTTGAGGGCTTGGCCCAACAGTTCTCAACCGCCCACGAGCAGACTGAGGCTTATCTGCCCCGACGGCCCCGCCGTCCGAGCTGATCCCTCAGTCTGCCCACCGCCGAAGGCGCCCTCCTGCGGCTCCCACCCCGCCCGTTCACCCGGGCTGGCTCTGGAAGCCGCAGGGGGACGCCACAGCCCTCTCCAGCCCCGCCCCCCGCTATACGCCGGGTTAAGCGGCGCTCTTGAGATGGGCTCCTCAGAGATGGGACTCAGTTCTTTCCAGGAGCTGGTAGCAGGGCCACTCCTTCCCTGGTGGAGGGCTGGGGAAAAATCCTTATTCAGAAAGAACTGACTCTCCCGTTTCTGAGCGCACAGAGTTCTCGGACGACACGGTGCGCCGCCCCCGGGCCGTGCACCCCTCGTCCTCCTCTGTTCCAGAGCCGGATGACAGTGCGCGCCGTCCCCGGACCGTACCACTCTCATCCCCCTCTGACGCCAGACCCCTGGCAGAGCAGACCCCCGTGGAACGTTCGTCCTTCCCTGGTCTGCTCTGTCAGGACGCGGTCTATGGCTGCACCCCCACACCGGGCCGCTATGCCGTCCACGTCTGGGTCAGCCATACCGCCTCGCTGCCCCACCGACGGGAAGTCTGTAGTTCGCATGACCCCGCTGGTTCAGTCGTTGGGAGCCTGGCTAGAGCTTCCCAACCTGTCCCGCTGGGTCGCACGAACGATCAGGCTCGGCTACGCGATTCAGTTCGCGCGGTCTCCTCCCCGCTTCAGGGGAGTCCGCTCCACTATGGTCGGTGGCAATGCCCCTATCATGAGAGCGGAGGTTGCAACCTTGCTGGCGAAGGGTGCGATCGAGACTGTCCCTCCAGCCGAAATGAAGACCGGCTTCTACAGCCCGTATTTCATTGTCCCGAAGAAAGCCGGTGGGTTACGGCCAATCCTGGACCTGCGCGTTCTGAACCGCTCCCTTCACAGGCTGCCGTTCAAGATGCTCACCGCCAAACGCATTTTCGAATGTGTGCGGCACCAGGATTGGTTGCAGCGATCGACCTGAAGGACGCCTACTTTCATGTCTCCATTCTCCCTCGACACAGACCGTTCCTACGGTTTGCTTTCGAGGGGCAGGCATATCAGTACGCAGTTCTCCCATTCGGGCTAGCCCTGTCTCCTCGCGTCTTTACGAAGGTCGTCGAGGCAGCCCTTGTTCCCCTCCGGGAACACGGGGTTCGCATTCTGAACTACCTCGACGACTGGCTAATCCTAGCTCACTCTCGAGATCAGCTTTGCGAACACAGGGATTTGGTGCTCCGCCATGTAGCCCGTCTGGGCCTTCGGGTCAACTGGGAAAAGAGCAAACTTTGCCCCGTGCAGAGGATCTCTTTTCTCGGTATGGAGATCGACTCGGTCGCCATGTCCGCGCAGCTTACGAGCGAGCGCGCGCAGTCACTGCTGACTTGCCTGTCACAGTTCCAGGGCAAGAGTGCGGTTCCACTGAAACTTTTTCAGAGGCTCCTGGGGCATATGGCGTCCGCAGCCGTGGCAACACCGCTCGGATTACTCCATATGAGACCGCTTCAGCTTTGGCTTCGCGACCGGGTCCCGAGGTGGGCATGGCAACACGGCACTCTCCGAGTACCAGTTACTCCGACCTGCCGTCAGACCTTCACCCCGTGGTCGGACCTCAGTTTTCTACGGGCCGGAGTGCCCCTGGAACGAGCTTCGCGGCATGTTGTTGTAACGACAGATGCCTCTACCATGGGCTGGGGTGCCATGTGCAATGGACGTGCTGCCGCGGGCTCCTGGACAGGACCCCACCGCTTATGGCACATCAATTGCCTCGAGTTGCTGGCAGTACAGCTCGCCCTGCGCCGCTTCCGAGCCGTGCTCAAGGGCCAGCACGTACTAGTCCGTTCAGACAATACCGCAACTGTAGCGTACATCAACCATCAAGGTGGTCTGCGCTCCCGCCGTATGTCGCAACTCGCCCGCCACCTCCTCTTATGGAGTCAGAAGCATCTGAGGTCGCTTCGTGCCATTTATATCCCCGGAGCCCTGAACTGTGCAGCCGACGAGCTCTCACGGTTTCAGCCCCTCCCTGGAGAATGGCGACTCCATCCCCAGTCGGTCCAGCTGATTTGGGACCAGTTCGGGGACGCACAGATAGATCTGTTTGCCTCTCACGACTCGACCCATTGCGCCCAGTATTATTCCCTGACCGAGGGCACGCTCGGCACGGATGCTCTGGCGCACAGCTGGCCGCGGGGCCGCAAATATGCGTTTCCCCCAGTGAGCCTTCTCGCGCAGACCCTGCGCAAGGTCAGGGAGGACGAGGAGCAGGTCATTTTGGTCGCGCCGTACTGGCCCGCCAGGACCTGGTTCCCCGAACTTGTACTCCTCGCGACAGCACCTCCTTGGCCGATTCCTCTGAGGAAGGACCTCCTTTCTCAGGGACGGGGCACCCTATGGCACCCTCGTCCCGATCTTTGGAACCTCCACGTGTGGCTCCTGGACGGGACGAGGCAGGTTTGAGTACCCTACCACCAGCGGTGGTGGCTACCATCACTTCCGCTAGAGCGTCGTCCACGAGACACGTCTATGCGTTGAAGTGGAACCTCTTCGTCAACTGGTGCTCTTCTCACCGAGAAGACCCCCGGAGATGTCCGGTCAGTGTCCTGCTTTCCTTTCTTCAAGAGGCGTTGGAGCGAAGGCTGTCTCCCTCCACCCTCAAGGTCTATGTCGCCGCTATTGCCGCACATCATGACCCGATAGAAGGTAAGTCCGTGGGAAAGCATGACCTGATCACCAGGTTCCTGAGGGGAGTGAGGAGACTGAATCCTCCTCGCCCTCCTCTCGTACCCTCTTGGGACCTCGCAGTGGTCTTAACTGCCCTGCGCAGCGCTCCCTTTGAGCCTTTGCAGTCAGTCGAGCTTAACTTCCTGTCTATGAAGACAGCGCTCCTGACTGCATTGGCCTCCATCAAGAGGGTAGGGGACCTGCACGCATTCTCCGTTGACGAAGCGTGCTTGGAATTCGGGCCGGGTGACTCTCACGTGATCCTGAGACCCCGGCCTGGATATGTGCCCAAGGTTCCCACCACTCCCTTTCGGGACCAGGTGGTGAACCTGCAAGCGCTGCCCCCGGAGGAGGCAGACCCAGCCTTGGCACTGCTCTGTCCAGTACGTGCTCTCCGCACCTATGTAGACAGAACGCAGTGTTTCAGGACCTCAGACCAGCTCTTTGTCTGTTATGGTGGGAAGCTGAAGGGAAAGGCTCTCTCCAAACAAAGGTTGTCTCACTGGATAGTGGACGCCATTGCTTTGGCATACCAGCAGCAAGGCCGACCGTGCCCCCTTGGTGTGACCGCCCACTCCACCCGGAGTGTGGCATCCTCTTGGGCCCTAGCGCATGGCGCCTCGCTAACAGACATCTGCAGAGCTGCAGGCTGGGCGACACCCAACACATTCGCCAGATTTTACAATCTCCGAGTGGAGCCAGTCTCCTCCCATGTACTGTCTTTTTCAAGCTAACATGGGACCCGTTAGGTGTCTTCGCTTGCTCGCCATTCCACTCCACGGACTGGATGCGTGCGATATTTCCTCAGGTGAGCTTCCCCGAAAGCCCTGAGTTCCTCCAGCACTCCTGATGCTGGCGCCAGTGTCTTTTGCCTGCGCGTCGGCTAGGTGCCTCCCGTGTGCATGGTACCTCCTCTGAGCTACCCCCACATGTGTATTTCCACTGTAAGCCTCTTTGAGCATGTGTCTTTCCCTTGGCAAGCCACCTTGCCACCCCTGGGGTTGAAATATTCCACCTGCGGCTGGACACCCCAGTGAATCCCCATATGTATCCCTCGGGTCATATGTGTATTCTCTAAGTCCCCCCCTCTGGGTTGGCAGTAATTGCATACTTCCCTTAAAGACCTTGGGATATGCTCCCCAGTGTACCTTGGTATTCCTGTGCTAATAGGAGTCCTTCGTCCGTGCTATCTCACGACAGGGATCTCAGATTACGCAGGGCACTGGAAGACAGCTGAGAAGGTGGCGTGATTAGACTGGTATCCCCATTCGTCGTCATCCGACGGAACTCGGAGTGACAACGAAAGGGAACGTCTCGGTTACGGATGTAACCCTCGTTCCCTGAGTAGGGAACGGAGACGTTCCGTCTTCCTGCCACTTTCCGCTGTGCCGCGGGGATCGCCTGAGCTCAGCCTTGGCTCCTCAGCGAGAAAAACATGCCTATTTGCTATGAGCGCGCTCCTTAAATACTCACGAGGTGAGGCGGAGTTACGCTATGCAAATTCCGCAGACCCATGGCATTTCTTTGCCATTGGCTCGTTTTGTAGTACTCGTAGTCAATTGGCTTTCTAAGCGAAACCCCCATTCGTCGTCATCTGACGGAACGTCTCCGTTCCCTACTCAGGGAACGAGGGTTACATCCGTAACCGAGACGTTATATGGAATTGTCAAGTTCACATACCTTAATTTTTTCAATTAAGAATTAAGTTTATTTACTTAATCATTTTAAGGCAATGGGTTTCCTCTCTTCTTTTTTACCAAGTTAAGTCAACTGATCACTTTTTACAGTGTACCATGTTCCAAAATATGTTGGATTTCCAAATTTACTGATACAAGCAAAGATGTGAACAAATATTCAAGATAGGAGAGACACAGTGTTTAAGAATCTGTCACTGAGAAAAATACATGAAACATTACTAAATTAATTTTAATTTCAACCATCTTTTTGTAATACGTGATCTTCTTGAAACTCCAGATACTGGCCTTATGGATCAGATGGATGTCAGACCCATGGCTTCCAGGGCTTTATGACGGCTCTTGCCAGCATCCACTTTATTGCAGCCATTGCTTGGGACAGATACCACCAGTACTGCACAAGTGAGTAACAGGAACAGAGAACCTTAGTAAAAAACAATGAGATGCCTTTCACCAAATAGGACCTGCGCTTCAATGGGAAATTTGACAGGCTTTGTTCTAGTTCAGACCACCCATGTTGCAAAGACCACCAGCTGAAGGTACTTATAGTGCATATAGGCTTCACCTAAGACCATTCTTTTCAAAATCTCAGTGAATGGCCATTTTAAATTAGTACAAATGTCAACACTGTGGACTCAGGTCTAACATTATTTGGTGTGTTAACATCAAAACCTTAAAAAACGTTTAGGGTCATTAAATAAAACAATTTAGTACACAGCACAATGTTTGATCACCTTGTATAATTAGGGACAAAGCTGCAGTGGAGCAGCGCCATCACCCTGGTTATCTTCATCTGGCTCTTCACTGCCTTCTGGTCCGCCATGCCTCTGATTGGCTGGGGAGAGTATGACTACGAGCCCCTGAGGACCTGCTGCACACTGGACTACAGCAAGGGGGATAGGTAAGATGCACAGTACATTCATAATTCACGTCATGTTATATCATACAACTTTGCTCTAGTGTCAGTTTCAGACCCACATTCTTTCTGACATATATTCAAATATGCATTCTGACCCATATTTACAAATATATGAAAGCAATATTATGGTCATGGAAAGTTTCATTTCCTTGTAAATCTGTTCACTGTGAAATAAGACCCTTGAAGGCCTATACATGTAATTCCGTCTGTCCTCAGGAACTACGTGTCTTACTTGATCCCCATGTCCATCTTCAACATGGGCATTCAGGTGTTTGTCGTGCTGTCTTCCTATCAGTCCATTGATAGGAAATTCCAAAAGAGTGGGCAGGCTAAGGTGAAGTATCCTCTGCACAATATTAGAATTTGACATGTGAGATCAAAATGTGCATGAGTACAGAGTAAACATTTCCCCTCACATTGCATAAGACCGTTATTCATGGTGACTGAGTGGGTCAAAGAAATGTTTTGCCTGGAAGCACAAAGGCATCTCCGCAACAGCTACTGAACTCTTCTCCAGGACAGAACTATTACGTAACGCAAAAAAATAGCATGCACACCAATACCAAAGTGATAGCAGAAGAAGGGGATTTCCTTACAGACAGTTAAGACCAGCACAGAACAGAGTAATTAACGTTAACTATTAAAAAAAAATGTTTTAACTAAAATAAAGCTCAAATAAATAACAATAATATTAGATGAAAAACCTAAATGAAAACACTAAAATTACTAACAGGAAATAAACACATACTAAAATAAAAATTAAATCTTATTTGTTTCTTTTAAAAAACATGAAAATGCTGGCACATACCAAAATTGCTAAAATGAAACTAAAATAAAAGCTAATTCAAAAAATTATGAAACATTATACTGAAATAACATTGGCACTTTAATGTAGGCCTACTACTTTATTACATCAATTTTAAAAAACGAATTTTGTGTGTGTTGTGTTCAGTTGTACACAAAAAATAAATCTGTAAAAAAATCGGTGAACTTTACGGTAAAAAAAAAAAACAGCAGCTGTGGTTGCCATAAATTTACGGGGGGAACAAAAGTACTAACATTTAACTTAAATTTACTGTAGAAAAAAAAAACATATTTCACTAACTGATATTAATGTTAATAAAGTGCTAATATCTGTTCCCTTTCGTAGTCACTCCGAGTTACGTCGGATGACGGAGAATGGGGGTTTCGCTTAGAAGCCAATCCTCTTCGAGTATTGAAAAACGAGCCAATGGCAAGAAATGCCATGGGTCTGCGGAATTTGCATAGCGTATCCCCGCCTCACCACGTGGGTATAAAGGGAGGATGCGGACGCAAACGCAGCTATGCTTTCGCTTCGGAGCCAAGAGAATCTCTTCACTCCACAAGCCAAATCCTGAGTATTCTCAGTGACTACATCTCTTCGAGACGAGCGAACTCTCTGATGTTGGTGTGACGGCGGTATCCAGCGAGTTTCATATTGCCTGCGATCTGAGCAGTGGTCTGCCGGTCTGTGTGTCTCTCCCTGGTCGCTTCAGCATCCGCAGAGTTTTTTTCCTCTCACTAAAAGAGCGTGCACGCGGCACGTCTTTTTAAAGACGCGTCTTTCTAAAGACGATCTGCCCGTGTATTTCTGAGTGCGGTATTCTGATAGATTCAGCTGTTGGGCGCGAGCGCTGTTTGGCGTGTTTGGGCTTTGATCACGCTCGGACAGCGCTCGTGGGTGTGTCACGTTCTCTCTGTGGGAACGTGACCATCGCAATGTATACGGTCGAGACTCTGTGAGCTCATTTGAGTGAGAGTCCCCTCATCCATCACCCGATCTATTTTTCTCCACGTGAGATAATACTTCGGCTGGTGGCCAGGGTGACTAAGACGTCAGGTCTGGAACTAACCGACGAAAATTCCTCGGTCCACACCCCGTCTTTCACGTTGCAACCCACGTGGTCCCGAGTGGATTCGCCGGCCCGCCCACGGGCCCGCGTTCTCATTCGGTCCACCAGCTGATGAAATCATGTTTATCGCCGCATCACAAGGTGAGCTGGAGTCCTCTGGAGATGGCTCGTCTGTGCTGCTGTCCTCGGATGTGCTAGCATAGCGAGCTTGATTCAGAATTCACAGCTATGCTTTCCCGGGCTGCCACGAGTATCGGGTTTGTGTGGAAAATTCTGCCATATCCCGAGCACTTGAGGCTGATGATTGGTTTTTGGGGGTGGCGAACCCAAATCCTTTCTACCCGGATGTGCATGAAGAGGCCATGAGATCGTGGAAGTCTCCTTTGACTTTTCGCGACTGCTCTGCGGCCTCTTCCGCCTTCTCTGCCCTCGTAGAGGCCGCAGTCTACGGTACACTGGGGTTCCCCCCTGTGGAGTGTTCTGTGGCAACACTTAGGTGTCCCCACAGCGCCTCCACCTGGCGTGGCAACCCTAAGCACCCCCCCAATGCCTGTAGTTTCTTGTCTACTCCGGTGGCGGGGACCTATAGAGCTGCGGGGCAGGCTGCCACCTCACTGTGTGTTATTGCCATCCTTCTGGGTGTTCAGTGACATGCACATGCAAATATCATTTCTCTATTGCTGTTCAATTACATGATAGAAAATCTAAGGCCTTCAAAAGCCATACAGCAAACCCATCTAATCTGGTGCCTATCACACGGCAAACTAAGATCGCTGTGGGGACAAAAAGTAAGACTGTTAAGTTAGCACTTTTAAACATCCGCTCACTTAAAAATAAATCACTTCTAGTCAACGACTTAATAACCACATACAACCTGGACTTTATGTTTCTAAATGAAACTTGGCTAGAAGACAGCTGCAGTGCAACAGTCCTAAATGAAACATCCCCTCCTAACTTTACTTTTATGAGTGTTTGCAGAGCGGTAAAGAGAGGCGGGGGCGTAGCTGCTCTTTTTAAAGATGTCTATCAATGTAAGCAAATATCATTTGGGAATTACTCGTCTTTTGAATATCTGGGTATTGTGTTAAAAGGCGCTCCACGTATTTTACTTATCATTATTTACAGGCCTCCAAAATACTCTCCAGCTTTTGCTGAGGAATTTACAGAACTGTTATCAACAATTTCCTCTGAGTTTGACTGTTTTGCCATTGCTGGAGATTTTAACATTCACATAGATAATGCAGAAACCAATATGGCAAAAGAAATCAAAACTGTTTTCAAAACTTTTGATCTGACTCAGCATGTACATGGACCCACACATAATCGTGGACACACTCTAGATTTACTTATCAGTAAGGGTCTAAACATCTCATCAATTGTTATCAAGGATGTAGCACTGTCTGATCATTTCTGTATTTTCTTTGATATACTGATCTCTCCTGCCATTGAAGCTAGATCTGTGTCTGTCAAGAAGAGATGCTTAAATGAGAACATTAGTGTCCTATTTATGAAGGCTATATCTTTAAAACCAAGCATATCTGCTGACTCTGTTGATTTTCTCCTTGAATCTTTTAACTCAAAAATTAAAAGTGTAATTGATGATATTGCTCCTGTGAAAGTCAGGAAGAGTGGTAGACAAAAAGCACCTTGGAGAAACTCAACAGCTGTGCAAAACATGAAAAGACAATGCAGAAGAGCAGAGCGCATGTGGCGGAAGACAAAACTTGTAGTCTATTATAACATCTACAAAGACAGCATCCATGCTTTTAATATGGAACTAGGCAAAGCTAGACAGACTTTCTTCTCGAATATTATAAACAGCAACTTAAACAACACACGCACTCTTTTTGCTACTGTAGAGAGACTGACAAACCCCCCAAGCCAGATTCCCAGTGAAATGCTCTCAGACATCAAGTGCAGTGAGTTTGCTTCTTTCTTCTCTGAGAAAATCAATAATATCAGAAAGGTGATCAGCTCATCATTGAGCCGCACTGGGGTCAGACAGATCAGACCACTACCTGAGAAAGTAGTTACTATGTCTGTTTTCGAAGAAATTGATGGCAAAATTTTGGAAGAAACCGTACAGCACCTTAAAACATCAACCTGCGCCCTTGACACACTTCCCACATCTTTTTTTAAAAGTGTGTTAAACAGCTTAGAAGCAGATCTCCTAGAAGTGGTAAATGCCTCACTTCTTTCTGGGAGTTTTCCAAACTCCCTGAAAACTGCAGTTGTCAAGCCCCTCCTGAAAAAGAGCAATCTGGATAAGACCATCTTAAGCAATTATAGACCGATCTCAAATCTTCCTTTCATAGGCAAGATCATTGAAAAAGTTGTCTTCAATCAGCTGAACAAATTCCTAAGCTTGAATGGATACTTTGACAATTTTCAATCTGGTTTCCGATCGCATCACAGCACAGAGACAGCTCTCATAAAGATTATAAACGATATTCGCTTAAATACTGATACAGGCAAATTATCAGTGCTGGTACTACTCGACCTCAGTGCTGCATTTGACACTGTCGATCACAACATACTTCTTGACAGGCTGGAAAACTGGGTGGGGCTTTCTGGGATAGTCCTAAAATGGTTCAGGTCATACTTAGAAGGGAGAGGTTATTATGTGAGTATAGGAGACCATAAGTCTGAGTGGACTCCCATGACATGCGGAGTCCCTCAAGGCTCAATTCTTGCGCCACTCCTGTTCAACCTGTATATGCTCCCAATGAGCCAAATAATGAGAAAGAACCGAATCTCTTACCACAGCTATGCAGACGACACACAGCTCTACTTAGCCCTATCGCCTAACGACTACAGCCCCATTGACTCCCTGTGCCAATGCATTGATGAAGTAAACGGTTGGATGTGCCAAAACTTTCTTCAGTTAAACAAAGACAAAACTGAAGTCATTGCGTTTGGAAACAAAGATGAAGTTCTCAAGGTAAATGCATACCTTGACGCTAGGGGTCTAACAACTAAAAATCAAGTCAGGAATCTTGGTGTGTCTCTAGAGTCAGACCTTAGTTTCAGTAGTCATGTCAAAGCAATAACTAAATCAGCATACTATCATTTGAAAAATATTGCAAGAATTAGATGCTTTGTTTCCAGTCAAGACTTAGAGAAACTTGTGCATGCTTTTATCACCAGCAGGGTGGATTATTGTAATGGACTCCTCACTGGCCTTCCTAAAAAGACCATAAGACAGTTGCAGCTCATACAGAACGCTGCTGCCAGGATTCTGAGCAGAACCAGAAAATTTGAACATATCACACCAGTCCTCAGGTCTTTACACTGGCTCCCAGTTACATTTAGGATTGATTTTAAAGTATTATTACTGGTATATAAATCATTCAATGGGCTAGGACCTCAATATATTGCAGATATGCTCACTGAATATAAACCCAACAGATCACTCAGATCATTAGGATCACATCAGTTAGAAATACCAAGGGTTCACTCTAAGCACGGAGAGTCTGCTTTTAGCTATTATGCCAGCCGCAGCTGGAACCAGCTTCCAGAGGAGATCAGATGTGCTCCTACAGTAGTCACATTCAAATCCAGACTCAAAACACATCTGTTTAGCTATGCATTTAGTGAATGAGCACTGTGTCAATGTTCGTCCGACTGTTTTTACTGTACTTTATTTTATTTTTTATTCTAAACTGTTTTAATTATTTCCTCCTATGTAAAGCACTTTGAATTACCATTGTGTATGAAATGTGCTATATAAATAAACTTGCCTTGCCTTGCCTTGCCACGAGGGTAGGGCTGATTCAGGGCTCATCCTTGAGCTGCCTGCCGTCACCGACCTTGCTCTACGAGCGACGAAGGTGACCGCACGCTCCCTGAGTCAGGTGATGTCCACATGTGTGGTCAGACATTTCTGGCTTAACCTGGTTGATGTGCGCGAGGCTGAGTGAACCAGTTTCCTCAACTTCCCCATATCCCAGGCTGGCCTCTTCGGCGGCGCGGTCGAGAACTCTGCCCAACAGTTCTCGGCCGCCCAGAAGTGGACTGTGGCTTTTTTCTGACCCTGCGGCTTCTGCTGCCAATCAGCCGGCGGCTCAGACGCTTCAGTCCGCTTGCCGTCGAATGCGCCCTCCTGCGACTTCCGCCCCCTCCCGCCCGGCCCCAGCAGCACCGGGCCGGGCCGTGGAGGTGGTCGCAGGGAGGTGCCCCTGCCCGTACCAGCCCCGCAGCCCCGCTGTACGCCAGGCTATGCGGCGCTCCCGTTACGGGCAGCTCAGTTATGGCTTGCAGTTCTCATGGAGTGGTTGCAGGCCCACTCCTTCCCCCGGTGGAGGGCTGGGGGAGAATCTTTTAAAAAGAGCTGCATCCCATCTCTGAGCACGCAGAGCTGGACGGCAGTGCGCGACGCCCCCGAGCCTCGCCACTCTCGTTCCCCTCTGTCTCTGAGGGTGCGGATGACAGTGCGTGCCGTCTCCAGACCACACCACTCTCGTCCCCCTCTATCGCCAGACCCCTGGCAGAGCAGACCCCCGCGGAACGCTGGTCCTTCCCTGGTCTCCTCTGTCAGGACGCGGAGCATGACTGTGCACGCGTGCTGGGCCGCTATGCCACCCTCACCTGTGCCGGTCACTCCGCTCCGCTGCCCCTCCGGGGGGACGCCTGTGGCTCGGATGATTCCACTGGATCAGTGTTTGGTGGCTTGGTTAGAGCTCCCCAATCTGTCCTGTTGGGTCGCCCGAATGATCAGGCTCGGCTATGCGACTCAGTTCGCACGGTCTCCTCCCCGCTTCAGGGGAGTCCGCTTACTGTGGTCGGTGGCTATGCCCCGATCATGAGAGCGGAGGTTGCCACCCTGCTGGCGAAGGGTGCAATCGAGGCTGTCCCTCCAGCCGAGGTGGAGTTACGGGTTTACACCCCGTACTTCATTGTCCCCAAGAAAACCGGTGGGTTACGGCCAATCCTGGACTTGCGCGTCTTGAACCGCTCCCTTCACAGGCTGCCGTTCAAGATGCTCACGGCCAAACGCATTTTCGAATGCGTGCGGCCACAGGATTGGTTTGCAGCGATAGACCTGAAGGACGCCTACTTTCATGTCTCCATTTTACCTCGACACAGACCGTTTCTTCGGTTTGCTTTCGAGGGGCAGGCATACCAGTACGCGGTTCTCCCATTCGGGTTGGCTCTGTCTCCTCGCGTCTTTACGAAGGTCGTCGAGGCAGCCCTTGTTCCCCTACGCGAACACGGGGTTCGCATCCTGAATTATCTCGACGACTGGCTAATATTAGCTCACTCTCGAGATCAGGTTTGCGAACACAGAGATTTAGTGCTCCGGCACCTAGCCCGTCTGGGCCTTCGGGTCAACTGGGAGAAGAGCAAACTTTGCCCCGTGCAGAGGATCTCTTTTCTCGGTATGGAGATAGACTCGGTCGCCATGTCCGCGCAGCTTACGAGCGAGCGCGCACACTCACTGCTGACTTGTCTTCGACAGTTCGAGGGCAAGAGTGCGGTCCCACTGAAACTTTTTCAGAGGCTCCTGGGGCATATGGCATCCGCAGCCGCAGCAACGCCACTCGGATTGCTTCATATGAGACCGCTTCAGCTGTGGCTTCGCGATCGAGTCCCGAGGTGGGCATGGCATCGCGGTACGCTCAGAGTTTTAATAACTCCGACCTGCCGTCAGACCTTCACCCCGTGGCGGAACCTCAGCTTTCTACGGGCCGGGGTTCCCCTAGAACGAGTTTCCAGGCATGTTGTCGTCTCCACAGATGCCTCTGCCACGGGCTGGGGCGCCATGTGCAATGGACATGCAGCCGCGGGCTCCTGGACAGGACCCCAGCGCCTCATGCATGTCAATTGCCTCGAGTTGCTGGCAGTACGCCTTGCCCTGCACCGCTTCCGTGCGTTGCTCCTGGGTCAACACGTACTTGTCCGCTCGGACAATACCGCGACTGTAGCGTACATCAACCGTCAGGGTGGTCTACGCTCTCGCCGTATGTCGCAACTCGCACGCCACCTCCTCTTATGGAGTCAGAAGCACCTGAGGTCCCTTCGTGCTATTTATATTCCTGGAGTGCGGAACCGTGCAGCCGACGAGCTGTCACGGCTCCGGCCAACCTCTGGCGAATGGAGACTCCATCCCCAGTCGGTCCAGCTGATATGGGACCAGTTCGGCGACGCACAGATAGATCTGTTTGCCTCCCACGACTCATCCCATTGCGCCCTGTATTACTCCCTGTCCGAGGGCACGCTCGGCACGGATGCACTGGCGCAGAGCTGGCCGCAGGGCCTACGCAAGTATGCGTTTCCCCCAGTGAGCCTTCTCGCACGGACTCTGTGCAAGATCAAGGAGGACGAGGAGCAGGTTATCTTGGTCGCCCCATACTGGCCCACCAAGACCTGGTTCTCCGAACTGATACTCCTCGCGACAGCACCTCCTTGGCCAATTCCTCTGAGGAAGGACCTCCTTTCTCAGAGACGGGGCACCCTATGGCACCCTCGTCCCGATCTCAGGAGACTCCACGTGTGGCTCCTGGACGGGACGAGGCAGGTTTGAGTACCCTGCCACCAGCGGTGGCGGCTACCATCACTTCCGCTAGAGCATCGTCCACGAGACATGTCTATGCGTTGAAGTGGAACCTCTTCGTCAACTGGTGCTCTTCTCGCCGAGAAGACCCCAGGAGATGCTCGATCAGCGTTGTGCTTTCCTTCCTGCAAGACGGGTTGGAGCGAAGGCTGTCTCCCTCCACCCTGAAGGTGTATGTGGCTGCTATCGCCGCATATCACGAAGCAGTTGAAGGTAAGTCTCTTGGAAAGCACGACCTGATCCTCAGGTTCCTGAGAGGAGCGAGGAGACTGAATCCTCCTCGCCCTCCTCTCGTTCCCTCTTGGGACCTCTCAGTGGTCTTAAGTGCCCTGCAGAGGGCTCCCTTTGAGCCTCTGCAATCAGCTGAGCTTAAGATCCTGTCAATGAAGACAGCGCTCCTGGTTGCGTTGGCCTCCATCAAGAGGGTAGGGGACCTGCACGCATTCTCCGTTGACGAAGCGTGCCTGGAGTTCGGGCCCGGCCACTCTCACGTGATCCTGAGACCCCGGCCTGGATATGTGCCCAAGGTTCCCACCACTCCCTTCCGGGACCAGGTGGTGAACCTGCAAGCGCTGCCCCGGGAGGAGGCAGACCCAGCCTTGGCACTGCTCTGTCCAGTACGCGCACTCCGTGCTTACGTAGACAGGACGCAGTGTTTCAGGACCTCAGACCAGCTCTTTGTCTGTTATGGTGGGAAGCTGAAGGGAAAGGCTCTCTCCAAACAAAGGTTGTCTCACTGGATAGTGGACGCCATTGCTTTGGCATACCAGCAGCAAGGTCGACCATGCCCCCTTGGTGTGACTGCCCACTCCACCCGGAGTGTGGCGTCCTCTTGGGCTTTAGCGCGTGGCGCCTCGCTAACAGACATCTGCAGAGCTGCAGGCTGGGCGACACCTAACACATTCGCCAGATTCTACAATCTCCGAGTGGAGCCAGTCTCCGCCCATGTCTTTTTCAAGCTAACATGGGAGCTGTGAAGTGTCTCGCTTGCTCGCCATTCCACTCCACGGACTGGATACGTGCGATATTTCCTCAGGTGAGCCTTCCTCTCTGAAGCCCTGAGTTCCTCCAGCACTGTTGACGCTGGCGCCAGTGTCTATTGCCTGTGCGTCGGCTAGGTGCCTCCGTGTGCATGGTTCCTCCTCTGAGTAACCCCCACATGTGTATTTTCCACTGTAAGCCTCTTTGAGCATGTGTCTTTCCCTCGGCAAGTCACCTGCCACTCCTGGAGTTGAAAGTAGATGCCACCCTACGGGCTGGTCACTCCAGTGTTCCTCCATATGTAGCCCCCTTGGGCCATATGTGTATTCTTAAGTCCTCCCTATGGGTAGGCATGCTGCGGCATATCTCCCATGAGATATGCTTCCCAGTGTACCTTGGTATTCCTGTGTTAAGTAGGACTCCTTCGTCCGTGCCTATATCACGACAGGGAGGTCAGACTTCGCAGGGCACTGGAAGACAGCTGTGAAGGTGGCGTGATTACACGGGGACCCCCATTCTCCGTCATCCGACGTAACTCGGAGTGACTACGAAAGGGAACGTCTCGGTTACGGATGTAACCCTCGTTCCCTGAGTAGGGAACGGAGACGTTACGTCTCCCTGCCACTTCTGCTGTACCGCTGGGTAGACGCCTGAGTTCAGTCTCGGCTCCTCAGCGAAGACATAGCTGCGTTTGCGTCCGCATCCTCCCTTTATACCCACGTGGTGAGGCGGGGATACGCTATGCAAATTCCGCAGACCCATGGCATTTCTTGCCATTGGCTCGTTTTTCAATACTCGAAGAGGATTGGCTTCTAAGCGAAACCCCCATTCTCCGTCATCCGACGTAACGTCTCCGTTCCCTACTCAGGGAACGAGGGTTACATCCGTAACCGAGACGTTTTGTGCCTTTGTAATACACTGACAACCACCAAAAACAGGTGGTGGTTAGTCACCTGATGAATCACGAGCAGCTTTTCCACAAGCAGAGAATGTGTACTTGTATATAAAAGGTGCAGTGTCATTCACACAAATACTAAACACCATCATGGTAATACACATGACACTAAAATAATGCAATAAACAGTCATTTAACAACATTAGATGTACATAACTGATTAGAAAAACTAAGAAACCGTTATTTCAACGAAAATACATCAAATGTGAAGTGACACAAGGAATTCTGTGATTGTCAATTTGTCAATGACTTGTTCTTTTTCACTTCCAAAAACTGTAGATTTAACAGTATTTTACTGTAAAGGTAAGGTTAGATCTATGATAGTTACACCGTATATAGTAAGGAAACTTAAAATCACAAAAATTTCTGTTCATATGAGTTTGCTCATATGAACAGTAGGGTGTTTAATGGTGTATAAGTTATTTCTGAGTTAAATCTGCTGCATGTGACTTGGAAATCTCCTGCTTGCTCTCTATGTGCAGTTCAACTGTAGCACTCCTCTGAAGACCATGCTGTTTTGCTGGGGCCCGTATGGTATCCTGGCCTTCTATGCTGCTGTGGAGAACGCAACCCTCGTCTCTCCTAAACTGAGAATGGTGAGGAAGTCATTGTTTTAAAAGCATGAATAATCTGTGTCTTCTGGGGAGCACAAAATACGATATTTTGTAGACTGTTTCAACTGTTTTTGTCAAATGAAAGTGAATGGGTTCTGATACTACGGAGTCCCTAAAGGGACGTGGTGGTGAAAAAAAAAAAATATATTTTCAAATCTTTTGCGTTCCCTCGCAAAACCTTTGCGTTCCTCCGAGAAACTTTGCGTTCCCTCCCAAAACTTTTGCGTTCCCTCGCAAAGATATTTGCGTTCCCACGCAAAATGTTTGCGTTCCCTCGCAAAGTTATTTGCGTTCCTACGCAAAACCTGTTGGCAACTCGGACAGACACTTCCTGTTTAATGTCCCCCTGGCAGTGTTTCAGAGCTCCGTACGTTAATGGAGCGTTTTATAGTGTTTGAATTTGGACGCAAATTTAAAGAAATGCGGTCAGTGCTTAACTCAAGCAGTTTTTTAAAATGTAATTGTCGTGTGTGTTTTAACAACATTTAGCTCAAGAATATTGATCCGGGATGTTCGAATAGCCTATGTGTATTGCCAACTTCACTGAACTCCTTGAGTTAAGCACTGACCCGCATTTCTTCATATTTGAGTCCAAGTTCAAACACTATAAAACGCTCCATTAACGTACGGAGCTCTGAAACACTGCCAGCGGGACATTAAACAGGAAGTGTCTGTCCGAGCTCCCAACAGGTTTTGCGTGGGACCGCAAATATCTTTGCGAGGGAACACAAAACTTTTGCGTTGGAACGCAAATAACTTTGCGAGGGAACGCAAACATTTTGCGTGGGAACGCAAATATCTTTGCGAGGGAACGCAAAATTTTGCGAGGGAACGCAAAGGTTTTGCGAGGGAACGCAAAAGATTTGAAAAAAAAAATTCTCCCATCTTATTTTTTTTTCCACCACCACGTCCCTTTAGGGGCTCCGTAGAACCCGACTGACTTTCATCATATTAAAAAAATGGGTTTTTTTTTTTTTTTTTTTTTTACACAGTATATTCATCAAAATATGTTATTTTGTGTTCCTCAGAAGAAAGTAAGTCATTTAGGTCTGGAATGAATATAATGAGATTACTAGTAAATCTCACATAAACTCATAGACTATACCTTTATTTATTTGTTTAAGGAAATGAATACCTTTATTCAGCAAGGATGGGTTAAATTGATAAAAAGTTACAGTAAAGACATGTATAATGTTACAAAAGAATTGTACTTAAAATAGATTGTAATTGTATAAATTATATAAACGGTAACAACTTCATAAGAAAGGTTTCTTACTAAAAATTCAGCTTTGACATCACAGCAATTAAATTACATTTTAAAATATATAACAGTAGAAAACCATTATTTTAAATTGTAATATCGCAGTTTTTTTATCAAATAAAATCAGCCTTGGTGAGCATAAGAGACAATAGCATAAACACATGAACTGATAAATAACATTTCTGTTAAACTATTTTCAGTATGTGCATAGAAAGACTCTGATTTGGATGTGTTCTTACAGATTGCACCCATTTTGGCTAAGACATCGCCTACTTTCAACGTCTTTGTTTACGCCCTCGGAAACGAGAACTACAGGGGAGGAATCTGGCAGTTGCTCACAGGTCAAAAGATTGAGACTATTGCTATTGAGAACAAGTCCAAATAAACGAAGCATGACAAAAACAGTTTTTGTCCTGGTGGTTTCTAACAGGTATGAAACATGCTTATTGGCTTTGTGTGCTTATGTCATCCTTGCTGTATTTTTGTGGACTGTCTGTGGTCGTGAGTGTGAAGTCTGTTCGTGGTATATTTTGGTATGTTATATTTAATATAGGGGATTTCAACATGTAATAAAATTTCTAAACTGATATTTTGACAAAGCACATAAGCTGCTCCTAATGGAAATGTTACAGAATTTGATCCGTATCATTACAAAGCACATGTAAGAAGAGAATTTGTGGCCGTCATTCAATAAGAGTTAAGCTGCTTCCATATATGCGGTTCTGAATGGAAACACAATCAGGAATCATATGTTTTGAGGTTCCTGGTGAACTGTTGAGATTTTTGATTGTATACAGTATAAGCGCTGTTACACTGTACATCAAACAGCCTTTTTAAATGTCAAGCAAACAAAAATGAGGCGCTACTAAAAAGAATAAACAGAAATGTAATTACTGCTACCTTTAAGAGTTCAATACTTTTGCCATTTCTACAGTATGTACATTTGATATGTTCATGTTAACCAAAATGCACAGTTTAGCACACAGAACATAAAGTGTACTTTATTCATAAGGAAATGACTTGAGATAAGGTCTACATCCAGCTTATGAGACAGAATTAGGCGAGCAACATTTTCTAATCCCAGAAACAACGGTGCTTTTCATGAAAACACATTCCCCAGCGCACAAGATTAGTCAAAAGAAAAAGATTATGCACGAGACTTACTGCAATTGGAAATGTTCTTACTAAAAAAATAAAATAATTCATGCCAAATCATTTCTTTATGAAGGTATTCTGTACACTGTAAGAAAAAATATTTTCTCAGGCAACATAAAAATGCATTTCACTATTAAATATTAGTATTACAAATACTTATAGTTTCACTTTTTGTGCATAACAGTAATATCATTACTTTACAGACTGAATATCACAAGCCAATAGCTTAATAATGACAAGTAATTCTGCAACCTAAAGGGTGAAATTGCATATAATGTGCATATTTTTAGAGTTTACTTTGCAACTTTAGAAGCCAGAATTTGAAGAATTTCATACTATAATGTAGGCCTACACAAATACAAATTTGGGACATTTTCAGAGTGACATAATTTCACCCATTTTACACATTTGTACAAATACTATTTATTTAACATCTTCGTAAATACACTTGAAAAAGTATGTAATATGCTGAAAGGACGAAATGCAATACAAGTTACCAATTCTGTGTTAGAGAAATAAACAGAATATGTATAAATTATATTTCAAAAATGCCTGGACAATATTAACTAAGGAAACAAATGAAAGATATGCTGTACTTTTTCTGTACCACAATGATTGTGTTAGTACACGCTTAATAACAAATGGTTGATAAATGTTTACCCTGACGCAATATCTCTGCAGTGGTTCATGTGTCACTTGTCACGCTAGAATCAGACGTGTCTTTAAAAGCTCTTGTGTCCACTTTAAGCTTGACTTCCTCAAGTGCATTTTTCAATAACCTGTAAATAACGTGCAAAGTTGTCATGTTCAGTAGATGTCTTGACATCAACAACTGATTTGTATATCTCGGCCAAGATGCACAACAGTGAAATAAATAAACATTGCTGTCTACATTATTGTGTTGTAATTGAGTTCTCCAGACCAGGCTTTAGTAAACTGGAAATTAAACAATGGGCCCTTTTCACATTTCCGGGGTTCTCAGAAGCAGAAGTCGTCATAGTTGGGTAAACTTCTATATTGGTGAATGGGAGATGACAACAAATTTCATTTTTGTATTCCCATTTGCTCCAATATATATATAAATCCAGCATTTCTGAGGCTTTCCAATAGAGAGGAAAAATATCGATGGATTGATTCAAATGTGTTGTAACGAAAGTTTGTATTCTTTGAGCTGTTTTAGTGTAAATCTATTTTCGCAATGAATGGATGATGTTTTTGAGTTCTAATCTGTGAAAAAGTGCAATACAAATATAATAAAGAAATACTAAATACTAATACTAAAACAATTCTGTTAGTGGATTCTTTAAATGCTAATTCATTCTTGATATCCAGTTTTTGACAGTCAGGTCAGGTCAAGTTACAAGTTATGTAGGCGATATGTATTTATCCCTTTTTCATTCCACACTATAGTTAAAAATGACTTTAGTGCTTTAAATGACTGAGAACACAGAGCTCTCTAAAGAGCGATGACGCACACATCAGTAATCCAGATTACACTGGCCATAATCCTTTAAAATACAATTTCTTTAAAAAAAAAAAAACCAATTTTTTTTTTACTTTTACATCTAATTGTTCACACATTTTATTTAATGTTTATGAACAGTGGCACAAATGTCTAATATCCCAATATGTTTGTTGCCAAATGAATCTCGCTTTCATCGTTTTTTAAAACTGATGTTATATTGATTATCACTGTTTGTGAAAACGCTTCCAGCGTGAACTGACAATTCAGTTGATATGACAGACTGCTTCCCATGCACATTTGCGTAATGATTGCATAATCTGCTTCAAATGTTCTTTAATCAAATAAAAAATGCATGGCTTCTGGCAGCCGGTCTGACCTTTCACCCTGCTCTTGAACCTTTGGATATCTGATCGTAAGCTTGTGACTGATTACTCTGGATTGCAGTGCAGCGGCTCACACACTCTTGCTGACAGTATGTGTTGTAAATGTCATAAATCAAATACAAATCAGAATTGGAGAGAACTGTTTGTATCTCAAAGAGACGTCGCATGTGTGATTTATTATTTCACTTGTCTTTTTCTGAAATCATCTCCACTTGGATTTCATAAAGCTGTGGACCATTCACGTTGATAGGAGATTGATATTTTGGGACTGTTTTGAAGAGGTTTTTCTTTCTGCCTGGTACAAATATTCCAAGTATGAAAACAGATTTCAAAAGTGTGGAAAAAAGCACTTCTTGTCTCTAGCCGTAATCTGTCTTGCCAGTGAAATGCCATATTTACGCCAGAGTTATGCATTGGTTTACCTCTATAAAACCACTGTAAATTAGGGTGACCAACAGTCCTGTTTTCCCAGGACATGTCCTGTCCTGGCCGTCCTGGCTGTTTTTTATAAAGTGATGAAAATGTCCTGCTTTTCAAAAAACTGCTGGGAAAGATCAGCTCTAGAGCAAAATATAGATGGGCAAACAAGGACGATGAGGAAGAAAAACAGGATAAAGAGGAAGAAAACTAAAGATATAAATATATTTTGTTAGTTTGTGAGAACTATTTTTGTTCAATTTGGAGGCATTTCTTTTATGAATCGTGTTCGTGTTATGAATGACCTGCTTGTCTCAGCTGATTCTGGAGCCTCTACCATCTTGGTCTTGTTAGATCTGAGTGCAGATCTAACAAGACCACACACAGTGTGAATGGCACACACAGTGTGCCATTCTATCCTGTTAAATAGGCTGGAGAGCTGGCTTGGTATCACTGGTACTGTACTAAACTGGTTCATATCTTACTTCACTGATCGTTCCCAGTTTGTTGTCTTGGGAAACAACAAATCTGATATTGGACAAGTCCGTTCTGGTGTTCCTCAGGGATCTGTTTTGGGTCCCATATTGTTTAGTGTTTATATGCTTCCTTTGGGGCAAATAATTAGGAAATATGGTCTGGGGTATCACTTTTATGCGGATGATACTCAAATTTACATCACCTCTAAATCTGATCCTACTGTCACCTCTAAAATTCTTTTGGAATGTGTGCAGGAAATTAAAACGTGGATGCATCATCGTTTTTTAAAACTGAATTCGTCTAAGACAGAGATTCTACTCATTGGCACACCTGCATCTACTCACAAAGGGAGACATTTTAATTTGATCATGGATGATAGTGTTTTATCTCCATCTTCTTGTGCTCGTAACCTTGGTGTGATTTTTGACGCCCACCTAACACTAGACTCTCACATAAAGAGTATTACGAAATCTGCATTCCATCATTTACGAAACATTGCAAGAATTAGGCCCTATCTTACTCTACCTGATGCTGAAAGGCTTATTCATGCATTTGTTACTTCTAGGATTGATTACTGTAATGCACTTTTTGTTGGTTTACCTGCTAAATCTATAAAACGCCTGCAGTACATCCAGAATTCTCTTACTCTTCAGCAGCCTCCCTGTAGATTAAAATCGATGGGGGAGAGGGCTTTCTCTGTCGCGGCACCCAGGTGATGGAATGCACTTCCTCTTACTGTTAGAGATGCTCCTACATTAGCCTTTTTCAAAGAAGTTGTTAAAAACACATCTTTTTAAAATTGCTTACATAGACTGTTATGATTAGTATTCTACTGTGTTGTATTGCAATGATTATTTTGTATTACTCCTGTGCTTCTGTATTTTACTTGTTTTATTGTCTGCAGCGCTTTGGGTTTTAAAAAAGCGCATTATAAATAAAATGTATTATTATTATTATTGTAATAAATGTATAATAAGACTGTAACAAATGTATAATTACATTTTTTACACTATTTTCAAAAAGAATCGCTACTTTTTTCAAAAAGAATTGCTACTTTTTCAGAAAAGAATCGCTACTTTTTCAAAAAGAATCGCTACTTTTTCAAAAAGAATAATGTAACAAAATAATAAAGTAACAAATGTATAATAATAATAATGTAACAATAATAATGTAACAAATGTATAATAACACTGTAATAAATGTATAATTAATTACATTGTAATAAATGTATATAACACTGTAATAAATGTATAATTACATTGTAATAAATGTATAATTACATTGTAATAAACGTCTAATTACATTATTTTACACTACTTTTTTTCAAAAATCGCTACTTTTTCAAAAAGAATAATGTAACAAAATAATAAATGTTACAAATTGTATAATAATAATAATGTAACAAATGTATAATAACACTGTAATGTATAAATACATTGTAATAAATGTATAATAACCCTGTAATAAATGTATAATAACCCTGTAATAAATGTATAATTACATTGTAATAAACATATAATTACATTATAATAAATGTATAAGACTGTAACAAATGTATAATTACATTATTTTACACTACTTTTTTCAAAAAGAATCGATACTTTTTTCAAAAAAAGAATTGATACTTTTTCAAAAGTGAATCGAAACTTTTTGAAAAAGAATCGTTACTTTTGCAAAAAGAATCGATACTTTTTTAAAAATTCATCACTACTTTTTCAAAATTAAATCACTACTTCAAAAAAAGAATCGCTACTTTTTCAAAAGCGAATAGATACTTTTTCAAAAAGAATCGATAATTTTTCAAAAAAGAATAGCTACTTTTTCAAAAGTGAATCAATACTTTTTCTAAAGTGAATCGCTACTTTTCTAAAGTGAATCGCTACTTTTTCAAAAAAAGAATTGCTACTTTTTCAAGTGAATCGATACTTTTTCAAAAAGAATCGATACTTTTTCAAAAAGAATCGATACTTTTTTCAAAAAGAATCGATACTTTTTTCAAAAAGAATCGAAACTTTTTTCAAAAAGAATCGATACTTTTTTAAAAGTGAATCGATACTTTTTCAAAATTTAATCGATACTTTTTCAAAAATGAATCGCTACTTTTTCAAAAAGAATCGCTACTTTTTTCAAAAAAGAATCTTTACTTTAGCAAAAAGAATCGATACTTTTTCAAAAATGAATCGCTACTTTTTCGCAAAGAATCGATACTTTTTCAAAAAAAGAATCAATACTTTTTCAAAAGTTAATCAATACTTCTTCAAAAAGAATCGATACTTTTTCAAAAAAGAATCGATACTTTTTCAAAAAGAATCGCTGCTTTTCCAAAAGAGAATTGATACTTTTTCAAAAAGAATCGTTATTTTTGCAAAAAGAATCGATACTTTTCCAAAAATGAATCGATTCTTTTTCAAAAATGAATTGCTACTTTTTCGAAAAGAATTGATACTTTTTCAAAAAGAATAGGTACTTTTTCAAAAGTAAATCGATACTTTTTAAAAACGATAGTGAATTGATACTTTTTCGCAAAGAATCGATACTTTTTCAAAAAAAGAATCAATACTTTTTCAAAAGTTAATCAATACTTCTTCAAAATTGAATCGATATTTTCTCAAAAAAGAATCGCTACTTTTTCAAATGAATCGCTACTTTTTCAAAAATAATCGCTACTTTTCCAAAAAAGAATCAATACTTTTTCAAAATAATCGCTACTTTTCCCAAAAATAATCAATACTTTTTCAAAATAATCGCTACTTTTCCCAAAAAGAATCAATACTTTTTCAAAAATTGATACTTTTTCAAAAAGAATCCATACTTTTTCAAAAATGAATCGCTACTTTTTCAAAAATGAATCGCTACTTTTTCAAAAAGAATTGTTACTTTTTCAAAAAGAATCGCTACTTTTTCGAAAGTGATTTGATGCTCTTTCGAAAGTGAATCGATGCTTTTTCGAAAGTGAATCGCTACTTTTTCAAAAGTGAATCGATACTTTTTAAATAATGAATCGATACTTTAAAAAAAATGAATCGCTACTTTTACGAAAATGAATCGCTACTTTTTCAAAAGTGAATCGATACTTTTTCGAAAAGAATCGATACTTTTTTCAAAAAAAGAATTGTAATAAATGTATAAGACTGTAACAAATGTATAATTACATTATTTTACACTACTTTTTTCAAAAAGAATCGCTACTTTTTTCAAAAAAAGAATTGCTACTTTTTCAAAAGAGAATCGATACTTTTTCAAAAAGAATCTATACTTTTTCAAAAGTGAATCAATATTTTTTCAAAATTGAATCGATACTTTTTCAAAAAGAATAGGTACTTTTTCAAAAAGAATAGGTACTTTTTCAAAAGTAAATCGCTACTTTAAAAAAAATGAATCGCTACTTTTTCAAAAATGAATCGCTACTTTTTGGAAAATGAATCGATACTTTTGCAAAAAAAGAATCGCTACTTTTTCAAGTGAATCGATACTTTTTCAAAAAATAATCGCTAATTTTCAAAAAAAGAATCGATACTTTTTCAAAAAGAATTGATACTTTTTCAAAAAGAATCGATACTTTTTCAAAAATGAATCGCTACTTTTTCAAAAATAAATTGCTACTTATTCAAAAAGAATCGATACTTTTTCAAAAAGAATCACTACTTTTTTCAAAAGAATAATGTAACAAAATAACTGTAATAAATGTAACAAAATAATAATGTAACAAATGTATAATAATAATAATGTAACAAATGTATAATAACACTGTAATAAACGTATAATTACATTGTAAAAAATGTATAATTACGTTGTAATAAAAGTATTACATTGTATTAAATGTATATTTACATTGTAATAAATTTATAATAAGACTGTAACAAATGTATTATTAAATTTTTTTTCACTACCTTTTCCAAAAAGAATCGCTACTTTTTCAAAAAGAATCACTACTTTTTTCAAAAAGAATCGCTACTTTTTTCAAAAAGAATCACTACTTTTTTCAGAAAAGAATCGCAACTTTTTTAAAAAGAATCGCTACTTTTAAAAAAGAATAATGTAACAAAATAATAATGTAACAAATGTATTATAATAATAATGTAACAAATGTATAATAACACTGTAATAAATGTAAACCGTAATTCCTCAAATAAAAGCCGGGGCCTTTATTTACCTAAACTGCAGAAGGTAACAGGCTTTTATTTGAAGCAGGCTTTTATTAGAGGCAGGCCTTTATTTAAAAAAAAAAAAATCAAAATCAAATTTCCGTCTGGGTTCCATGCTCCTCAAGACAATTTCGTTTTCAATAAAGTTGTTGAAAAGACTGTTACACTAGCAGCACTAAATTATATCTGTGTTACATCTATTGTCTACTACCATCTATTGGCTGTACGTTACGATGAACTTGAATGCATATTAGGGGATGTTTACACCTGGCCACTTCATGTGTTTTCTCAGATCGGAAAGCTGATTTATCAACACAATTCTAATTAAATCTGCTCACAAATGCGTTTTCGCAAAACGTATATAAATCTTCAATTCCCACATGCAGATTTAATGGAGTGCACGTCACCGAAAGCAACAGATATGAGCTGCATTTATCAGCTCATTTCTAAATCAAAAGACCGCAATAAGAGAGAGCGGCAACAACCCTGGTAAGATCATTTCGTTTCTTTACTTTTAATGATGAGGAGAATTGTCTGCGACTTACTTTCACTTTAATTTGCAATAGTTTGCACGTTGGCTTTATGAATAGATGCTCAGGTGCCGTGATGCGTGTTGCAGTAGCGTTGTCACATCTTGCTATAACATTACATAGCATAACACGCACTCACACTTTTTTTTGTTGCGTTTTTGGGAGGAGTAAAATTTAGATACGTGGTTTCAACAATCAGATGCATTTGATTTACACTTGTGCAGTTTCGTCTGTAATCTCGTCTCAGATCTCCTCCTGAAGAAGTGGTTTGAACGATCGGATTTAAATTGTCTCGAATGTGCTTCGGATGGCATTTATACATGGTCTTTTCACGATCAGATCACAGAACCAAATGAAGTGGACAGGTGTAACATCTCTTCAATGAAAGGCATTTAGGAGATTATCCACACTAATTTTCCCCCGGCCTTAATTTGAGACCGGCTTTTATTTGTCCGCGTTGATCACGCACCCGGCCACTATCAGAGGCCCCGCGTTTATTTGAATACCGGTTTTTATTTGAGGAATTACCGTAATTACATTGTAATAAATGTATAATAACACTGTAATAAATGTATAATTACATTGTAAAAAATGTATAATAACACTGTAATAAATGTATAAGACTGTAACAAATGAATAATTACATTATTTTACACTACTTTTTTCAAAAAGAATCGCTACTTTTTTCAAAAAGAATTGCTACTTTTTCAAAAAGAATCGCTATTTTTTCAAAAGTAAATCGATACTTTTTCAAAAGTGAATTGATACTTTTTCCGAAAAGAATCGATACTTTTTCAAAAAAAGAATAGCTACTTTTTCAAAAATGAATCCCTACTTTTTCGAAAAGAATCGATACTTTTTAAAAAATGAATCGCTACTTTTACAAAAATGAATCACTACTTTTTCAAAAATAAATCGATACTTTTTCAAAACAGAATCGTTACTTTTTCAAAAAAGAATCGCTACTTTTTCAAAAGTGAATCGATACTTTTTCAGAAAAGAATCGATACTTTTTTGAAAGTGAATCGCTACTTTTTCAAAAATGAATCAATACTTTCTCAAAAATGAATCGCTACTTTTTCATAGTTCTATTCATAGTTTTTCATAGTTCTATATGTAGTTTTTAAACTACACGTTACATTTTAATAAGCGTAAAATTACATTGTAATAAACATATAATTACATTGTTTTAAATGTATAGTTACATTGTAATAAATGTATAAAATCACTGTAATAAATGTATAATTACTGTAAATAACCATAAGTATATTTTGTTATAGAAAAGGTGATTATCTTTTATTTTGGAATTTTTGTACTGAAATGGTTAACTTCCGGTCTTAAGCTACGCGCTTTTGTTTTCTTTTGGAAGCGCGCGCGCCCTGGCTAGCGCAGTTTATAGCTTATAGCTTGTTATCCCGAATACGACAATAACTTTGACAAGGAGCCGTGGTAAACGTCCAATTCATACTTGCAGCCCCTCCGAAGAGGCAAACGGCATGTTAAGTCAGTTGAGAGAAGAGCATTTTGTCTGTTAATATGTCAGTTTTTGCACAAATGTAAGAAAGCATGTAAATGTGAACAATGTTAGCTGATCAGTACGTTTTGTATACATTTCAGCTCTTACGTTGGTGATATGGTGAACGGATTAAGGTTTATAAAGATTAAACATCATAAAACCATCAGTAAAAGTCTCATCCTTGTTCAGGGGGCATGCTACAATTACACTGTAATAAATGTATAATAACAACCTTGAAAAGAATCGCTACATTTCTCGAAAAGAATCGCTACTCTTTTACTTCAGAACTAAACAGTGTAGCTGACAGAATGTTTATTTTTAAACCACAATTTTTACACCACAACTCACTCTAATGTCAGAATGTTTATTTTTAAACCACAATTTTTAAACCACAACTCACTCTAACGTCAGAATGTTTATTTTTAAACCACAACTTCAATGTGTCCTTTTACCAATATACCGATATCTTTTGCATTTATAATCCAAACAACGTCAAACTCGGCACTGCACTTACTTGTATGAGGTGCCCCTTGGGACATTATTCAGAATTACCATGCACATACACATATGAAACTAAATTCATTCACACACACAACTGAAATGCTCTCACACACACAAGTGAAATGCTCTCACACACACAACTGAAACGCTCTCATACATACAACTGAAATTATTACGCTCACACACACAACTGAAATGCTCTCACACACACAACTGAAACACTCTCATACATACAACTGAAATTATTACGCTCACACACACAACTGAAATGCTCTCACACACACGAGTGAAATGCTCTCACACACACAACTGAAACGCTCTCATACATACAACTGAAATTATTACGCTCACACACACAACTGAAATGCTCTCACACACACGAGTGAAATGCTCTCACACACACAACTGAAACGCTCTCACTCACACAACTGAAAATCATTTCAGTATGTTGTATGCAAGCATTTCAGTCGAAACGGAAGGTGGTTAAAGTCCCCGCCCACTCCAGCAGGGTTGCCAGATGCCAAGGTTTTCCATCACAACACCTCGCCAAAAACTGCAAGAATGCACAAAAAAACGCCCAAATTTGTTTTAGCTTGTTTCTCGTTTAAACACAGTGAAATCATTAACAAGCTTTAAAATTACCCATTGGTCCGTGTACTTTTGCATCCATTCGTTTTTACCTTTTTAACCCGTAATTGAAAAACGAAAAATGGTTGTTGTAGGCCCTATTTTTAAAACGCAAAGTTGAACACCAACATTTAAATTTGAACTGTATACACCAAATGCTACGCAAAAATAAATAAATATTTAAGTATTTTCTGATTTTTGTATGTGACCTTTGCACCTTTATTAAACATTTAAAATATTCACAAATTAATATGAAAAAAATATATAGATTTTACTGGTTTTCTAAGGACAAACCAGTAAATGATATTTTTCCCGCAGTGCTGAATGAAAAGAGCCATAGCCTACTCTCGAACAGAGAGGTGATTTAGGCTATAGGTGATTTATAATCTGAAAAAATAACGAGGCATTTGAATTGTTTATTAATAAACTAGTGTTTTCTAAATCAGAGAAATTCATATGGATTACATTATCAGACGGTATTTGCTTTCGATTCGAATTGGTTCTTTAAAAGTAGACATTTCAAGCTTTAGCCTACATAGGCTATATTTTGTTTCAGTTCATTTTTGAGACGCGATGCAGTTCACGGAGACCATGAAAGCGCGCCTGATTGTTTTATTTTATTTTACAAAAGCACAACGTTTTCTTGTTATTGTGAGTTTACACAGATAAAAGTAGTTGCGAATGATGTATTATTATTTTCTGTATGACCAGAAATTATAGAGTATATTTTAAGTTGTTTCCACTGTTGATAGGAAAACGCAAGTGTTCGTGCCCGCGCCCCCGTGCCATGCAGTGCGCGCTCAACACTCCGCACAAACCCTTGGATATGCGTCAAAATCTTGTGTTTATTTGTAATAATCTTAGCCCTGTATTGTTATTGTCTAACCTGTAACAAAGTGTTGAGCGCGCGCGCACTGCATGGCATGGAGGCGCGGGCGCGAACACTTTTCCTATCAACAGTGGAAACAACTTAAAATATACTCTATAATTTCTGGTCATACAGAAAATAATAATACATCATTCGCAACTACTTTTATCTGTGTAAACTCACAATAACAAGAAAACGTTGTGCTTTTGTAAAATAAAATAAAACAATCAGGCGCGCTTTCATGGTCTCCGTGAACTGCATCGCGTCTCAAAAATGAACTGAAACAAAATATAGCCTATGTAGGCTAAAGCTTGAAATGTCTACTTTTAAAGAACCAATTCGAATCGAAAGCAAATACCGTCTGATAATGTAATCCATATGAATTTCTCTGATTTAGAAAACACTAGTTTATTAATAAACAATTCAAATGCCTCGTTATTTTTTCAGATTATAAATCACCTATAGCCTAAATCACCTCTCTGTTCGAGAGTAGGCTATGGCTCTTTTCATTCAGCACTGCGGGAAAAATATCATTTACTGGTTTGTCCTTAGAAAACCAGTAAAATCTATATATTTTTTTCATATTAATTTGTGAATATTTTAAATGTTTAATAAAGGTGCAAAGGTCACATACAAAAATCAGAAAATACTTAAATATTTATTTATTTTTGCGTAGCATTTGGTGTATACAGTTCAAATTTAAATGTTGGTGTTCAACTTTGCGTTTTAAAAATAGGGCCTACAACAACCATTTTTCGTTTTTCAATTACGGGTTAAAAAGGTAAAAACGAATGGATGCAAAAGTACACGGACCAATGGGTAATTTTAAAGCTTGTTAATGATTTCACTGTGTTTAAACGAGAAACAAGCTAAAACAAATTTGGGCGTTTTTTTGTGCATTCTTGCAGTTTTTGGCGAGGTGTTGTGATGGAAAACCTTGGCATCTGGCAACCCTGCTGGAGTGGGCGGGGACTTTAACCACCTTCCGTTTCAACTGAAATGCTTGCATACAACATACTGAAATGATTTTCAGTTGTGTGAGTGAGAGCGTTTCAGTTGTGTGTGTGAGAGCATTTCAGTTGTGTGTGTGAGCGTAATAATTTCAGTTGTATGTATGAGAGCGTTTCAGTTGTGTGTGTGAGAGCATTTCACTCGTGTGTGTGAGAGCATTTCAGTTGTGTGTGTGAGCGTAATAATTTCAGTTGTATGTATGAGAGCGTTTCAGTTGTGTGTGTGAGAGCATTTCACTCGTGTGTGTGAGAGCATTTCAGTTGTGTGTGTGAGCGTAATAATTTCAGTTGTATGTATGAGAGCGTTTCAGTTGTGTGTGTGAGAGCATTTCACTCGTGTGTGTGAGAGCATTTCAGTTGTGTGTGTGAGCGGAATAATTTCAGTTGTATGTATGAGAGCGTTTCAGTTGTGTGTGTGAGAGCATTTCACTCGTGTGTGAGAGCATTTCACTCGTGTGTGTGAGAGCATTTCAGTAGTGTGTGTGAGCGTAATAATTTCAGTTGTATGTATGAGAGCGTTTCAGTTGTGTGTGTGAGAGCATTTCACTCGTGTGTGTGAGAGCATTTCAGTTGTGTGTGTGAGCGTAATAATTTCAGTTGCATGTATGAGAGCGTTTCAGTTGTGTGTGTGAGAGCATTTCACTTGTGTGTGTGAGAGCATTTCAGTTGTGTGTGTGAATGAATTTAGTTTCATATGTGTATGTGCATGGTAATTCTGAATAATGTCCCAAGGGGCACCTCATACTCCTGTGCCCGTAGCAATACACCCGTCAAGTTTGAAATCCATCGGACTAATGGTTCGAGAGATATTCGATTAACAGACAGACAGACACACAGACAGACAGACATTCCTGTAATTCATAGATAGATAGTGATATGCCGATAAGTGGCCAAAATGAATTGTTAGTAAAGTATGTTTAGTTTGTTATTGTTGTCTGGATTTCTGAATTCTAGATTTTTTAAATATTAATAAATAAAAAATATTAAATAAATGGTTTCACAATAATAACTGTTTATACAGTGCAACATCTTTTCATTCTGTAATCTAATATAAATTTTAATAAATGTAGAAGCTAAAGCCATCTGCTATACCAACAGTGCTATTTGTGATTAAGACGTCAAAGAAAAAAACAAATAAACTAAATGGAATAAATACAAATTGATTAAAAAAAAAGGTGGCGTAAACTGATCCATGTCAATATTTTTTAAATAAAAATCATTTCAGTTTGAGCGGATGTTTTATACCATCATCACTGTCCTCGTCAGAGCTCATTTCAATACATTCAGCATATGGATAATTTTATATAGATCCGGGTCGCTAAAGACCCGATTATGTAATAATGATTGGCGAAACATTCATGCATTTAAGGGTACATATTTGGAATTGGCTTTTATTTGTTATATTTTCAGTTTTCATTTATGTTTTAGTAATCTTATTTAATGCTTTTGTCATTTAAAAACTTTCTATTTAGCTTTAATCTATTTTTATTTCAGTTTTAGTAATTTTACTTCAACTTAAACGAAAATAAGAAATGTTGTCTTGGCAATTTAACTGTAGGAGTTTACGTTTTTCATTTTATTTCTTTTCTTTTTTTTATTACTTTATTTAAATTACAGAGCACAATTTTTATTAATTTTAGTTAACCATAACAACACTGTCCAAGACTCTTTTAGCATGGAGAAATTAATGTTATTGAAAAAAATAGATAGTACAGTATACAGCTACAATTAGTCAATAATACTAATATCATTCATAATTTTAGCCACTACAATCTAATAATAGTGTAATAAAAGCAAAACAAAGAGAAGCGAGCCAGAGGAGAAATTAGTATAACTGAGCTGAATTTATGAAACAAATAATGAATTTTATATTTTATGTGGAATTAAGTGAAATTGAGCTTTGACTCTGAGGCCTTTGAGATTATGTATTTTGTATTAAACATTTCTAAAGTTTACGTCATACTGACAAGAGGACGCTGGACACCTGGAGATTCCGAAGCAGAGATACTCAAAAATGATGATCAATTACTCTACATTTTTATGTCACATACTGTACAATAGGTGCTCAAACTGGTAAGAAGACTTTTAAATGTGAAACTGCCCCTCCATGTTTTTATATGTAAATTTAGGAAGAAACAGAGAGCTGATGATGTGGAACGATTTCTTAGCTTGGGGTAATTTTACAAGTGACTAGCTTGCCTGCTGTCTGAACCAGCCTCCATTAATGAAATTGTATTTTCTCAACAAGGTTATAGCTTAATCCTTCTGTTTATGATTCACTCAGGCACATGGATTTAACATTTTTTTTAATCATTTTACCTTGCATATTTCAATTTCACATGTTCACATGTGTACCATGTTGGTGCTTGGCATGACAATAAGACATGGTTTGATGTCAAAATAGTATTGTCATCCTGTGTGTATATGTAACCAGTAAACAACCAGTATGAACACAAATGAACGTTCTGTATATCAAATAATTGCACTTGTTTCAGTAAAGGAACATATTTAAAAAAAAAATCAACAACAAATGTAATTTGCACAGAACGTGCCCACCAGATAAGCAGAAATGTTGAACAAGACTCAAGAAGATGACATTACATGGTAAAAATCTTTATAAAATAACAACTAAAGGGAAATCTTCAGGGGCTGTCAACAGAATAAAACAATGAGAGCAAATACTGTCCAAAAACTAAAATGAAAAATTCAACTTTTACTAAGCTTTCAAGCCTGTAAAATGGGAGTTTAACCATGATTGCTTCAACTTAAACACAGACATCATGAATTAATACTTTTTACCACAGCGGATTACATGGTGAACTTGTTTCTCATGATTTCAGATCAGATCGGAATGGAGTCCAGGCTAGAACAGCAAGAAAATCTTTCATCCTCAGGGAACGAATCCAGTGAGGAGGAGAAGGACGGATTGGGGATATGACGTATGTGCTTCACGCCAAGCCAATGCCAGGAATTAAAACCATATTATTTCCAGTGAATGAATAGACTGCAAAGACAGGCTGTAGAGTGGAGGATTAGCAGTGAAAAAAGAGCGATAGAAAGACGAAAAGAACACATGAAAACAAAAGCTCTCAGGGGGAAACAGACTATTTAAATGCACATTATATAGTGCACTACACGCCATGAATAAATGCACCACATCATGTGATGCAAAGGTTTAATTCTTTATGTGTGTGGGTTTGTTTACGATGCATTTCCTGGTATTTGAATAAAAAAACATACTTAATATAAAACGTAAATCAGCAGGAGAGTTTGGCAGATCATTTTAAACTGTTTTTTATGGCCTATATGTGGCTGTGATTGCATGTATGCGCTACTATGGCCACCTTGTGGTAAAAGTTCAGTATAGCATTATTTAATTACTTCAAAAGGTCATCAGATGCCCATTTTTCACAAGTTGGTATGATTCTTTAGGGGGTCTTCATGTAAAGTTTGTAACATACTTTGGTTAAAATTCCTCAATGGTTGTGTACAACAACACCCTTTTTACCTCCTCAAAAACAGCTCTGTTCACAGCGACCCATTTCGGTGCATGTCTCTTAAAATGATAATGAGCAACTGCTCACCCCACCCCTCTCTTCCGTGGGGCGTGTCGACAAGTGCTGCCTTGGCAGACAGTATGGCCGAGGGCGGAAATATGCTAATACGGGACAGTTCGTCAGTGGTTGTGGGCGGAGCATGAGTAATGTGACATCATATTGCTCAGAAACTGCTTGATTATTGTCTGTCTGCGATTTCAAGTTAAGTCAATTAAAAGTTAAATTTCTGTCAAAAGCCATCAATCAACAATAATGTGTCTGTGATTAACTAAAACACAGCACGTCCAGTCCAGATTCACTATTTTACACACTAATCCAAGTTTGACCCGTTGCAGTACAACAAACAAACCACCAGATGTCACGAACACCCAATTATTGTTCTTCAGCAGGAAGAAAACGCTAAACTAAGTTTGCACAGCAGATGGCGTTACATCATCACTAAAATCACTGTTCATGTCCTACGTTAACTAGAGCAAACATTACACCCTTGTCAGTCAACTGCAAGGAAAAACAAATCTTTAAAAATGACAATGCTTATTCCTGTCACTACTACCTTGAAAGCTTCCGGACAAATCTTCACAGTTTACAGCAGATCAATCTTTGCTTTAAAGGACGGGGAGCTGTCCAACCCGATGTGGTGCTGAAATGCAATAAATTGCGGAGATTACCGACACAGTGATTTTTATACTATATATATATATATATATATATATATATATATATATATATATATATAAACGTTAAAAAAATATTTGCTACTGTGTAAATACATTGATGCTATTTCCCCTGCAAATGTTATGTATTTCAGAAATGTTCGTTTTGTGTTTATACACAATGAGGTCCTTAATCATAAAACGCCTGTGATCAAACACCCCATTTTAACATTGCATGATTTAAATGCATGGCAATTATTCCACTTAGGTGTAGGGGGTAGATTACACATTGTGTGCGTAATTTTTCTTTTTCAACATTTTTTTTCTCCCTTTCTGTCGAACAGAAATCTAAAAACATATCACGGTCAAAGAATAATACAACTTGTCTAAAAAAAATAGAAACTAGCACGGAGCACTTTATTAGCATATAACTTTCCAAAGTCTGTTTATGAAAACAAACGAAAGCGTAGGCGGCGATCAATAACATCTCAGCGAGCGAGAGAGTGAGTGAGTTAGTTCTCACTAAGCAACTTAAATAATACTTGCAGGCATCTTCCTCACAGTCAGCATATCTGCCGAGCTCGGTGACTTAAGGTTTGTTGTCCTAAGCAGTTATAGGAGCTCGCTCAATATTTTGAAGTTATAAAGCAAAGCACAACTTGGCGTTACTGGGTCGGGGCTTGACGTGTTAAATGAGCATAAAAGACCCAGCTGGTTGGGGAAGCACTTGAGGGGGTAGCAAACAGTGCGTCACATCCTTGGGAAAAAAGAGGAGCGATTCCAATGGAATCAACATGTAAGCGCATCTGCATTGGGTGGCATCAATAAGAAGACAGCTGAGGAGAAATCATGACATTGAGCTACAGGTGAATTCATCTATTCATGCTCATTCGGGCTCCGCGCGCCCTACAACAATGCCAGTGTAAATAAGGGGAAAACAAGAAGGCGAATTTTTGACCTTACGGTGAGTTTTTGACTTGGCGTCCTCAACCGAATACGATGAAACAACACTGCATGACAGCAGTCGAAAGGGAGGAAATGCACGCGCAACGAAGGACTGCAAGGTAAAGCAGGAAAAGTTGGTCCGCGCGCCGAGGCTTCACTATTCAAGGAGTGTTGGACAACCCAATGTGCGAGGACTTTTTGTGGAAGAAAAGCACATTTTAGAAGAGAGTTAAGAGTCGTTTGCTTAAACCAACCAAAGTGTGGATCATGGCTACGGAGGAATCGGGTGGCTTGGCGCAAACCGCCGCCGTTAAACTATCAGAGATGGGGGAAAAAACTAAACAGTTAGGAACGGCGATCCAGGACCCCGAGCGACAAAGAAGGATTATTCTAGTCATTGTATGTGTGGCACTTCTGCTAGACAATATGCTTTATATGGTGATCGTGCCAATTGTGCCAGATTATCTAGCGCGATTAGAGAGCGAATCAGAGCAGGCGCATGTAACGGGTAATTCTTCAATCAACAGCACGCAAAACGAGAACTTTGACTTGCAGATCGGCGTGCTTTTCGCCTCAAAAGCCATTCTGCAGCTCCTTGTCAATCCTTTGACCGGAACTTTCATAGACCGAGTCGGCTATGACATCCCACTTTTAATTGGACTCAGTATCATGTTTGTCTCGACATGCATTTTTGCCTTCGCAGAGAACTACGCGACTCTGTTCTTCGCGCGCAGTCTGCAAGGGCTCGGCTCGGCGTTCGCAGACACTTCAGGAATTGCCATGATAGCAGACAAGTACACGGAGGAGCCAGAGAGAAGTCGCGCGCTGGGCATTGCCCTCGCGTTCATCTCGTTCGGAAGCCTGGCGGCGCCCCCGTTCGGAGGGGTACTGTACGAATTCGCAGGCAAACGCGTCCCGTTCATTGTGCTCGCCTGTATATGTTTGGCAGATGGTATACTATGCCTGACTGTCCTCAAGCCCTTTTCCAGTAGGACTAGAGAGAATATGCCGATTGGCACCCCGATTTACAAACTAATGATTGATCCCTACATAGCAGTTGTGGCAGGAGCTTTGACCACATGTAACATCCCCCTTGCTTTTCTGGAGCCCACCATTGCTAACTGGATGGAGGGGACCATGGATTCATCCCAGTGGGAGATTGGGCTCACCTGGCTACCTGCCTTTTTCCCTCACATTTTAGGTGTTTATATGACTGTCAAGCTGGCAGCCCAGTATCCACACTTGCAGTGGTTCTATGGGGCACTTGGCATGGTTATCATTGGTGCTAGCTCTTGTATTGTGCCGGCTTGCAAAAACTTCGAGCAGCTGATAATCCCCCTGTGTGGCATTTGTTTCGGTATTGCACTGGTAGACACAGCTTTATTACCCACACTTGCTTTTCTCGTAGATGTCCGTCACGTGTCTGTGTATGGTAGTGTATACGCAATTGCAGACATCTCCTACTGTGTTGCCTACGCGCTGGGCCCCATCGTGGCCGGTAAAATAGTGCACGATCTAGGGTTTGTGCAACTCAATCTGGGCATGGGTCTGGCGAACGTACTTTACGCACCAGCCCTGATTTTCTTGCGCAACGTGTGCTTTATGAAACCATCTCACTCTGAGAGAAACATGTTACTGGAGGAGGGAGCCACAGGTCTGTACGACACGATTAAGATGGAGGAACGCCAAAGAAAGAAGCACGGCTACAGTTCAGCCGGTAACTGTGTGCCCATCGACGAGAACGGGACATTTGCTGGACAATCAAAGTCATTCTCTGAAGAAGAGACGTCTGAGCTAGAATACATATAGTTTGAGTCGTCTATATCTTGGTCATCTGTTACAATCCTGTTAAACCTCTGCTGAATATAAATGTTTTTCATTCACTCATTTACATGTTACTCATTGTCCCGAGGAAAATTATTGGTGAACTGCATACAATCTTAAAATAATTTAGGCGACTCAATTTACTGAAATAATGAGCTCAATATTTTTTTCTTCAATATAAGAAATGCAAAATATATATATATATTTCACTGTTTAGTATTCCGCTGTATTAAGTTTATTATTCAGGGATATAAATATGGTGCAAACATATTAAATATGAAGACGAGTGTGTACGTATTAAATGGGCCTTCGTTGAAGTTATTCCGCCGAATTTGTGCTGTTACAAAAAATATGCAAAATTTCACCTGACACCTTCATAGAAAAAAATGATGGAAGCGGTGTGAATCCTGCCTTTTCAGTGTCTGTTTCAAGTATTAAATGTTTAGGGTGTATTTCTGGAATGCGTTACTGTATATTATGGAAAATAATGGTGTACATATGTGCATATCAAATGTACATAATTAAAAGAAAATCTGTGAAACGCCTTGTTGTGCGCCGTGTGTCTGTGACTGACTTTCATCATGCATCTACACGATCAAGCTAAAGAGATACATTTACATATCTACATCTAAATTTGAATTGATTTCGTTTTGGTTTAGGCTACATTTTTCTCACGAAAGACAACGATTCATTAGTGACAGAAAACAAAACGAAATATTCTAAATAAATGGAGGCAATACATTTGCGTATTTTTTTGTGCAGTAAAAAGCATCATAGAGCAAAAAATACAACAAAGAAACGAAAATATACATATTCTGACATAACACGCATGAACAAGACATCATTATAGATATCTACTACACTATATGTATGCTATAATGAAAAGGCTGTGTTTCAAAACAACTTTTCTGTCCATTCTTTCAACACCCAAAATTGATTCATAAATATAAAGCGATTAACCAAAATAGACGTGTATGGGGGTGTCTGTACACGATGCTTTTTGCAAAACAGACGTAAATCGAACCTATTTATTTAAAAGAAGAAGAAAAAAACAATTGCTTATGGTGCAAGATTGTCTATAACAAGACTTTCCTCTTTTCGTTTTAATTAAAGTATCGAGCGCGTTCGCGTACGGACATTTTTTCTTCTGCGAGATTTGGAAAGGTACATTTCTTTCAAAGACTTAAATTAAAGTGAGTATGAGGTGGGCTGGCAAATGCGGCATCGAGCGAATGGAGTTGAGTGGGAGGAGTCTGAGAAAGGTACCGCTCCTTCAGCATCTTTCCTGAGGAGCATCCTAAGAGGCTTCCGACTTGCAATGAATGGGACGCAAGTATGCCGCCTGAAACAAGTTAACAGACACCATCAACGGCACTTTCCTCTTAATAAAACACGGCGGGACTATGAATCTGGATAAACCCGTTGAGACACCTGAGGAATCCATAAAGAGAAAGACATTTTGGTGAGTACTTTTTAAATTGACACTTTTGAGAATGTAAGAACGTTTATGCTTACAGCCTCCTCCTCAAACAAGGACCAAATAGAGCTAAAAAGCTATAAAAAACACTTTCTACTTAATTTAAATTCAAAATCTCGATTCTATGTATTTAATATTAAAATTGTAATTAATTTTGAATAATTTAAGGTTGCTAATAGCCTTGTCTAATCGTTGTGGCTGATGATAAAAAAAACAGATAGCACAGTTTTTAGTTAATTTATGGATCGTTATATTTATAAAATGAAATTGAATACTATTTGCTATGCAAGCCGTCTCTCATTCCTGTATATCTGTTCCAGAGGGAACAGTGGATTCCAGTGGATTTTCATCTTTCATTTAATTCTTCAACTTTGAGGATGCCGGTTTTGAAAAGGGAACAAACAAGAGACATGGGAGATGCAAGTGTAAGCAAAATACTAATGTGTGCATTATGTGGCTTAACTAAATGTCTTTCAAACATTCTCTTTTAACATTACAAACAGACATGGAAGTCTTCAATGTTGATAAACATAAATTATCATGTTGTTTTATACATGCCATTATAGCAGAAGTGATCTTGTACAAAGGGCAAAATAATTTAAATATAATACTTGTCAGGGATCACTTGGAGCATAAAAGATTTACTACTCTATCAAGACTAATTAGACAAGAGACATTAGCTTGAGAACAAATACCATAAGATCTAGAAAACAAATGCTAGTTAAGCAGAAGCTGTCCCTGGCGCTAAAATATAAATGAATGAATCGCAATAAAGTTCTGATCTCTCTGATTTCAATTTAGGGCCTTCCGAAGCTCCCGGTGCCCCCTTTGCAGCAAACACTGGACACGTACCTGAAGTGCATGAGTCACCTCATACCAGAGGAGCAGTTCCGAAAGACTAAGGCTATTGTAGAGAAATTTGGAGCACCTGGTGGGATGGGAGAATTTCTTCAGAAAAAGCTAATGGAGAGAAGCGATCAAAGGGCTAATTGGGTATGGACTGCACAGTCTGCTATGAAAAAAAGTGACTGCTGTAAACAACTTTGCTTTTAATGTGCAGGCACATTCTATTAAATATTGTTTAAAAGTGATTTATTTGCTTTATACTCTCTCTTGATCATTGTCTAAGGTGTATGACTACTGGCTCGAAGACATGTATTTGAGCAACAGATTAGCACTACCTGTCAACTCCAGTCCTGTTATGGTCTTTCCTAAGCAGAACTTCAAGGGTCAAAGTGATGTCCTCAGGTACAGGACTCTGGGGATACAGCAGAGGCGATTTTTATTCCTTTAAACTGAGATGACAATGAACTCACTGCATGTCATCATTGATATCAGTTTATTTAAATTGAAATGCAATGTCTACACAAGTTAAGGATACTGTATACGCATTAGGATTGTGCAAAGCTGTCAGGTCTGTAAACTGCACAATCTCATCCGCTAAATAGCTCCATATATGGCCGCGTGTAATCGAGGGGCTCATTAACTAAAATTTGATTTCTCATTCAGCATAGTTGAATCTACAGATTAGTAAGCGTGTAAACAAAGTGTTCCTTCCACCCTTACTTGATGTTGATTTCAGTCCTAAAATGGACGTCTGAGGGAAACAATATATCATATAATGGACATTGCTATTTTAGGCTTAACATATAGAACAAGTTATGTTTCCTATTGATTATTTCTACATTTTGTATTAAAAGATTAATATAAGTAGTTTCATAATGGTAAGTAAAAGTCTAGAATTAGTCTTACTTAGAGAATATAAAATAAAAACCAATGATTTTGTTAAACCCAAATTGGATTATGTGCTATTTTAAAACCTAATTAAAACAATCGCATTGCCACACACACACACACACACACACAGCTGTGTTTTTGTGATATATGAGGACATTCCATAGGCGTAATGACTTTTACTGGACAAACTGTATATTCTATCCCCCTACACTGCCCCTATCCCTAAACCTACCCATCACAGGAGACATGCTGCATTTTTACATAAAAAAAAAACACATTTTTTTTATGTTTTTTAAGCTATTTGAAATATGAGGACTCATGCAATGTCCTCATATATCACGTGTAAGTTGTAATACCAGTGTAATATGCATGTCATTATACACATTTGTGTCCTCATATCACAAAAACAAAAGCACACACACACACACACACAAAACCCTTTCAAAAGGTTTAGGGTTGGTCAGATTTTATTTACTTTTTTTAAAGAAAATAATACTTTTATTCAGTTAGGATGCAATGATCAAAAGTCAAGTTTTTATTGCATTTTGATCAAGTAAATGCAGTCTTAGTGACCATAAGAGACTTCTTTACAAAAAAAATATTTATATAATATTTAAATAAACTCTTGCATATTGGTTCTCAACAGATTTGCTGCCCATCTCATTTCTGGCATATTAGAGTATAAATCTCTTATTGATGGGTAAGTTTTACTCCTTGTTTTCACATGTAAACACATTAACTTCTAGTATTGTGTACATGAAGGTATGCTGCATTTGTTGCAGACGTGCTCTCCCTGTAGACTATGCTCGCGGGCAGCTGGCTGGGACGGCCCTGTGTATGGATCAGTACAACAAGGTCTTCACCTCCTACCGTCTGCCAGGGCCAAAAAGTGACACTTTAGTGGCTCAGAAGAGTATGGTTATGCCTGAGCCCGAACATATAATAGTGGCTTGTAAGAATCAGGTAGGAATTGCTTCACATGCACAGTAAAAAAAAAATTAAAAACAGTTTCAACTTAAAATTGAAAGTTTAGTCAACTTGAAATGTGAAATTGTACTAAGTGACAACTTGGATATTTGAGTTGACTAAACTTAAAATTTTAGGGCAGAACAAACACTTACTTTTTTAAGGTAAAACAACCATTTTTTTGACAGTGTGGTACTAAATCTAATTCTGATAGTTATGTTTCTTTTTTTATATGGTTATGCTTTTCTTTCTAATTATGTTAAAGTTTGATTCCAAAAGTCATGAGCTATCTATAAAGACAAAGATTTGATGCTGTTTTCTGCCATACCATTTGCAGTTTTTTGTTCTCGATGTGGTGATAAACTTTCGTCGACTGAATGAAAAAGACCTTTACACCCAGCTGGAGCGAATCAGAAAGATGGCAGACATTGAAGAGGAGCGTCTGCCTCCTATCGGTCTGCTCACATCAGATGGCAGAACACAGTGGGCTGAGGCTCGCAGCGTACTGATCAAAGGTCAGACATCATTTATCCTCAACTACACAAGCTGTATCTTTACTAGACCTGCAATTTGACATCCAAATATTAAGAAACAAGAGAGAGAGAGAGAGCTGCGTTTCCAGATAAACTCAACTAAAAAAAAATCCCCTGATAAAACAAGAAATTCCATACAGGTTAATGGAATTCACACACATATAAAATGTAATATGTCTCAATCGGGTGCAGATTCTACCAACAGGGACTCTCTAGACGTGATTGAACGCTGTCTGTGTCTGGTGTGTTTGGATGAGCCCTCTGCCATTGAACTGACTGATACCAACCGAGCTTCGCTGATGCTCCACGGAGGGGGCACGGACAAAAACGGGGGCAACCGGTGGTACGACAAGCCCATGCAGGTAGAAAACCCACAGTTGGATCTAAATTGACAAAGAAGATGAATTCTAAAATTAAACTACTGTAATGATTTCAGTTTGTGATAGGTGCAGATGGATGCTGCGGCGTTGTATGTGAACACTCCCCTTTTGAGGGAATAGTGCTCGTGCAATGTACAGAGTATCTACTGAGATACATGTAAGCCAAATTATTATTTTATTTATAGAAATTAATTTCAAAGTATCTCTTTGATTATCCACAATGCACTGCTGGTCTGGCAAATTCAATGAATACATTCACTTCTGAAGGAATCTGTAATATCCTTTTGCTTATTCTCACTAGCACAGTTGCATTTATGTATTTGCCAAAGACTCGGAACTCTAATGAGATGGATACTGTAATTAATTGTAACTCACTTCTAGTAAGTGAAACGGACTTGAGATATATGCACACACAGCTTGAGAATAGCAGCTAAGCTAGTGAAGATGCAATGTGATGGACTATAAGACTGTTTCTCTCACAGGAGGGGAAGCCCTTCTAAGCTGGTGAGAGCGGCCAGCATGAGCGAGCTTCCTGCCCCCAGACGACTGCGCTGGAAATGCTCGCCAGATATCCAAACGTTCCTCACGGCCTCAGCAGATAAATTACAGAAGTAAGTCAATCAAACAGGTGATACACCAGGGTAGTAAGTTCTTTACAATCTAAATACCATTCTGATAGCTTGCAATTGATTAATTACATTAAACTTTGTTTATTAAAGCTCCATCCAATTATACTCCACTGTAAAAAAGTCCCCGCCTTAAATTTAGTTAAGTACAATCAACTTGTCATTTCAACTTAAATTACGTTTACTTCAAAATTAGTTGAATTTTGTATAACTTATAAAAAAGTTGAGAAGTGCTTAACTTATTTTGATGAGTTAAAGCAATGTAAAAACATGTTGTCATAACTTACTGATCATATCATTTTTTACAGTGTAGAAAATACCTCAAATTTAATTATTCCTGAGTATCACAGGCATTTTGAAAGCGATTTAGTTTATATAATTTCACTTATACATAAATAATTTTAAATAAAATTCTAAATAGACCAAATAAAAGGGTGTAAAATACAAGAGAAGTGTTAGCATCTTTTGGGTTTCTTATCGTTTAAAAGTATGGGGTCAGTAAGATTTTAGTTCGAAAGGAATTAATACATTCATTTAGGGGGCATTAAATTGATCGAAATTGACAGTATACATTTATAATGTTAGAAAGATTTCTATTTCAAATACAGTAAATGCTGTTCTTTTTTTTGTTGCTGCACTGTACGGTCTATTAAAGACTCCTGAAAATGTTTACACGGAAATTTTAAGCACATAGTTTTCTACTTTGATTATAATAATAATAATTCTTGAAAACCAGCACCAAATCCGCATATTAGAAGGATTTCAGAAGGATCTTGAGACAGAGACACTGAAGACTGCATAATCGCTGCTGAAAATGTAGCTTTGCCCTCACAGTAATAAATTAGAAAACTTTTTAATAATATTTCACAATATTCCTGTTTTTTATCAAATAAATGCAGCCTTGGTGAGCATATGAGACTTTCAAACTGTTCATTCCTACAGACTTGCGAAAAATCTGGACATGAATGTCAACAAATTCACTGGATATGGCAAAGAGTTTATCAAGAGACAGAAAATGAGCCCTGATGCTTATGTTCAAGTTGCCCTCCAGTTTGCATTTTACAGGTCAGTCTTCTCTATAATTGAAGATATATTAGTACTACAATAGAATGAAGATTTAGTGTTTGTTTTTATCTTCTTTTGCATTCAGATGCCATGGACGTCTAGTGCCCACCTATGAAAGTGCATCAATACGCCGCTTTCAAGAGGGACGAGTTGACAACATTCGCTCCTCCACACCTGAGGCCTTAGCATTTGTGAAAGCAATGGCCAATAGCTCCAAAATCACTGTATGCAATTTAGTTTGTTTACATTGCACTTCATTCAAACTGCCCTGCATTTCATGCAAATGGCAACTCATTTGTAGAAAATGCTGTGTGGATTGTCAAAACAGGAATAGCTTAGGAAGGAATAACAACCCTTGCTTCCTTTATTTATTTAGGATGCTGAGAAAATGGAGATGCTAAGGACTGCCATTAAAGCCCAAACCAATTATACAATTCTAGTAAGTGAAACGGACAGCTGAATTTGAATTACGCAATCTGTCAGTTAGTCATGACTCATGTTTAACTGTGATTATCAAACTGTGATTGTCATACTGTCTGCTCTCCAATAAAATATTGCTTTTCCACTATTTGGAAACAGGCAATCACTGGGATGGCAATAGACAATCACTTGCTAGGGCTGCGAGAGATTGCCAAGGAGCTAAAACTGGAAAAGCCAGAGCTGTTTTCTGATGCAACCTATGCCACCAGTATCCAGTTCATTCTCTCGACAAGCCAGGTTCACTTTGAAGCCTTTAAAGCATGCAGCTTCATATTAGCACTAGATCACCAATCTCTTTTGTTCAAAAAATTGCCTTTTTTTGCCTGTTTTTGCATAGGTTCCTACCACTGAGGAGATGTTCTGCTGCTATGGTCCTGTTGTCCCTAATGGCTATGGAGCCTGCTACAATCCTCAGATGGACCACATCATCTTCTGCGTGTCAAGCTTCCGTGACAGTGCTGAGACCTGCTCAGATTTGTTTGTGAAGACTCTTGAGGGATGCCTGCAGGAAATGCAAGATCTGTGCCGAAAGTGCAACACTGAAGCTAAAGCAGCTGATTCCACAGAAAGGAGGGAGGAAACTCCCAGGGTAATGAAGAATGGAAACAAATCATAGCCAGAAACTACTATGTTTAAATCGCATGGAAGATGCAGGAAGTAACCACTGTGACTGTGCAAAGAGTGAACATTTCGGGAGAAAATCATAGTCTTAAAAATACAGCAAGGCTCATAGACTGATTTAGTGTATACTTTTGATATGCAAAAGAGTCAAAGTAGGCATTCCCCTTCTGGAATTTCCTCTATATTGCCAAATATTATGACCAACAGAAGTGGCATAGAGATTCTATGGAGATATAGTCGCTTGAAAATAGTAACAAGATCTATTTAGGTGTTTTGCATTATTTGGCCTATGAGAGTATACAGATTCAAAAAGCAGATGAAGCTTAGATTTACAGTAGCCCCAGCCTTCTAAATATGAACTAGCTGAGGTCGGTCTCCAAGAATCCTGCCCAGTTTTATAGTCTGTCTAAGGGCAAGCTCACACAACAGGACTGAATTGCTGTGGTGCTCACTTACACTAAAATGTTTTTGTCATCTGTCGTCGTCCTGACATAGTAGTGCACATAGTACACAACACAATACTGACGAGGTGCACAAACTACAAGACTTTTTGTCAAGAGGCAGTCCAGACCAACAGCAAAATAAATTCATGTGAGAAATTTGCGCAAGTAATTACGAGAATTTCCTATTTATACCATCGGCACTGTGATTGGCTGGATTAGTTCCAATTTGTAATTGCATTTCACACACTACAAGATCACGTGACGATAACATCAAACTGGTTTGAAAATAGCGTCTCGATCGGTTCGAGCTTATCTAGCACCGATTTTGCCGAGATCCAGGGGTTTTGTTGCAGACCTTGGAAATCTGCTTGCGACAGCAAATTCCAGCCAAAAGCCGTGTAGTGTGAGCTTGCCTTAAGAGTATTATAGTTGTCAATATCAAAGGCAGCATTAAAGGGATAGTCCACCCAAAAATGAAAGTTCAGTAATCATTTACCCATCCTCACATTGTTCCTAAACTGTATTACTTTCCTTCTTCTGTAGAACACAAAAGAAGATATTTTGAAGAATGCCGCTTTTGCCCAAAACAACATTGACTTGGTGCTTGCCGTCGGAAACAGACTGGAATTTTTAAAGTAGTTCTCAATGATGCTGCCTTTGAGATCATGGACAGTAGGTCTGCTTGTTTAGTATGCATATACAAATGTATAGCATAGCTGTTTACAATCTATACCAGTTTTTTTATAATCATGTCAGAGTCACCATACCTTGATGCCGTCAAGATACAGTACTCTGAATGGCGACTCTGTGGAAAAGGACCAGAAGCTGCTATTTAACTTTATCTTTGAGTCTCACATACACATTTCAAAGTTTGTTTAATTTATTTCAAATCAAAGATCTGTTAAAAAAAAAAACTTATATAGCAAAGTCTATTTTGGGTCTGCAGTATACAAACAAAATGTCAGGACCAGGCATTATAATATATAATATATGGTATTATAGCTTTAAAGTGTGCTGTATTTTAAGTGTTCTATAAATTGAATTCTCAATGGGCCATATTCCGAAATGCAGTCTAAGCTCTTAAAAACAAGTCAGTGTGCAGAAATGTTTAAAGAATATCATCCATGTTATATGATTCTATTATGTGGGGTAGACTTGATTTCCAATGCAATAATAGTAACAGTAATTTTTGATTTCCAATGCAATAGCAGGAACGAATAGTTTATTACAGTGAAAAAAAGCTTCTTTATTTTAAGTACAATCATTGTATATGTGACAATGTGCTTATGTAAGTCTGAAAATGACACTGACACATGTTGCACAGTAGGTCTATACAGTATATGTAAACAAAAAGGAACAATATTTGATGTTTGTCTAGTGTACACAGATAAAGATTAAGTGAAAATATGTTTTATATTGTGAAATTCCGTTAAACACTGTGTTTTTTAAATGTGCGTAATTTGTATATCCTACGTGTTGAACCAGTCATGATAGTAAATGTAAAGTAGATTAAAAAAAAAAAAACTAAAACAGTAATGCCTTGAGAAATGTATTTTAGCACTTTATAACTAGATCAAATATGCACTGTAGTAAAATAGCTACGCTGAAATTGACTAATAAACCACTCAATCATGTTATACTAGATTATATAGAGAATACTTATACTGCATATATAGAGAAATTATAGCCTTAGTATCGGTAATAAAATATGTTACTAGTTGCACATCTTGACCTTATGTTGAGCATGAATACATGAGGATGAGGAAACATGAGGAATACAGTATATTAGGTAAACAGCAAATATGTGAAAGTGAAGATGTAACAGAATGTATTTTGTTAAACTGGTGGTGGAGTGCTTGAACTGTGATATTCTTTAACTCTGGGATATTTATTTTTCTATGTTAGAGTTCTAAAAAGACAAATGGTATATTTATCAATATCACTGTATTCAAATGATGCTATAAAATATACTAATCAAAACCAATGATGTGTGCACTGAGTATTTCATACCACCAACTATGCAACATGACATCATGACTTTTGCGTAAACAGACACGCCACTTTCAAGTCAAGTTGCGTGTTATCTATACGCATTTTGAGATATCCGCGTGTATGCGTGTATGTCTACGGGACTCTACGCCATTAATGTCCAAGTGATTCCGCGTATATGTACACGCCATTAAATTTCCGAGCGAAACGAAGCAAAATGTAGATCTACATCTGGGGAGCGATATTTTTTTTCCTAGGATGGTAGGGGAAGACTCATAAATGCTATTAACCCCAGTGACGGGTAGGTTTAGGGACGGGGTGGAGGTAGGTCATATATTTATATATACAGTAATAACGTTAAGTCAACTGCGTTCATAAACACGCTGAAAAGCGATTGTGCGTGTTAATAGCACGCCAAAAATGGAAATACGAATTGGCGTGTCATACACACGCAATTTTATGAGATCAGTCTGAACTATGAATGAAATATATAGTTTATTCTGGCACAGGTTTTTTTTTTTTTTTTTTTTTTACCACACCACAGCATAAAAAGTATTCTACATTTCACATTACATTAAGACATGCAAACTGCCAAGTACATTAAAATTCATCATAGATAGTGGTTTTATTCATAGCAACCTACAACTGTTGTGTTAAGACTAAACATTTCAGAATGCCACATCGGACTCCAAAGACAAACCTAAAATAACTTGTAATCTAATTCTGAAGAGGAACTAGATTATCTTTTAATAGAAGAACAATGCAATAATAATTTTGAGATTACCAATGGAAACAATATTGGGCTTTCAACTTCAAACAAAAAGGAATAGCATTTAAAATATTGCTAAATTAAATTAAATATTTATATATAACCAGCTTGATACACTAGACGCATGTCACCCAATGATATCATAGTTCTAAACTCGCTTTTAACCCAGAGTAAGGGAATGTTTCACACTTGTAATTTTGAAGCGGGGTTAGCACCGTTTTTTTCCCCGGGGTTATAAAACCCAGCAAAACCAACCCGATCTCACGACAATTTGTACTTATTTTACGAGGTGGCTAATTCAATATCTTGATTAAATATAGAGTTTTGCTAAATCATATAGGCCTATTTTACGAGTTGCCAAACTGGTATGAATTTGTAAGAATGACCTTCCCCTGACCCCACCCCTAAACCTACCCATCTCTGGGGTTTAGACAAATCGTACGAATTGAGGTCTTATGAATTTGTATGAATTAGCCACCTCACTCATACTAGTTGGTCCAGAGATAGTGTTGAAAACTTGTACAGTGTGAAACGGTGAGGTGATAGAATGCAACCGACAAACTTCATATTTACAGACTGTCACGGAAACACACATAAACAGTAGTTTTAGCATTTGAGGGGTATGAGGTTAAAATTGCTGCATATAAATAGATTGAGATTCACAAAAATGAATAAAATGCACAAATAAATAAAATGAGATCAAAATTAGTTTTATGTCACAAACACTCCTGGCATACCTGCCATTCATTTGTGAATAGCTTCTTGTGCATTTGTAGATCCCTGCACACATTTGTGGATTTTAAAACACTTCTAGTGTCAAGACGTGCAGACAAATCCACAAATAAGTGAACTCCATCCACCGTCTAATTTAGCCAATCAGATAACAGTCACATTACGCTGACCAATCGTAGCAAGTTCTCGCTACAAACAATCAGTTTGGCTTTACACCTGGACCAGGAACAGATTCATTTTGCACCCCTGAAATGAACTGTATTCTATGGGCGCTTCGTTCAAACTGAGCTGAAAACACCCTGTTTCCAAAATATTATTGGAGTTTAGGGCTTTTATATATTTCCACCCGGATCAGTAAATCAGGATAAACTCAGGCTTATACACAAATTATGATCATTCACAGATCCTGAGCATCATGATCAGTAACACCCTCTCTACACCAGACGCAAGCAGCGTGACACGATGAATCATCAGTAAACAGATGTAATGTGCTGTTATCCAGCCCCTCCATAACCATGACTTTTTCTTTAGTGTAAATATTGAGGATGCCGTCAATTACAAATGAATTCGAGCCCGATTCAGACTCTGACAATGTTATTTGTTTGTTTGTTTGTTTATTTGGATCCCCATTAGTCAAAACGAAAAATATAAAACTATATCAATCAACAACAATAAAAGTTGAACAAGTTGTTGAGGAACAATAGGACTGTGCAGAACGGATTTCATGATGATCAGACTTTGCAAGCACGGATTTCATTGGACGTTTCAGAGTGGTATGTTTTTTTGTAATTTTCGTATACATTATAGATTTGGTGTTATCCACCATTTAATCGTGATTTATCAGAAAACTAAGGTAATACAAACAGTAATCGATCACACAACCATGTTTAATTTTCCTTAAGGAGCGGTGAACCATCTTAAAAAGGCGAGAGCTTACAAAATCAACAGAAAACAAGCTGTTCTCCATAAAATGTACAGCACACAGATGTTGGGGTTATAATGTTCAGGAACAGTGTTTCACAAGTTCACACTTACATATAATTAAATAGAGTAAAGGTTTGTCATGCTGTCTGGGGCAAGTGGTACTCACTACATAGTCAAACAAGTATAGGTCTCTACAGGACAGTAAAAGGAGACCAGATCAGTGGGCGAGGCCATAACCAGAGATTTATAAACACCCACCAGTTTGAAAACACCCACAAATTTATAAACGCCCACTTTTGTTCCACAGAGACCCCAATCTAGTCTAATGACATGACGACCAGCTCGTCCTCTCTGGAGCTCTAAGGGGGTGGAGGGATAGAGTTGTGTGTAGGGTAAGGGTGTGGTTGGATATGCTAGCTCCATCCATTAGGCCCAAATTACATTTGCTCCTTCTCACTGGAGCTCTAGCAAGGAGGAGCTACACGTAAGCACCACCAATTTGCTCTGCGGTGAGCAGCTCCGAGCTCGGAATTTGGCCCAAACCCAGAGTACTCATTACTTAAATGAGTAGGCTACCTACCATTGTGACTTTGTAAGATCATCTGGAAAAATCATGTTGTAGTCCAAATGAGCCGTTCACAGCCTAGTTCTTGAAAGGAGGTTCTGTTAAGTAAAATATGGAGTGGACTTTGAGCTTTGTAACTTTACAGGTCTTTTTTATCCTCAAACAGCAATTGACCTTTCGCCGGCCCCTCCCCCAAAACGGCCATTGTCCAATCACACATCATAGCAACCGCGTGAGCAGGTCCGTCAAACATTGACTCCAAGCAAGATGGTGTAGCAGTGCGCCCACGGCGTTTGTAAATCGGACACTAGGTAGCCCGAGAGATTGTCTGGAGAAGGAGTTGTGTTCTTTCCGTTTCCAAAGCCGAAAACACAACGAGAGCGGTGCCTACAATGGATCAAACAGTGTGGACGGCCCCACTCCCAGTTAAATGTGTCGAACATGGTTAACTCGCGTGCAGTGTGCGACTGAGACACTGAGATTAGTCAAAGAAACACGGAGAAAGCAGATCAAGAGGATCCACAAATGAATTACGTTTTCTTAAAGGTTGTTTTTAACATGATATTCTAGGGGGGAAATGAGCAGCAGTCAACTAGCAGTGTAGCACCCGTAGACTACAGTTTAGAGGAGTGCACGTTCGCACTTCGCAACGGGGAAAGCATGAAGCTTACTTGACAACATCAGTTCATATATCAATATCGTAACGAATAGAAATAACCTTAAATAATGAATGGTTATCTGCATCTTTCCGTCTCTTATGTATAATTATACTATTTTAATAGTATAATTATGCCTACTTCAGTGGTAACAGTGCGGTACGGTCCATATGAGTCGTGTGGTATTGTAGAGCACAAAACATTTCGCCTGGACGGTTTACAAGGTAATCCTTAGGTGTGTCAAAAGCTTTAAATACGTTTTATTAATTTCGTTACATTTTTAAAAACGGATATACCGAGTTAACCGCTTGTAGTAACAGTAGTAACGTTACTGCTACTATAATCTGGCGGAATCTATGGTTACTTATTTTCTTTCCCCCCTAGCTGTCCTAAAAGACGACGGCCACCAGTGTGTCCTCGAGAAAACAGATGACTGGAATATATTAGAGCTTAGATTTAGTTACATAAATATAGTTACATTTTAAACATGAAAATCGCATTGAGCATGACACGCAAGCGGTTGCCGTGGTAATGAACAACCTGCTTGTTAAAGCGAATGTATAATGCTGTATCTGAGGCAAAATTACTAAATATGCAGCGCGAGTTATATATTTCTAACTCCAAACAATTAGCCACTGAACCAGCTTAAGGCTGTGCTGGTTGCATTTGATGTAACGTTACAGGTCATGGGGTTTCTCCGATTTCGCTTGAGACCGGTAAGTTAAGCATTAGCCTCGATAGTAGTCGTGTCTCCTTCATTCCGTATTTTTATATGTTGAATATATCCCTCCACTGCGTACTGTAACCCCTTTTGCCTCAATCTGGAGGATATCGCGGAGGTATTTGCCCAAAAAAGGTCACTGACACGCACGGGTACACCTCTTCCTCGTTATGGCAATCTGTCGCGCTGGTCGTGTTTGACCCTGTCTATAGTTTGACCATTTGTTTGTCGGACGTAGCAACAGTAACTAAGGGGGCTCGGCGAAAGGCTAATTACACACTTAAGTTGAAAAAGCATAATAGGACCCCTTTAAGAGACCGTTTTAGGCTACCATCCAGAAAGTCCATTCGGGAAAAACGTGATAGTCGACAATATTTGAGGAGGATGTGAGATCAGCAGGACCAAACAGGTCGCGTGCTGCGTTTGTCCAATCAAGGACACCGACACTGCAGTTCAAATATGCAAATACCAAAGTTAACCCGGGGTTTGGGTATATACGTCAGTTTATGAATATCCAGTATGATTGTTTACCCCTAGTAAACTTCGAGCAGTGTGAAACGTGAATCAAGATAACATTGCATTTGCCCGGTGTTTGTGTATCCTGCTGCTTCCAGTGATTTGTTTGCTTGTCGTTTCAGTGCTCCCACTGGTTACTATGGAGAGCAGTAACACAAACACAAACGCAGTTCTGACAACAGCCTTGCCTTGTGGTGGCTAACGGATAGATTTTAATAGTATAATTATGCCTACTTCAGTGGTAACAGTGCGGTACGGTCCATATGAGTCGTGTGGTATTGTAGAGCACAAAACATTTCGCCTGGACGGTTTACAAGGTAATCCTTAGGTGTGTCAAAAGCTTTAAATACGTTTTATTAATTTCGTTACATTTTTAAAAACGGATATACCGAGTTAACCGCTTGTAGTAACAGTAGTAACGTTACTGCTACTATAATCTGGCGGAATCTATGGTTACTTATTTTCTTTCCCCCCTAGCTGTCCTAAAAGACGACGGCCACCAGTGTGTCCTCGAGAAAACAGATGACTGGAATATATTAGAGCTCATTGTCAATGGAGAGTGCGTCTACACTTGCAACATTACTGATCTTCAGTTTGGTAAATTGCGCCAGCATTTGTAAAACCTTTGCTTTCTGGATGATAAGAGATGCGATGTTCAAAGTGTTTTTTTTTTAAACTCCTCTTTGCTCATAGGGGGGGATGGACGACTTGATCCGCGGTGCCTGGAGGCCATTAACGCCGTGAGGAACGCGTATTGAACGACACGCCAAGTACTGCTGTATGCAAAAAAAATGGATATTAGCATATTGTGCACAATACAGTACATAGTATATAGTACTACAGTATATAGTACTATATTACGCAGCAATTGTAAGTTGTATACTATTCAAAACATAGCCCGTCTTTAAATCTAGTGAGCCATGTAGACATTATCATTTTTTGGCATGCATGTTATGAGTCCACTAATGGTGGCCTGCTGTATAAAGGTAGCACATTGCCTGTGGAGAGACCAAGTATATATATGTGCACACAGGTATATGATAAATGATAAAAACCATCCAAAAGCATCCATCGTTTGTCAGTGACACACAGTTTATTGCATTATTGCTGTGAAACGTCTATCATTCATCACAATCTGTCACAGTGAATGTATGATCTTTTTACACTAAAACCAATTTTTGTACCCTTTAAACATTTGCATTAAATTCACGTTTGCAAGTGTCTATCACATGAATTACCTACAGCACAGATTCAAGTAAAATCCAGTTTACAGCTGGTTTGCCCAGCTTGAGTGACAAGGTTTAACTGTTTATGCAGCCATAGAATGAACAAGTGTATGACCATGTACAAGTTTTAGTATAGCTAAATTACACTACAAAAGCAGTTTGCGGACAGTAAGATTACACAGAAAAACAATGCATCAGATACTTGTGCTTATTTGATTTAAGTAATTGTTTTATTTACCTCCTTATATTTGTTTCCCAGTGTGTATAGCATTTCAAAGTTGTCACAGACATGTTGACGTTATAAATGTCCTCATTCCCATAAGTCTTCAACACCACAAGAACCCTAAAGTCTAAAAAGGAAGCATATTTTGTGGAAGCTACAGAGAATATTGTTACTTGTCTACATGCCATCTGTTTGATGTCTCAGGATGAAGCCAAGTGTGACAGTTATGGAAGACAAAAAAATAAATAAGAATACAGATTACTTAAGACGGATAAATAATTTCTGCTCCAAATCTACGGCTAAATCTACAGAAGGAGTACACTAATTTCTTTATATTTGCTGTCTTGTGCTCTATTTTTCAATATAATTAAACAATTTTACATAAATTGACATGAAAATCACTTTATCTAATAAATTGTATGTTGATACCAGTTATATTTAATTTTAAAGGCTAATTTCCACAACAGCATCAAAAACTCCTGCCCTTGAATGCCTCAAGGTTAAACGCAGTGTCCAAGAACCTCTTCAGCTCAGCCAGATGAGTGAATTTGTTTCCTGTGGCAGGGGCTGCAGCAGGGTCACGGCCAACATACCTAAACGTGAGTGTGAATATTTTTAATTTGGTGCGTAAAAGTTTGTTTAGGCTACACCAAACATCTAGCTTAAAAAGAGACTCACCATATTGGATTCTTATGGTGCACTGTGAGGAAACGTGGCCTTACGTAGTCATAGTAGCCCATGTTCTTGTGCTCCTCTTGACACCATATGAGTTCAGCGTTGCTGTACTTCTCAACCTCAGCCTTAATGAGGTCAAAAGGGAATGGTGATATCTAAGAGGAAAGAATGTATTTGATTGTGAATAAAGGAATTTTTGCAATGCCATTTTACTTATAATCAAGAGACTATAATGGTAACCTGCTCCAATCTGACAATTGCAACATCCTCCTCCAACTGAAGCTGTTTTCTTTCTTTTGCCAGCTCATAGTACACTTTTCCAGTGCAGAAGATGACCCTTTTGACTTTTTCTGGGTTTTCCGATGCAGGACTGTTATCTGGAATTATCCTTAAGAAATTTGTCCCTATTATATGAATAAATTGAGATACAGCCACATGTTAAACTCTAAAAGCTGGACAGAGCATAAAGAGCTTGATTCAATGTTTCTGTCCCAGAATTTTGTACCTGTGTTCATCTCATCAAAACTGGAACGGGCCTCTGGCAGCCTCAGTAAAGACTTTGGTGTGAAAATGATCAGCTGAATAAAAATATGAAAATGTGGTCAGTCAAATTAAGGCAAACTGTACTTGATTTATTGCATTTAGGAACCTTTGAAACTTCAATCTAGGCTGGGGAATACAAAAATAGTAATGTAACACAGCTGTGAAATCAAGCAAAACAGTAAATTAAGAGCAGTTTCATACAAAACAAACAATATCATCCCCAGACGCTCTCAGTTTAATTTACTCAGGAAGAGATTTTCTCATGCTCCACAAACCTCTGCATTTCTCCACAACAGGGAATCACTTTAGACAATTGCAGTGGCACAGAAGCAAAAGAGGGTTGGGGGCGGGGCATACATTAAACTTTCACATTAAAGTTAAGGCTTAAGTCAATAAAGTCCATCTACCATCACATCAGCTGTGCCTGTGACATTAATATAATAGCTCAAGTCTATCTAAATCTATAATACCAAATGTGCATTCTAATAAATTATAAACATTGCCAATGTATTAGAGTTGAACGATTAATCGTTAAAAGATTGCTATCTTGATTCAAACACCCACGCAATCTAATTCCTAAATGACAACCATTCGCCTGTTTCTATTAAACCTTCGACAAAATCACACCGGAACATTCAAATCTGTGTTCGTGCAGATGCTGAGGCAGACAGAGCAGTTATCGTTATCATACACAAACTGTCTTTTCAACCACAAAGTTTTGTTATTTCTATTAATTACAAATATTCATATTGTCTGGAATAAAAGTTTATAGTTCTGATATAAACACTGATGTCAATGGTAGCAAATAGAGCAAATCACTTTTTGAAAGTAACATGGCACTTCAAATAACGATTGTATCGATTACATTGTTACACCAGTAGGTGGCGATGAAACAATTGCATCATTATTAGTGAGTCATTGAATCATTCATTCAAACCGTTTTTTAAACTAATTCATTCAGATTAATTAAACATTTCAAATAAACTGCAGCTATCAACATTTTGTCAGAACCTCTAATAAATTACACGTTTTGTTTAGTTGTCTGTTCAGAATTGTGGGAGAATCATGATCTCTGTTTGGGAAAACAAATGTGATTCTCAATTTAACCAGAATTGTGCCGCTCTAATATATATATATATTGACAGAACAATGAATCCACAAAATACACTAAAAAATTATATTGTACATGCTATACTGACACATCGAAAGGAAAAAGGTTGGTCTTACTGGCTTCCTGAATGGTAATAAGATCTGCCTTCTAAGCACATGAAAGTAGCTAGCAGGTGTTGAACAATTGACCACGATCCAATTACAGTCATAGAGCTGCTGGACCTCAAAGTCTCCAGTGAATTCCTTAAAAGAAGTAAATAAAATGATCATGTAAAAAAAAATGTGTCACTGCAAAAACATAATAATTCTGTGATATTTCAGTAGATGTCCATTCTTTTAAAATATTTAACATAATTCATATTATATAGATAGCACAAAGATAGTGTCACCCAAGAATTTTACTCATGAATTCGCAAATAACTTCCTCTGCAAGAAGAGGACAATCATGAATTGATTTTTACTTTTGGCTGATTTAGTCAATAGCCCTGTTGATCACGTCTTGTAAATACTGATCAGGGTTGTAATTAGTACCATTCATGTCTCCTGAATGTCTTTACCTGCCACTGGGACTGACATACTGCTAGACTAAAAAGGAAAGCAGTATTAACATGAACTATATTAAGCATCAAACAAATTGACAATCAGTGAAGTGTATCCGTTTCAAACTACCTGTGGCCATCAGTATGAGGCATGAGCAGAAAAGCTACTTACGGGATAGCGATCAGGGTCATCCTTGCTCATCTGCAGGAAGCGCTCAGGCCGTGCTGACGAGTGCTCCGGGCCCTGCTCATTAGTGCAAACACACCAGCGCTAATGAGTGTAGGTCTATCAAACGCCACACTAAGCTAAAGAATTATAGCCTCATTTATTGGCTCAGACCAAGCTTGAGTCATCATTATTGATTCTAGTACAGCTATTCTGCTTTTGAGTAAAGGAAAGGATTGAAAAAGATTTTACCCTGTGTTTTATCCCTGCAGGAAATTAGATTCAGTGGTCAATAGGACTGCGATGATCTACATAAATGACTCTAAAAATAACACTTCATTTGATATGGTCTTATAGGGCAATAGCAGAAATAAGAAATGACTTTAAAAAATACATGATATTTATGCTGTTGTCTTGTGTGTTTTCAATTACATTTGCAAGTGGAACAAATAGCTTTGCATCTTTTATGGTTACACTTTATTGATGGTTAGATTAGGCTTATGGTTAATACGTTGACATGTAGTTGCAAAATTACTTATAGTCAGTCTGTTGGGGGACCATCCAAATAAAGTGTTAGCTGATATTAAACAGACAGTCTACTAATACTCGAATGACTGGTAGCTGACATCTAGTTGCAAAGTTACTTATAGTTAGTAAAATGTCTCAAATGGAAGTTGTTACCTATGAAAGTTCTTCCATGTAATATTATGCCACTTATAATATACAATAGGCCATGCCATCAGTAGACTCACCATTCCCTCCATCCCATGGGGCAACAGTAAAACGATGCCATTGTGACGGACCCACTTGGCCTGGCCTGCAGAGATGAACTGGTCAATGATGCACTGGGCTGTGTTGTGGAAGTCGCCAAACTGAGCCTCCCAGCACACCAAGGCATTAGGACTAGCCATTGCAAAACCAAGCTCAAAACCTAATCAAAATAAACATGTGTCAGAATCATTTATACAGTATTTTTTTATGTCTAAAGTATTCTGAGTATGTCTTTTGCAAGGAAATGTGTGGGTTAGAAGAAAAGAAAACAGCTTGTTCTGTACAGGCTGATCATTTCTGAAGGTAATTTTACAGGTATCAGAAACAGGGAATACCTTGGATGATTAAAATTTCTGTGCACTCTGATTGATAACCAGATGCAAAATGAGCACAGGTGGTTCTTACCCAAAACCCCATATTCAGACAGGGAGCTGTTGCACACAGTGTAGAGAGCCTGGTTCTGCCACAGGTGGTTCATCGGAACGCAGAAACGCTTATCAACTTCCTGATCATGCAAGACGTGGTGACGGTGACTGCAAAGATGAGATCACAAATTCAAAAAGCACTAAACAGGGCAAAAAAAAGATAACTATTGCTTGATTTCTTTTTCTTTTTTCTTTTTTCTTATTACATATGTTTATAAAAATTCATATAAAATATACAGACAATGACACACACATGATCTCACACTCTCCTCAAACACTGTGTTCATCCGCGCTGTGCCGTGTCGAGGGTGTTGAAGTACAACTCACGTAAAGTTGATAATTCCACGAATGACTGCAATTGCAGATTTCGAACAGAGATGGCGACAAAGAGGAAAAACGCCGGACTGCAGCTTTAAATACTTATTTCAAAAACATTTAAAAAATCTTTCCGCCCCCAAACTTTTGTGCAGTAGTGTCTGTATATAATTTATGCAAAATAAAATAAAACCTACCGACACCTAAATTCGGTGAATTCTGGAAACAGCTTAAGGAATGCCATTTTAAGGAATATTTTCTTAAGCTGTAATGTCAAACCTCAGAACAAAGGCACTCTAAATCTTTATATCCTATCAGTGTGAGAGATCATGGACAGCAGTGGATTTGAGACAGGAGATGTGATATGTTTTGCTGGCTCTCTCTGATCCGATGTTCAAACCAGCCATCAGACCCATTGCGATTAGACAATCTTTAAAGTCCTTTAAATATCACAGTAATGATGTCCTGCACAATGCTGTCAGGACTTACAATGAGTATATAGAGTAGACGTTACATAACATTTAGTATGAACCATGTATTTCCCCAACAGACTGGGTGATTCACATTTGACAAATCTGGGCTCCTTTCTTAGATAATGTTGTGAAATGGAGAATGTAACCACAAGGAATGTGTTCAGTCTAATTGGGGTCTGTCTGCTCTGCTAATTTAATCACAAATGTAAATCAAAAGTGGCTCTTTAAGCTGAAGTGTCCGGTCCCTGAGGGTTAGCTCTGGAAAAACAGAGAATCTGGGGAGTAAACAGTGCATCAGCTGTGTGTTGGTTTCATCAATCAAGGGACCAGAGCACAGTACTCAGTGCATTCCCAAACACAGTAGACTGAATCAATTACTCATAGCCATTAACTCCCTGAGTAAAAAGCAGAACCAGCAGACTGGAGCACACCAATATGTTCATTCCCAGAGCCTTTGCATGAGAAAAAAGAATATATGCACCAGCAGACAATCTACTTTGATAAAAAGGCTCATAACACACAGAAACTCTTTTGCTGACGTCTTTTCACTCGCATTTTTCCTTCATTATGTTCTAAGCAAAGCATAAAACTGTCCATTGGAGCCCATTGAGATAAAATGTAGAGTCAAAAACTATAAAGTGAACCAGTGAGTAATGCCGTTTGTGGTGTGATAAATTCAGCTGTGATGATAAATTCAGAGTTTCATTGATGTGTGTACCATTTCAAACAAACCTGGCTGGCAAAATTTCTTGCACAAGAAAGAAACGAACAGACGTGGGAGTATGTTACTACTGCTGTGGGGTGACATAAAACGGGTTTCATTCAGAAGCAGTGCCGTGACGGCACCATGTGGGTGTCTCTCTGCCACTCCCAGAGGACTCTAAATGTGTGCGACAAGCTGACGTCATTTGTCAATGTGTTGACATTTTAGTTTTAATGGAGCCATAAGGCAGAAAATATATACTTGGTTATTTTTAGTGACAGAAATCTAGACAGTTAAATACTAGAAAGTGGCCCGATACATGAAATACATGAATATATGACAACAACTTATGGTTCCCCATAACTGCATGTGCAGAACTTTCTTTTTTTTGAGTCGTCCATAACTCATAAAAGAGAACAAAAGGAAGTGGCCACCGTAGTGTCAAATGGAAATGGACTGAATGTCTTACCTAAATGTTCCTCTTTCCACATCTTGTCCACTGAGTCTCACATGAATATCATCCTTCAGCAAAGAGCCAAAGGCCATGTACTCTGCCAGGGCCCAGTCCACTGTGCGTTTTGAAACCATATCCGCTCTGCCTCGAAGGATACGTGACAAGCCTGAATTAACACAGATACAAAACGTATAGAAAGTCATAGACTAGTACATTTTGTTGTGTGACACTTTGAAAATAAATGCAAATTTCTAGAAAGGGAAAGTTTGTCAAGACAGACCTTGTTGGCCCTGTTTGATAGATAGATAAGCTAGATAGTAAACGTTTTCATCTGAAGTCAATAGGACCAACAGAAAAGTTTAGGAGAAAATACATAAACGGTGTCAGAAAAGACTGAACATATGTGTCAAGTTTGGTGAATGTAGCTTTAAGCTTATGAAAAGCAAACCCATAAAAGTAGCTTGGTTTTTCATACACAATATCCCATTGGAATAAAGCATCATTCTTTGTCAGAAATAAGTTTGCCGGTGGGATGGTTTGATGCTCTGAGGTAGTTGTGCTTAGAGGCAGGCAATAAGCAGAGTTTAGCAGGAAGGCTATGGTAGTTCGGGTGATTTAGCAGAATTTAAGGCTGCCAGATTGGAGTCGGCTCTTTAAGTGCAATGGTCCCATAGTGCAACTCCATCAATCCACTATAGCTCCCATGTGTCCGCTGCTCAGTGAAAGAAAATGATGACCCGTGAGGAGCAATGAGACATTCCTATTTCAGAAGTGTAAGGATCATCTGTCAGGGCTTTGCTGATGTTCCACACCATTACCACCATCATCCTGCAATGCTTTGATGTCAGTTTCCAGTGTTTTGTCCCTACTGGTTAAAGCTTAACAGTACATACAGTAAGATATAATCTAGTTGATTTCCATAAGATTTTTAGTTGATGAACTGACTGCTAGTAACAGCCTCTGGGACTCCAAATTATGTCAACCCTCATCCCTTATGTCAACCCTTATGCCAAAATTATGTCAACCCTCACGTCTTTTTGCAACCTGTATTGACTGACCTTCTTGTACTCTGTGGAAAACAACAGGCTCCTTTCCAAATATTGATGTCAATAGTTAAACTCTCAAGCAAAAGATTTTCAGTTTAGAAATTGTGAATTCAACACCGTCACAAACAGACTTCTGAATTAAATGCTTACCAATCAAAATACCTGAAACTCACCACTATGAATGGCAAAGTCCTTCAGAGGGACTGAACTGGCTACTAAACCAATGTGCATGAGCACATCTTCGCTTAGTCCGGTGGGAGGGCAGCTCATGCTCTTAGGCTCTCCATCTGGTTTGAAGAAGTCTTAAACACAAAACAGAGCACATATAAGGTCTGAATCCGTGGCTCTCAATCAGGGAACTGGGGCCCATGGAACTAGGGGGCCTAAAGATGGCTTAAAATCATTTAAAATAAGACAAAACAGAAAACAAGCATTAAAATCAGCTAACTACTAAAAAACAATATATTTCCTATTTTAATTCACCCCATTCAGAACTGTTTGTTTTGCAGGATGTCTTGGAAAACCTGGATATATGATGTGATTTCTAGACCTGGAAAAGTCATAAATTATCTTAAAATGCCATAGGTATTTATATAAAGAACAAACATTTTACTAGTTATGCCAAGCTCTAAAATATTTTGTTGAGTAGAAATTGTGAATAAAAAAAATCCTTATCCTTAATGCTTATCCAATACATCACGAATGACTGGAAAATACATTGGTTAAAAAGATTTTGAACTCTAAAGAACATTCAGCTCCTAAAATTTCTGAAAGTGAATTAGTTTAGTTTTTAATTACGATTATTTTAGTTACTACTTAAATTTACAAAAACTAGCGTGCCCATAGATTAAAACAAGTTTCAAACTAGGACTAAGAAGCTTTCGAATACTGTTGAGCTCAATGGAGGGCCTTGGAGTCAAAAGGGTGGAGAAACTGGTCTAAATCCATCTTATATTGTCACTGAAACGCCTAGTATCTATAAAGTCCTCAAAATGTACCTGGCCACGGAGAGTCAAGCCAGTTGCGGATGTGTAGGATCTTCTCATCTTTAGAGCTGGTATACGCCTCCTCACAGATCTTGTCATATTTAGCAACCTCCTCCTGGAAACAATTCACAGTACAGCAGTAGCCCGCCATCCACTATATTCATCAAAAACCTAGACACATGACACATTTGTGACAAATTATTAATTAATGATTCATGGCACCTATGTGCTACGGCGTAGAGAAAACAGCAAGATTCCAGTCACAATTTATTCTCTAAGTGAAATCCCTAGAGCTATGTCAGCGAGTGAAGAGTGACAGGGATGCAGTTGTAAATAAAACGAGCTGTCGCCGGGCGAGACAAGGTGTCAGCTATCCGCACTGGAGGGATGGTTTGGTCCGACAATCGTGGTTTCTACGGCGACACAAATCTGAGGGTGGTTGGGAGGGGAGGCTATCTTTGAGCCCAGGGAATGAAAGCCTGGGTCATCGGGTGAAGTATGAAACGTGTCATAGCCAGAGCGAAAAGACATTGGCTGAGCATCTGAACACAGCCTCCATCAATTGTCAGGAAACAATATACAAACGGCACAGGAAACCCATCGCTCCCTAATAGGCCAGGAAAACAACAGCTGTGGAAAAGATTCTTTAGATGAGTTAAAAAGGTCAATTAGGGTGACCTGTGGGAGGAACAACAGCAGGTGGACATTTTCACATTACATAACAACACCATAATGAGATTTCCATAGAGTGAGACACAAACCTCAAACTCTTGCAGTGTTACAACTCCCTCAGAGATGAGCTTGTCTGCATACTTCTTCAGCACATGATCCTGTTTGCGGATCTGTTTGTACATGAGGGGTTGAGTGAACATGGGCTCATCCATCTCATTATGTCCAAACCGCCGGTAACACACCTATAAAACACATCAGCAATGTCAATTTACATGTGATAAGATACAAATTCAGTATCATTAATTCAAACAATTTCTATCGTTGTATGAAAAAGACACACTATTACCAGTGTCTATCTCATTTTCACATCTTTTCATTCTTTCTACATCTTTATCAGTTAGGATTGAAAGTTTCTTTAATGTATTTTAGATATAGTTTAAATTGGTCCCAGGTAAGATTTCAAATAAATTGTAAAATAATTATGCCACACAGAATCCCATGTATTCTTCGCTAATGGCCTCATAGCACACTATTCCTGAAGGCGATTCATCAAGTAGCTTTCCCTTTCCGAAGTGCCATTCAATGGCACAAAAATGCTGTTTTGAATTTGCTGCTTCTCTGTGTTTTTGAACTTTTCAGACAGGCTGTCAGTCTGAGCATTACGGGTCATTCACACAAAAAAAATCATTTTAACCATGAAGTTTTAAAAATCGCTTTAACTATAAGAGAATATCGGTCTCAATATCGTTGGATATTATAATCACTTTCAGAGCGTTTTTAATCCCAGCTGATGAACGATAAAGCAACTGATAGCCAGTAAAAATCCTTCCTATTTTTACATTGCATATACTTAGAATACTCCTAACATTATAGTTAACATTAAAGGTATTGTTATAGTTCATTCTTATTGTGAACTGTTCTTTAGTAGTGAGGACATTTCAGCAAGCTTTTCTGCAGGTCTGTCATGGAATCATTAATGCAACTGATTCATTCAAAAACCTTGATTCATTCAGTAATGTTATGAGCGAGTCAGTTTTATTCACTCAACCGATTCGTTCAAAAACTCTGATTCATTCCTGACATATGGTTCACTCCTGACATATTCTGATGTGTTTTTAAACTAGATTTTTTAAATATCGGTCCATGGCCCCCCTGCAGTATCTTCACACTCCCCTAGTTGAAACCCCTAAGTGTAACAGAAAAGATTGTGATTCTGAAACCAGAAAAATAGATCTTGTGTAATCAAGCATTATTGCAGTCCTAACAAGTGATTTATTTTAAGGTTCAGTGATATTTTAATTATATGTGTGATGTGTCTTCACAGTATTTACCAGGTCAATCACCACATCTTTGTTGAAAGTGTTTCTCCATTCTACAGCAACCTTGCACACATACATCACAGCCTCTGGGTCATCAGCGTTGACATGGAAGATGGGTGCGTTGACCACACGAGCCACATCCGTTGGGTAAGTAGAGGACCGTGCCATTCGGGGATCTGTGGTGAATCCAATCTGGCAACATCAGATAACACTCATCAATCATACAACATATTGAAAGGTCAGGGGTTAAGGTTTTGCAGAAAGCTACACCTCAAATCGATTCTAATAGGAAAATCTGATGTTTGGTGTTAACCTGATTATTGACTACAACATGGATGGTGCCATGGGTTGTATATGAAGGCAGTTCACTGAGATGGAAGGTTTCATATACGACTCCCTGACCCGCAAATGCAGCGTCACCATGCATTAGAATGGACATCACCTGCAAAGGAAGGAATTGATGGCAGTTATTGGTTTGTGTTAATCCAACATGCCAAATAATGAGCCATTAAACAGCAGAAAAAGCTCTTTAATGATAATCTGAAGATAAAAGTACAACCCTCCTTCCTTCCGTGTCTCCTCTGTAGAACTGTTCTGCCTTAGTCTTGCCCTGAACGACAGGATCTACTGCCTCTAGGTGAGAGGGGTTAGCCATCAGAGACAAGGTGATATTCTTATCCGTTTCCCTGTTGATCCGTTCATGGTACATCCCTAAGTGATATTTCACGTCTCCTGAACCCTGGAATAGATTTAAGTGTGAAATGTACATCAGAAGCACAATAAGACAAGATCCGATATGATAAAAGCATCTTTCATCAGATGCAATTATATTACCTCATCTGCAGCCTCAAGTTTGGAATCAAACTGACAGAATATCTGATCCAAATCTTTGCGAACAACATTGGCCAGGACATTCAGTCGCCCCCTGTTTGAGTCAAAGGTTGTGTTATTATTTCTGGGGGGAATTCATAAAGGCAGGTTGAGATTGGATGGAGCAGGTTTTCAAGGTACCTGTGAGGCATTCCCATAATTACACTCTCTATACCAGCTTCGCTGGACTTGTCAATGATCATCTTCAGGGCAGGGATGAGGACCTCACAGCCTTCCAAACCAAAACGTTTCTCTGAAGACCATTTGCGAGCAAGAAAGTCCTCAAACCTAGAACAATGAATCATTAACATAGAACATTCTTTCATTGTCAGCTTTACTTTGCTAAATTAAAAAGAAATAAAATGAAATTCCAATTTAAATGTATATTAATTCTAATATATTTCATACAGACACAATGATGACCTCCAAAAATGTGGTTTAAGCTAAGAAAAAATAAGTCTCTAATAAAGAATAAAAAAAAACACAGTACATTATTTTAAGGATATGCACCGTGTTGAGCGAACCAGCCTGGCCAGCAAGGTCCTCTTCTCTCTGTCAGAAAATATCATGATTCCTGGAGATTCAAACTTCTGTCGGATCCATTGGCACTGCTCCATATTGTTGATAAACATGAATTCCACTCCAGTATGTCCACAGTATGATGTCTGGAACATTCCAAGCAAATTCAGTTTACCCTTTCATTTATTAATCCATTCATTTTTGAAGTATAATTAAACATCAAACATAATATAAGCGATGAGCTTGTCATATTTACCCAAATTACATCCTTTCAGAATAGCTAGTGAATGTCATATCTGAATCAATCCAGTCACAAAACCAGCTAATGAGAAATGAGGAAGGAGTGTTTCTTCTCAAATACTGGGTACTGATATCACAGTAATCCAGCATCTACCCACCTCAAGTCTGTGTATGATTTCTCTCAGTGGGAGTGTGCTTTCATTTCCCCCAATAAATGTGGTTAGTGGCAACTGAAATGATTTATCGAGATCAGATTCTCCCAAGCCGTACGACTCTAAAAATTAAAAGAGGAGAAGCATATTAAAGAAAAATGGCAACAACAAAAAAATACTACAATGAAATGTAATATGACCCCCACAATGTTCCTTTTTAAACCAAATAGCATGATTTAAAGTGAAGTAAAGATCTGTTGATTGTGGTTCCAACAAGTAACTCAACACAGTTTCCTTTACACTTAACATATCTTTTAGAATACCATTATTCATCCACACACAAAAAATCTTAAGTTTTTTAAATTACATGTCATATTAACAACGAGTCAGAAAATAGACTGATGTAAGCCTCACAAATTTAAAGTATACATCACAATAACTGTTCCCGGAGTGAATCTGATTTAATTAGCTTTCTCAAACACGACTGTTTCATGGATCTTTTCAAACACGACTCATTAAAAAGAACCGATCAAAAGAGTCATTAATTCACAATCCGGACCTCACAGCTCATCATGCTGTGTTGGTTGTTGCTTGCAGAAAACACACTAAAACTGCCTTTTCTCTTTTTACGACAAAGACAGGGTGGAAGTCATTCATTTACAATACAGAGTAGTACGGGAGCTGTGTGGAGTTCCGTTCATGTGTGTATGCAGAATTTCCAGATGCAATTTTTGTTTTGCTTTGGTTGCGTTTAAATATGTAAACTTTTGTGGCAAGCACCAGAAAGGATGTGATGTATTCTAATCAAAACTCTGAGATTAGTAAAGAAAAAAAGTGAGAATTACCATATTATTCACTAAATTGTGATTGCGGTTATTAATAATTGTCAAAAATATTTATTGTATAATTGTTAAATAATGATATACTTTAATTAGCCCTCTTGAGAGTGCTAAATAAAAAAAAAATTAACTACTGACTCTGGTGACTCCGTGGTCCTTGTTCTTTTAGATTTAACTGAAGCATTTAATACTGTTGATCACTCCACACTAATATCTAGGTTAGAGTCATGTGTGGGGATAAAAGGTACTGTCCTCAAGTGGTTTCAGTCTTATTTATCGAACAGAAAGTTTTTGGTCAAGATAGGTAATTTCTCCCCGATCTTGGCGCCCTCCCTTTTCTTGCTGTACATGCTACCCTTGGGTTTTATTTTAAGAAGACATGGTGTTTCCTTCCATTTTTATGCTGACAACACCCAAATATATTTACCTATCAAGAGAAATTATCCATCTGCATCTACTTCTCTTTAATTATGCTTAGATGAGGTTAAATCTGGGCTTGCTCAAAACTTTTTATCTTTAAATGAAGATACACCTGAGCTGATAGTTTTCACCCCCACTGATAATTTTAAGACCACCAGCATCGATTTGAGGAGCTTATCTGCCTTTAGATCTAAGCATGTGCGGAATTTGGGTGTCCTTTTAGATGAGCCTTTGACAAACTTCCGTAATTGGATATCTAGTTATCAACTCCGTCTTTTGTCTAAAATTAAACACTTCCTAACTGACAAACCACTAGAGATGGGTGTTCATGCTTTTATTCCTTCTCATTTAGACTACTGCAACTCATTGTATTGCAGTATTTCCAAGTCACAAATCGCTCACCTTCAACTGGTCCAAAATGCCAATGAAAATGCTGCTGCAAGATTTATTCGCAAAAGTTGTAAATATGATCACATCACTCCAATTCTAGGAGATCTTCACTGGCTGCCTATTCAGTATAGAATTTAAGATTATTTTATTTGTATATAAATGTCTGCATAACCATGCTCCTATCCACTTACTATACCCCTTCCAGAAGCTTAAGATCAAGTGACCAAAACCTCCTTCTAGTCCCACACTCACGACTCAAACGTAGAGGGGATCGAGCGTTTTCTGTGGTTGGGCCACGGTTATGGCACAACCTGCCCTTAGAGATCAGAGTGGCACCTTCCCTGAACATTTTTAAGTCTCTTTTAAAAACGTATTTTTATTACGTATTATAACGTATTTTTATAACGTATTTTTATTAAAAAAACATGTTTTTTTAACACATTTTTCTTAAATGTGTATATTATATTTGTGTGTATTATCTAAAGTGTGTATATTTAAGATTTGTATTTAGATGTCTTGCACAGCACTTTGGTCAGTCTTGTGGCTGTTTTTAAATGTGCTTTATAAATGAATTAAACTTGAAACTTGAATTAGCCCTAGAACACCTACTATGTTTTTCTCAGACATATTGGCGATCATTTATTTTGTGTTGATATATTCATACATTCATTATTCACTCATGTTAATATAGTTAATAAGCAGAGGAAACAGTTTGTTTCACAGGCTGTTCATGATATACAACAAAACCGTATAAAGACCCACACAAAGCTTTCTAGATTTGAAATTATTGTAGCAAATCTTTTTTTCTTTTCTTTTTTTTTACACATTTTTAACCATTTCAGTCACAGCCTGGAGCCCTGATATGTCAATCCAAACTAACATGATTACCAATTTGATGGTTAGTTACACCCCTAAATGGTGAAAGAAAGTCAAGGTAGTTTGCAAATGCATCCTGTAGATAACACTGGGGTCTATCAGTAAGACTGTGTCTCCTCAAGAGAGGAACACACACAAGAGGAGACAGGTGCAAATGTAATTAAAGCCACAGTACAGATAAAAAGGAAAGATGCATCATGCCGAAATTAAGAGCCTTCTGGTCCAATACACGGCCTCATTAGCTGCACGAAGGCTATAGGAAAAGCTATGACAAAACCTGACCGACACATTGAGAGAGTAGTGAGGTAAAAGAGGCATGTTTTGAGAGGTCTTCTCACTGGGTATTACTCTCTCTTTTTCGATCTGTTGTGAGAACATGTGCTACATCCTTCTACTCTGGCGACACTAAAGGCAATAGGACCTGACAGGAGCAAAGGGGAAGATTTATGGGCCTTTATCTCAGATAACATTAACCTGTGCTTGCGATTGAGTCTGGGGCATAGCTCTCCCTTCCAGCCCCTGTCGCTGTCTGAGACTGGGGAATCTGTAATGGCCAAATGAGGAATTGTTTGCAGACCACTTACACGACTACAGAGCCTAAAAGCAGACACATCCATGCTCTCTCTCCCCCTTTCCATTAATCGAGCTCTACGAGTCACCAAATAACCCAAAACGCAAGCACTGGTACTGGCAGTGTTACTAAACTTCATTACAATAATCTTGATCCTTATATAACATGAAGTGCTATCAGCTCTGATTATGAGGTTGGGGAAGCAACTTCCAATGGTCTTCGGAAGCCCTGAGCTAAAATGAAAAGACTGATCTAAAAGATTATATACACATGCAGGAACATCTCAGAAACAGCACATCAGCGTTTGGTTTTATGTGCCGAGAATTCACATATACTATACATTCAGCATGTTTAATGGTTAATATTTCACATTTTAATGATATGGGGCTCACAATTTGTCTTTTGACGAATGGTCTAATAACTGGAAGTCCTCACTTTGCAATGAAAGAGTTTTTTCAGTAGGCTCCAACAATCTAATTTTCCTTTCGTAATTAAAATGAGATGTATGCAGCGGATGGGTGCAGCTTTGTTGCTACAGTGACGTATAAACACAGTGGCTGGGGTTGGCAAGGTCAGTCACCAATTACATTAGACACAGCTCCGGTAGCTTGTGCTGGCTTGCAATGCAAGCAAGAACTGAAGCGCTGACGTTACACAAAATAAACAATAAAGATAAATATTGAAAGTATGTGTAGATAAAATAAAAGACGTAAATATTTTTTTTAAGTCTGAAGTTTGTGGGTTACAAATTACAAATATCATGAATCATCATATACACTATCACATTTTTGAGGAGTCGCACCACATGACATTTTACAACCTGAGCTAACCTTGCCTTGTCATTAAAAGCTAAAGGTATGATTTTTTTTATGCATGTTTAATATACATGTTATACATGCAATACGCAATGCAGCAATGTGTGTGTGTGTGTGTGTGTGTGTGAATTGCATGTTTTATAACTGGACAAAAGAAAATGACATTATTATGTCATCAAGTCTGTAAAATACAATGTATTTATTTAACAGTAAGGAGTTTCTATTCAAAGAGAAGTGTATTATTCAGCAGCTGCAGTATTGAATGGTGGTGAGGGAGAGGCTAAGGAAACAAAAAACACTCATAAGGATGAGCCCCAAGCAAGGAACTAAGTCAGCATTTATTAAACGTCTTCAGAACAAAGATCCTTCTTTTTTGTTTCTTTTTTTTTTTTTAAGTTATGATTTTGGACTTTTTGTGGCTTTATTGGATAGGAAAGTAGAGCATGGGGTAGAGAGAGAGGGGAACAGGATTGGCAAAGGACCTCGAGCAGGTAATCGAACTCGGGTCGCCGGAGGCACAGTTGCGTTATGTCGGCACGCAGACCGCAAGGCTATCAGCGCCGACAAAGATCCTTCTTTTAGTAGGACAGTGAAAGGAAGTGAGTGTTTGTAAGAATTATGAAGTTAATTATTAGTGGGAAATATGCTAAATGGATATAATCTTACCAAGCTTGTCAATTGATGTAATCAAATCTGAGGGAACAAAGGAGTCCAGGTCGGCAGTAAGGATGCCAAGAGGGTCCAGTCTGGCCACATGGTGACCACGTACCTAAAGGGGGTAAAATGCAATGATTGAATGTGATTTGCTCTCTCCATATGCATAGAAAAGCATGAAAGTACCAGAAGTCTGAGCCAGGAAGTAACTAGCGGATATCTGACCCACACAAACATGAACCAACGTGTCAGATGACTAACAAATCTCATAAGGATTCACAATAAGTTAAACATACAATCCCAACAGACTGGCAAACAGGAGATGGAAAGAAAATGCTGGCTTTGCCAAAAGACAGAATTTAATAAATCCCTACGATACTTCATCTTATTAATTAGAGGAAGCAGGGAAAATGTTACCACCTGTTTTGATTCAAGCAATCTCTTTGATATTTTTATTTTCAAAAGGGAAAAAAAAGCTAGTCTAATTAGGTTTGAATTAATCACGTGATTTGCATAACTAAACAGGGACACTCTAAAATGTACGGATGTACAGGCACGTCTTTGATTTGTTGCAGTCCAGTGCTAGTGAATATGATTGGATTCATTTATAAAAAAATTATTTATTGTATATTAGATTCTCTCAATTGAAAAATCTCCCCTGTAATTCTGCATTTGTCTCTGATTCTCTGTGCAAAGAATGACAACTATGAAGCTCTTTAAAGTCGGGTGGATTCGGATTCGAAAAAATCATTTTGAAAGTGGTTCCAATGATATCGTTGGCGTATATCCTATGATTATGGTTATCGTTATAGTTATCGTTCTTGATGTGAACGGGCCTTAACCCAGAGCTACTCACTTTACCTGATAGGCTCTGATAAGAGTGTGGACGGCCAAATGATCCTCCACCACCTTCTGTGACATGGCAGGTGTCTGAGACTGGCCTCTTCCCTGGAGCAGCGCAGAAAGACGCTTCTCTCCAGACTCCTCTGAACTGCTGGCTTGGGCGTTACGGAAGTATGCATCCCAGGACTGTTGCAAATATAACAAGATCATATTTCAAAAGGTCAAATCTTCTTATTTATTACTTCAAAGCAAAAAGTTTAAGGATTTTCTGATGTTAAAAAGATTATTTATTCTCTCTCTATTGTCATTTCAATTCCATATGATTGTTGAACTCAAAAGGAGACATTCAGCAAAATGTGTAATCTGTTTATTTTCTCCAGTCCCCATCCACTTTTATTGTACAAAGCAGCTTAAACATTCTGCTAAATACCACATCTTGTGTTCCATGCAAGAAAAATTACATGAGATATTTAAATGATTGATAAGGTTATGAGTTTGATTCTCAGGGACTGCATGAACTGATCGAATTCAGAGCAGCGCCATGACAGGTATGAATGTGAGGTTGTGAGGGATAGACTTACTGTGTCTTCAATATTCGGACGCTCTTGCTTACTGCTCCGCGCTTTGCTCTATCGCTTTTATATTTTTTATTGCTCTATCGTGTTTATATTTTTATATTTTATTTCCTTTTATCACCTAATTTTAACTTCAGCAAATCGGCACAGTGCTCAAACGCTTGATTACTAGAAAAAAACTAGAAAAAAAGCAGAATTCTTTTCTCCGACCAGCCTGCCACAGAAAGCTTACATTCCGGGGAAGAGAAAACACAACTGTCTACATTCTAAAGGATAATAAAAAATGCCTCTTCTGGAATCTACTTGCTGCACTAACTGCCAGAGACTTTTACAAAGGATTGCAGTTCTTGAAACAAAGTTACTTGTGGGACCACCAAACCAGACGGAACACACAACAGAGCTTCATCATGGACCCCCGCAGCATACAGCCGGTGAGTCCCATGAATCTAGTGCTCCAATACAGGCCATACTGAGTGTAGAGAAACAAGCCGATCGACTTACAAATCGATGGCACAAACAGGGAGCGAGACCCAAAGGCACTCGAGACATCAGATTGTCACGAGCATCACACATTGCTGCAGTAGCATCCTCTACCCCAGATACGGCTCTGACAAGGATTGCAAACACTGGTCTCCTACCACCACCTATACATCTATACATCCCAGATGTCAACCAAAAAACGGCAGGTCCCACAACCACCAAAGCCTGCGGGCCCAGCTCGCCCTCCCCCTCCTTCTGTGAGAGCTCATCGGCCTCTGCCACAGCACCAGGGCCCACACCCTCCTCCAGCGGCTCGAGGTGAACCAAAAACAACTGATACCAACTCTGTGATATGTGTCGGGTCCCCGCTATGATAACAGTAACTTTCTTAAATGTTTACAAAACAAGCGGGAACCCAGTGTGCCTGAATCTTTCTCTATTGCGGTTCAATTACATGATAGAAAATCTAAGGCCTTCAAAAGCCGTACAGCAAACCTATCTAATCTGGTGCCTATTACACGCCAAACTAAGATCGCTGTGGGGACAAAAAGTAAGACTGTTAAGTTAGCACTTTTAAACATCCGCTCACTTAAAAATAAATCACTTCTAGTCAATGACTTAATAACCACATACAACCTGGACTTTATGTTTCTAAATGAAACTTGGCTAGAAGACAGCTGCAGTGCAACAGTCCTAAATGAATCATTCCCTCCTAACTTTACTTTTATGAGTGTTTGCAGAGCGGGTAAGAGAGGCGGGAGCTTAGCTGCTCTTTTTAAAGATGTCTATCAATGTAAGCAAATATCATTTGGGAATTACCCGTCTTTCGAATATCTGGGTATTGTGTTAAAAGGTGCTCCACGTATTTTACTTATTATTTACAGGCCTCCAAAATACTCTCCAGCCTTTGCTGAGGACTTTACAGAACTGTTATCAACAATTTCCTCTGAGTTTGACTGTTTTGCCATTGCTGGAGATTTTAACATTCACATAGATAATGCAGAAAACAATATGGCAAAAGAAATCAAAACTGTTTTCAAAACTTTTGATCTGACTCAGCATGTACATGGACCCACACACAATCGTGGACACACTCTAGATTTACTTATCAGTAAGGGTCTAAACATCTCATCGATTGTTATTAAGGATGTAGCACTGTCTGATCATTTCTGTATTTTCTTTGATATATTGATCTCTCCTGCCATTGAAGCTAGATCTGTGTCTGTCAAGAAGAGATGCTTAAATGAGAACATTAGTGTGCTATTTATGAAGGCCATATCTTTAAAACCAAGCATATCTGCTGACTCTGTTGATTTTCTCCTTGAATCTTTTAACTCAAAAATTTAAAGTGTAATTGATGATATTGCTCCTGTGAAAGTCAGGAAAAATAGTGGTAGACAAAAAGCACCTTGGAGAAACTCAACAGCTGTGCAAAACATGAAAAGACAATGCAGAAGAGCAGAGCGCATGCGGCGGAAGACAAAACTTAGTAGTCCATTATAACATCTACAAAGACAGCATCCATGCTTTTAATATGGAACTAGGCAAAGCTAGACAGACTTTCTTCTCGAATATTATAAACAGTAACTTAAACAACACACGCACTCTTTTTGCTACTGTAGAGAGACTGACAAACCCCCCAAGCCAGATTCCCAGTGAAATGCTTTCAGACAGCAAGTGCAGTGAGTTTGCTTCTTTCTTCTCTGAGAAAATCAATAATATCAGAAAGGTGATCAGCTCATCCTTGAGTTGCTCTGGGGTCAGACAGATCAGACCACAACCTGAGAAAGTAGTTACTATGTCTGTTTTCGAAGAAATTGATGGCAAAATTTTGGAAGAAACCGTACAGCACCTTAAAACATCAACCTGCGCCCTTGACGCACTTCCCACATCTTTTTTCAAAAGTGTGTTAAACAGCTTAGAAGTAGATCTCCTAGAAGTGGTAAATGCCTCACTTCTCTCTGGGAGTTTTCCAAACTCCCTGAAAACTGCAGTTGTCAAGCCCCTCCTGAAAAAGGGCAATCTGGATAAGACCATCTTAAGCAACTATAGACCGATCTCAAATCTTCCTTTCATAGGCAAGATCATTGAAAAAGTTGTCTTCAATCAGCTGAACAAATTCTTAAGCTTGAATGGATACTTTGACAATTTTCAATCTGGTTTCCGATCGCATCACAGCACAGAGACAGCTCTCATAAAGATGATAAACGATATTTGCTTAAATACTGATACAGGCAAATTATCAGTGCTGGTACTACTCGACCTCAGTGCTGCATTTGACACTGTCGATCACAACATACTTCTTGACAGGCTGGAAAACTGGGTGGGGCTTTCTGGGATAGTCCTAAAATGGTTCAGGTCATACTTAGAAGGGAGAGGTTATTATGCGAGAATAGGAGACCATAAGTCTGAGTGGACATCCATGACATGCGGAGTCCTCCATGGCTCAATTCTTGCACCACTCCTATTCAACCTGTATATGCTCCCAATGAGCCAAATAATGAGAAAGAACCGAATCTCTTACCACAGCTATGCAGACGACACACAGCTCTACTTAGCCCTATCGCCTAACGACTACAGCCCCATTGACTCCCTGTGCCAATGCATTGATGAAGTAAACAGTTGGATGTGCCAAAACTTTCTTCAGTTAAACAAAGACAAAACTGAAGTCATTGCGTTTGGAAACAAAGATGAAGTTCTCAAGGTGAATGCATACCTTGACGCTAGGGGTCTAACAACTAAAAATCAAGTCAGGAATCTTGGTGTGTCTCTAGAGTCAGACCTCAGTTTCAGTAGTCATGTCAAAGCAATTACTAAATCAGCATACTATCATTTGAAAAATATTGCAAGAATTAGATGCTTTGTTTCCAGTCAAGACTTAGAGAAACTTGTGCATGCTTTTATCACCAGCAGGGTGGATTATTGTAATGGACTCCTCACTGGCCTTCCCAAAAAGACCATAAGACAGTTGCAGCTCATACAGAACGCTGCTGCCAGGATTCTGAGCAGAACCAGAAAATATGAACATATGACACCAGTCCTCAGGTCTTTACACTGGCTCCAAGTTACATTTAGGATTGATTTTAAAGTATTATTACTGGTATATAAATCATTCAATGGCCTAGGACCTCAATATATTGCAGATATGCTCACTGAATATAAACCCAACAGATCACTAAGATCATTTGGATTACATCAGCTAGAAATACCAAGGGTTCACTCTATGCACGGAGAGTCTGCTTTTAGCTATTATGCCAGCCGCAGCTGTAACCAGCTTCCAGAGGAGATCAGATGTGCTCCTACAGTAGTCACATTCAAATCCAGACTCAAAACACATCTGTTTAGCTATGCATTTACTGAATGAGCACTGTGCCACTGTTCGTCCGACTGTTTGTACTGTACTTTATTTTATTTTTTATTCTAAACTGTTTTAATTATTTTAATTTGTTTTGATTATTTTATTTTCTCCTATGTAAAGCACTTTGAATTACCATTGTGTACGAAATGTGCTATATAAATAAACTTGCCTTGCCTTGCCTTCAATGGCATCAACTCTAAAAAGTTGTATAAAGCTCCTAGATCACTCATAATTTTCCGCAGCTCATAATTTCTGGAGTTTATAGTCTACTGAAAGTCCTTGGAAAGATATTTTTGCAGCGTTTTGTCAGCAGAACAATTCAAAAACACATTAAATAACAGTTTAGAAGAGATTTATGTCTATCCCTCAAAGCCTCGCTTTCATTGCCATTAAAAATCAAAGATGGCGCTGCTGTAAATAAGGTCTATAGCCAGAACGCAGTGCAAGTTGCTATGGATAAAAGCATCTGCCAAATGCATAAATGTAAATCAGGGTTATTATAGTTAACAAACTAAAACCATAAAAAACATTTTCATTACTTGAAATAACAACATTAACTGAAATAACATATTATAATGAAAAAAAACTTATTTCAGCTATATTTGCCAACATTTCTCATTTTCGTTTAGTTTAAGTACGCCTACTAAAAATAACAAACTAAATATCTAAAACTTAATTAAAAATATATTATATAGAAAACTAAAAAAGCAAAACCAACAAATTTCCTTTTAACTAAAATTAAAACTAAGTAAATTTTTTTAAATGTAATTATAGACAAAATATTGCATAAAAGGACAACAATTACAAAATATTAACAAAAACTATAGTAGAATATCAGTGACACTAAAATAACACTTATGCAAATGTGAAAGGGTTTTACAGATTGGGAACATAACCCAGTATAGGCCTATAAAATGAATGATAGCATTGCAGGGCTCTTATATTAATATAAAGCACACTCCGTTTCTGAACTGGGACAGAGTTTTAGTGTCTTCAGTGGCCTATAGATGTTCACTGCACCTCATGAACGTTTTTGTGATCCTCCAGCCAAGCGTAGTACATCTCCACGACATAACTAGAGCTGCAGGCCACCAATGAAGGCTCAGGAGCCCCGCTGGAACAGTTACGGCATGGGTCAAAAACTCGCTTCCCTGTCCCCACGTGCCCCATCATCCATTGGCTCCTGCTTCTTAGAACACCAGCCAGGGACCTTAGCTGACTCATGTCTGCAGACATTCATAAATAGGAGACAGCAAGGTATTATGGCAAACTTAATCAGAGCTGTTCTCAGAAGTTCCTGTGAATGTTTTAAACATTTTTAAAATCAGAAAATATGTTTGAGTGATTTAACCCTGAAAACACCAATACCAGCAATCTAGATAGTGCTGCCTGGTCTAACCGCCCTGTTATGATGTTCAATGTTTGGCGGGTTATGCTATGATGAGCATGGGTCTTCAATTAAAGAGATGGTCAAACAATGTGACCCGTTTAGAATTTAAGCAGGCCAGTGTTATGTTGTTGTGGTGTGACTGATTCGCTTCATGGACAATAGCCTAAATAAAAATCAAACGTGAGTTTATTTAATGATATTTTCCAAAATTACTATTTATTAGTACTACTTTGCATTAATTCATTAAAAAAGGCACCTTTAAAAACATCCTCGTTGATGGATAACCATTGCGCTGTAAAAATGCTTCAAGCTTCAAGCTACCGGCGGTTCATAAAAGGGTTTTAAATAGAGCTCGTCCTTCATCTCCACCCATTCAATGACAAATTGATTTGAACGATGTAAAATCCCGTTGCCAAAACCACTTCCAATAGCCCACATTTATGCGATGCAAATATATGAGCGAACAGTCGTAAAGATGCATCGATTGGGCGATTGGTTACAGCTGTTCCCCATCCCATATGTTTCCATTCGCTCGACACACGCGACTGAGTACACGTAGCTTCATCTCTACGTCATAACAAACAAATTTCACCTTGAGCTGCGCGCAGATGAAGATGGTCCGGTTGAGATCAGATGCGGTCTGTCGTGATTCAGTTTCTTTTCTGTCCTATAATCAGTCCAACGTCAAATCCGTCCCATAATCCGCATGCAAGTGCTGAATGCGGCGCTGCAGTTGGGCACTTTCAGCTCTAAACTGCAGCATCTACAATAACAGCAGGTTTAGAGTTCGTGTTTAATTTATTTGACGTTTTGTACAGTTTTGCTATCTTACTGCATGTTATGTTGCCATGACGAAGGCTACTTCACACCTACTATCAAATGTATCCAGTTCAGAACAATTGCGTAAATGGACACAATAAATAATGCACTATAAAGCACCGGTGCTGTGATGCCTGTGGGTATCAGAACCCCGCATATCAGAGTTGGACACCAATCAGAATTTATTTGAGAATGCATTTGAAATTGCTGAATTTGAATAGTAGACGTAGAGTTGAAATTAAAGTGTACATTTTGTGTAAAGACACATTAGATGATTAAATCATAAGCCTATATATATAAATATATATATATAAAATACACAATTATATCATATATTATCATAGTATAAAAATAAACAAAAACCAGAGGGATTTTGAGCCAACAGTGGCCAGATCACTATGCTGGTGTAGGAAAACGTTTTCTGAATTGCTTCTCCAAAATACCCCCAACTCAAACATATTTAGATCTGGTGACTGTGCAGGCCATGGGACATGTTCAACTTCACTTTCATGTTCATCAAACCATTCTGTCACAAGTCTTGCTGTGTGTATTGGTGCATTATCATGCTGATACACGGCTAGGGATGTCAATTTTCACAAATTCCCATGATCGATCGTCGTTTAAATTAACGATCAATTAATCGATTAATCGTTAGCATTAATGGCAAACAGCACAGGGTCTGCAAATGCTGCTCAAAAAGCTATGTTACTCACCAAATTAATAAGAATGTTTTTTAATATAAATAAAGGCTTAGTAGGATTGTAAAATGTTTTGATGTGATTGATAAATTAAATTAACTATTTAATATATAAATATAACGACAAATACAATGTGTCACCAACTCCGCCTCATATGCGTGCTTGTCAGAATGTGTGACTGTTGTGGAAGTGCTAGAACAACGCACTGAAAACGGCAACTAAACCCAATGAATTCACAACCATTTAATAAAATAGTGTTCTCATGTTATGTGAAAGTCCCAAATTAACCATCGTTATTATTAGTCGTGCATTCTGCTTGAGCGCGCGCGCTGAATGAATAACCGTGAGCACTTTGTTAGCGTTTATTTAACTTAAAGAAACGCATCCTATTTGATATTAATCAGATATATACAAAATAAGCAGAATATTACAAAATTATATCTGCACAAAATGACGTGAATGCACAAGTGAACTTAAACTGAGTTACGTGCCATTCAGAATGACTCATATGTTGTGGTGGACGCGCTCAAAGTCTCTGACGAGCTCTTCCTGGAACAACGCGACATGGCATCTAAACCCAAATAATTCACAATGTTTTATTACAATAGTGTTCTCTTTATAATCTTGTGTAATATGACAGTCCCAATAGTCATTATTAGTCGTGCATTGCCGTTTGAGCTGAGCGCGCTAAAGATCACGTCGATTCTTAACCAAATGCATCCAATATGAGACCAATCAGATATAGATAAGCGTACACAAAATAAACTATTACAACTTACATTTGCACAAAACAAAAGGCTGCGAATGCACACGCAAACTTATAGTCATGATGAAGGTGTAAAATAGTCCCAAACAACTCCGGGGTGTGTCATTCAGTGGGACTCACACTTCACCACACCGGCGCGCTCGCTTACATGTTTCGCGGTTGAGCAGCACGCACGCGCATGATCCTGCTTAATCGATGATCGATAAGTTTTATCGATTAAATGTATTATCGACAATTAATCGATCGTCGATTAATCGTTGACATCCCTAACGGCAACCCCTTCAAGGACAATGTTTGAACCATTGGGCACACATGAACGCACCAGAACGGTCCGATAGTCCTTGGAATGCCATGATATTGCAGCCCAAACTATCACTGATCCACCCCCGTGCTTCACTCTGGGCACACAATAGTCCGAGTGTTAAGTCTATTTGGGGCTTTTCCACGCTGTAACCCACGGATTTGAGAAAGTCAGCGAAGGTGGACTCATCAGAGAACATATTGTCCACAGCCCACGATTTTCATTATTGGCATCAATGAAACTGACATTTGGCATTGGCAAAAGTGACCAAAGATTTGGTTACATAGCCCGACAAACAGATTTGGTGGAAACAGGACAGTCGGATACCGTCAGTTGGATACGTGCCTCTCGATACAGTACATCACAAAGACTTGCTGTCCTGGTCACAGATGAGTCAGCGAGAAGTGCGCCGACAATTTGTACTGTTTTGAACTCTATGTCTTCCATTATGTTGTATGGATGGCATTATTTTATGTACAGGTGTGCTATTGCTCTGCTAATTCATCACTCTGCTCTTACTGATGGAATGTAAAATCTGTGAAGATTGGCCACCGGGCAGGGGTGCGTTTCCCGAAAGGATCATTATCCAACTATGATCGCAATTCCCATTCAACTCAATTGGTAACGACGGAACTTGCGACCATAGTTGGCTAACGATGCTTCCGGGAAACGCACCCCTGGTGCATATAGAGGCGTGAAACCTCCAACACTATATTGACCAGTGTTTCATCTTCACTGTCCAACCTCTGTACCTGATGATTCTACGACACTGGGAAATGCTGGGACTTTCACTTCTTTCACTTCTTACCATGCTTTCAATGCACTTTAGTTTTAAAGGGGTCATATAATGCCCTTTTTGTACAAGCTAATATGATTCTTTAGGGTCTAAATTAAAAGTTTGTAATATACTTTATTTAAAAAAAAATTCTCATTAGTATTGTAAGAAAACACTTATTTTACCTGGTCAAAAACAGCTGTTTTCAGCACGCCATTTCAGTGCATATGACTTTAAATGATAATGAGCTTTGCTCACCCCGCCCCTCTGTTCTGTGCGTAGACCGTTTGTAACACAATAACCATTACACGTTGTTCATAATAGACGTGGGATTATGAATTATATTGAGAACGTCGTACATAGAAAACATGCCGTAATGTAGCTACCCTGAGTGTAAACCGACGCATTCATCGTGAAACGTGCAAGCGATTTGCAAAGATTAATATAAATATGAATATAAAGGTTAATAAAACGTTACACTCACTTCAGTTCTTCTGGAGGTTCAGCAGGAACACGAATAGTTGGTACCGATCCTTTTTTCAGGAGCAGCTTCTTAGCAAAACCAGCTTTATACTGACCCTCTTTTATAAAGCAGTCTGGTGAGAAATGATTCGCGCAAACATGAAAGCATTGACGTTGCTCGTGGGGAATATTCCCTTCGAAAACAAACTCAGCCACTGGGTCTTCAGCGGTTGGATTTAGGAACATTAAAATGACGTGTTCGTTATTACACCCAAGAACAGCACGCCACAATCGCTTAGACGCCATTCTGCTCATAGACAGTGTTCCAGCGTATAAACAATGACCGCACCGGTTTGCGGAATATGATTGACAGCTCGCTCACGTCACGAGCGAGGGCGGGTCTTTGTTGAAACGCTGCCGTCAATCAACAATCGTGGAACCGTGTGATGTCACACGGTCGAACGGCTCAATTTGAGGCAGGGGAAAACATATAAGGAGATTAAAACAAAAACACTGGATGGATTTTTATCATTTTATGATGGTTGTGTACAGGTACTGCCAACACACATTTCAGTACAATCAACTTGTAAAATTGCATGTACAATTATATGACCCCTTTAATAAAGGTTAAACAGTAATTAACAGACACGTATATAAACCAACCAGGGGCGTAGCACAAGATCCCGGGCCCTATGTATAGGCAGTCCTGATGGGCCCCCATGTTCCAAATAAAATATATTCCAGACTTTTCAAGGGCCCTCTCTCCCCTTGGGGCCCTGGTAATCAGTACTGGTTTTACCCCCAGTCCGACGCCCCTGAAACCAACCACTGTGTTTAAAATTCAATTAAATATTTATAAAAATTACTAAGTTGTGCCAGGGTGTAATGAGTACATTGATATTTTCAGTAACCTCTAATTCTTAATCACATTGGACAATTACGCTTTCCTAATTTTCTTAGGGATTGTGCAGAATTCACTTGAACATGTGGCTTCAGTCATCTAGATTGATGGTCGTCATGTTGGCGGATTTTACAGTCTGAGCTAATTGCCTTCCCTCCCCCTCAGAACCTCAAAACTAGTTTCATCACTCTTAGTGGCCAACAACCAGAAAAAAAGAAAGCATTGTCATCAATCATTACTGAGCTGCTATCATGGCTGTTTCAGAAGCAGACATGATTAAAATACAGCATTAAGAAAATGCCAAATGCATGATTTTCAGGATCAAAGTGTCACGAGTGACCTTTTTATATGTGGAAAAAAATACAGCAATTCAGACTCTTAAATATATAGAGATCTTAACAATAGATGCAAAGACTAGTAATAGTTTGCACAATTGTACTATATGGAGAAGCACTTATTCAAGCTGTGACCACAAAAAGTGCAGCGTAACAGCAGAGTAGTACAAGGTGCCGTATGAGTCAGAGGTTCATATCGTGGAGCTGTTATAGCCTACACGTCATTATAATAAAACATCTACATTGGTCCTTCTCTGCTCTTGATCAGAGCTATAATCGAAACTAACAAATAGCATCTTGTAACCGAGCACAAGTAAGGTCATGCAATTATAAGTGAAAATGCCATTTTTGTGCTCTCTTGACTTCAGCTCTTGAAACAGACGGAGCCGAGAGCATAGGCTACTTTACCAGGGATCTTATTAAAGGCAACCGTCATTTAGAATGTAAAAAAATAAATAAACGTGATTTGATACTTCCATGCCCACAATTTCATTCTCTATGAAACAAATGTTGACAAGAATGTAATGCTTCTTAACTCATTTCAGTGACATTTAAATTTCTATTAAAGTCTGACCCTTTAAGGACCTCAGTATTTGAGAAAACAAGGGGATACTGCATCCGTTTTAAACCAAGAGCGCATTTATAGGGGACCGTCTTTTGGTCCTCAAGTGGTACTTGTGTTCCAGGTTGAACTGATGAAAATGTTCAAAAGCATTTGAGGAGGATTAGAAACAGTCATAAAGGTGGTGATCAAAAGAGGTCAGTTAAGTCAAATTAGAACTATAAGTGGCATTATACAATTAAGGTGTATACGTACTGGACAAAGCTACCATCTAGGTCTAGTAGTCCGGTTCTGCTATAAAAAAAAAAAAAAAAATAAAAAAAAAAGAGTTGTATGATTAGAGTTGGACTGAAGAAAGAAAGATTGTTTTATATCAACTGAAATGTGACTTAAGTGAATTTAAAAGATACACATTAAAGATAAATCGTAACAAGACTGTAAAGATCATTTTTCATTGTTATGACTTGGATAGATGACATTGAATTTGCAATTGAGCATAAATAATTGAACACATAAAACAGTAGTCTACTGGCTCTGCCCTAATCCATGCGTCAACTTGGGTAAAAGCATTAGCATGTCAAAAGATGTCCTGAACATGTTTATAGCAAGCAGAAAGAAAGAAACAACAATTTTCTGAATCAACAATTTTAATTATCAAATCATAATAAAATAAAGAGCAAAACATATGAAAATATTCACTACCCTTAAATATCAACCCCATTCCTTTAAGGTGCCTTTGATCAAAACAATAATTGAAACAGTAAAAACCTTGACTGTAATAAATTGCTAAAAATGTCATGCAGAGACTATATGTTTTTACACAATTTGAATTTGCAGCAGTTCCATCAGTGTGATTATACAAGTTGTTTTTCAACAGATACTTTTTCCTTTTCACATCTTTCATTATCAAATCTTTTCATTTTTCAGCAAAACTTTTCCCTTTACACCTTGTGGAATACATCTTGCAATCAAGTGTCACGGGGGACCTTACTGTGGTTCTCATGCATACTTTGTTAATTATCTCTAAACACTGTATTCTGAATCACAGTTAGTTTCTGGATATGAACAAAAACATTTAAAAAGACTACACCTTGGTCACCCAACTCAAATGGATCATTTAATTCCACAAGATCATGCAGTAAATTTGATCCCAGGTAAGTTTGTGTGGCATTCTAGGAAAAACTTCCCCGAGATCAAACCTAGATGATGTTCATCAGAAATAAGGATTTACAGTCCGAGTGACTATTGCTATACTTCCTGTCGCCTTATTCATAGTGACTTCAACCTTATACTCACTGGTAGAAAAGAAAGGCATAATGTGCTTCCCTATGTCTCAGACAATCACCCAAAAAGTCTGTCTAAAGGAGAAGAAAGCACTGAGGGCATTTAGACAGGTTCAGTTAGCCGTTGGCCAGCATTAATGGCAGTCTGCAGGAGAGGGGGAAGGTGCAGTGGTCAAGTTGCTGTCGCTGGGGCCAGGGTTGGGCTCCGCTTCCATATTTGTACTGACCTTATCCATGATGTACCCATAGAGATTGATGTTAGGCCACTGGCCATGCTTAGACACTACATTGGAGTACTGCTTTAAGTGGAAGTACAGATCGCCTAGGAGACAGAGAGAAAGAGAGAGAGGAAGAGGAAAAAAAATATTTGAGGGATGGTGAGCATCATGGCGTCAGCCAAGTCCAGAGCCATTCATAAATCACAGAGCACACAAGTTTACTGCCGTCTCCACTTTAGTACAATAGATGGCTGACAGCGTTTTCTCAAAAAGGTTTCAATAAACGTCAGAAAGGAAAAATGGGACAGAAACAGAGAACTTCACAATACTGAAGAACACTAATGGTTGTATCATTTAATTATGCAAAACAAATGGCCCAATATTGCAGGAATTTTGAAATTGTTACTGTAAATGTATTTCACATGTAATTAGCCAGTGTATTTTTTTCTTGCATTTATCTATATAAACATTTATACAAAATTCAGCTTTGGTATTTGAATATTAAAGGGTTAGTTCACCCAAAAATGAAAATTAAGTCATTAATTACTCACCCCCATGCTGTACCAACCCCGTAAGATCTTCGTTCGTCTTCGGAACACAAATGAAGATATTTTTGATTAAATGTGACAGCTGGATCACTCCTCCTTAGGGTGCCTAAGGGAATGAAACCTGACGGCCCAGAAAGTCAATGAAGAAAATGTTTAAATATTCCATGTCACAACAGTGGCTCAACTATAAGTTTATCAAGCGACGAGAATACTTTTTGTGCGAAAAAACAAACAAAAATAACGACTTTATTCGACTATTCCTTTTCTTCCTTGTAGGCCTGAAAGTATGAAGTATGAAGTATTCTCGTTGCTTGATAAACTTATAGTTGAGCCACTGTTGCGACATGGAATATTTAAACATTTTCTTCATTGACTTTCTGGGCCGTCAGGATTCATTCCCTTAGGGAGCCTATGGAGGAGTGATCCAGCTGTCACATTTAATAAAAAAATCTTCATTTGTGTTCCGAAGACGAACGAAGGTCTTACGGGGTTGGTACAGCATGGGGGTGAGTAATTAATGACTTAATTTTCATTTTTGGGTGAACTAACCCTTTAAATAATATATTATATATTTCACAATGGTACTGTTTTACTGTAAATGTATAGCCTTGGTGAGCATAATGCTGCGTTCACACCAGACGCGAATTGCATCAGGCGCGAGTGATTTCAATGTTAAGTCAATGCAATGACGCGTTACGCGCGGAAAAAAATCTTGCGGCGCAAATGAGGCGTAGAGCGCGGCGCGGTAGACGCGATACGCCTCGTTCGCGCGAATGGTGCGAATTGAGCGTCTGGCGCGTTAATGGTGCATTTTGTGCATTCACGCGTTTGACGCGAATTTGCGTCTGCCGCCCGAGTTGAAAAATCTGAACTTTGGCGTCAATTCGCGCCGCGTTAACCAATCAGGAGCCTAGCTGCCTGCTGTCACTCAGGAGGTAAAGTGACGTAAACTCCCGCTCGGAATCTTTCATTCCAAAATCACTGACAGCTATGGAGGAAAAATTCATTCTTGCTGTAAGCAGTCGCCCAGAATTGTACGATTCCACATCATATTTTTACAGAGACAGGAACAAAAAGGACCTCGCTTGGAAGAGGGTCAGTGAGGAGATTGGGCAACCTGGTAAGTTGTAAATACAAATTAATCTTTAATATTTGTCCACTTACTTTACGATTTCTTGAACAAGAACATGTGGACATCAAAGCATGCAAACTCAGAGCAAGGGTTTACAGTTTTATTGAAATTGCGATGAACAACAATTCGCATATTTAAAAAAATATTGATGTTTTGTCCTGTGTTGTATTACTCCTGTAATGTGTAACAGCCGTCAACGGGTTTCGCCTCTGGAGTTTCATCGGATTTCGCCTCCGACGCGCGTAAATTTCGCTTCAAACTTTTGTTTTTACGCGCTTCAATTTCGCTCTTGACGCGCGAATGGATTCAAAGTGGTCAAGCGTATAACTAGACGCGGTAGGCGCGAATTTGACGCGCTATTCGCGTCCGGTGTGAACGTAACATAAGAGATCCTGCCAACCCAAAACTTTTGAACATCTGTCAGTCTGTATATTTTTTATTCATACATAAACAATACACCCACCTAAAAGATTATTAGGAACACCTGTTCAATTTCTCATTAATGCAAATATCTAACCAGCCAATCACATGGCAGTTGCTTCAATGCATTTAGGGGTGTGGTCCTGGTCAAGACAATCTCCTGAACTCCAAACTGGGGCCGTTTCTCAATATGCGTTCTTGTCTGTACTTGTGTTCTTGTGGACTTGTAAAACGTCATCAGTCACTGCCCAAGTACTGTTCCAATTCAAAGTTCACATCTAGCCAAGTCCAGTTCAAATCCCCGTATGTGTTCTTGACCCGCCCCTTTTACTGAGGATGCATCGAGAGGTGACTTGTGCGGACTTGAGACAGCCAGGTATCCCAGAATGCATCTCACACCAACCAGCAAGCGTCAATAGCAGAGGAGAAAACCCGCGTAATATTAAAATACTACTGTTATTGTGTCATAAAATGTAAGTTTAAGAGTGTTTCAGGCGAGAATGTGGTTGTTTAAAGCTCAAATCTGTGGTTTATTTATAAAGATAGTGCCTATTTGAAAATGTATCTGACGTTTTCGGAGTTGTGACTTCCAGGCGTTCACCGCGGGTGTTCAACGCTCATCAACCCCGACTGGAACAGCTTTTCCTCAGCTAGTGTTTCTGATGTTTGCCATTGGCTCTGATGTCTCTAGTCTAGTGGATAAACTTGGCGTATAATTCGTCTTGTGTATAAGTCGATCTTTGGTCTCATTAAACTATTGTTTGTTCCATGGCAAAAAATCGTTTTGGCTGAGGGCAAAGTGAAGTTTCATAACTTTTTATATGTAGGCTATTTAACTTTAACTTTGTAGCCTATTAGAGAGCTTACTTATGTTTGAATTGTTTGCCTTATTTATCATTGTAGATATTATTGATCATTAAAACTGACATTTAACAAAAAGAGACAGGGTTGTGTAATTTTATTTTATATACTTTAAAATATATATATATATATATATATATATATATATTTATATTTATTTTAACATTCTCTTCACTATATGTAGCTACAATAAAATAAAATGACACAACCCTGTCTCTGTTTGTTAAATGTCAATAAAAAACATTGTTTCATATTTTTAAAATGAAAACAAAAAGATCATGTTCATGTTATAAATATATCCAGTGAGGATAATGTACGCGTTGCCTGAACCACATGGCCATTAGGCTACTATGTTTAAGATTTTTAAATGAAAAGAGGCAGAGTGGTGTTTTATAACATATTTCGTTTTATTGTTGACGAAAAGAGGCAGAGTTGTAGCATATTTCGTTTTATTGTTGCCTAAAATATACATAAAGAGATAACCGGAGTAGCCAGAGCGTGCTGAGTGACGCGATCAAGAACGCACTGTTCCATTTGCAGAATAACCGGACTTGCATCCTCTCGTCCTCGGGAGTTCGTTCTCCTGAGTCGAACTTGGCAAGTCCGAACTACCAAGGACGCAAGTCCGAAGTTTGCGTACTTGGTATTGAGAAACGGCCTGAATGTCAGAATGGGAAAGAAAAATGATTTAAGCAATTTTGAGCGTGGCATGGTTGTTGGTGCCAGACGGGCCGGTCTGAGTATTTCACAATCTGCTCAGTTACTGGGATTTTCACGCACAACCCTTACTAGGGTTTACAAAGAATGGTGTGAAAAGGGAAAAACATCCAGTATGCGGCAGTCCTGTGGGCGAAAATGCCTTGTTGATGCTAGAGGTCAGAGGAGAATGGGCCGACTGATTCAAGGTGATAGAAGAGCAACTTTGACTGAAATAACCACTCGTTACAACCGAGGTATGCAGAAAAGCATTTGTGAAGCCACAACACGCACAACCTTGAGGCGGATGGGCTACAACAGCAGAAGACCCCACCGGTTACCACTCATCTCCACTACAAATAGGAAAAAGAGGCTACAATTTGCAAAAGATCACCAAAATTGGACAGTTGAAGACTGGAAAAATGTTGCCTGGTCTGATGAGTCTCGATTTCTGTTGAGACATTCAGATGGTAGAGTCAGAATTTGGCGTAAACAGAATGAGAACATGGATCCATCATGCCTTGTTACCACTGTGTAGGCTGGTGGTGGAGGTGTAATGGTGTGGGGGATGTTTTATTGGCACACTTTAGGCCCCTTAGTGCCAATTGAGCATCGTTTAAATGCCACGGCCTACCTGAGCATTGTTTCTGACCCTGTCCATCCCTTTATGGCCACCATGTACCCATCCTCTGATGGCTACTTCCAGCAGGATAAAGCACCATGTCACAAAGCTCGAATCATTTCAAATTGGTTTCTTGAACATGACAATGAGTTCACTGTACTAAAATGGCCCCCACAGTCACCAGATCTCAACCCAATAGAGCATCTTTGGGATGTGGTGGAACAGGGGCTTCGTGCCCTGGATGTGCATCCCACAAATCTCCATCAACTGCAAGATGCTATCCTATCAATATGGGCCAACATTTCTAAAGAATGCTTTCAGCACCTTGTTGAATCAATGCCACGTAAATTAAGGCAGTTCTGAAGGCGAAAGGGGGTCAAACACAGTATTAGTATGATGTTCCTAATAATCCTTTAGGTGAGTTTATATACAATTACATCCACCTCCAATAAAAACAGGACATCCATTTTTATAATGTGTTAGATACAGAATGAACCACACGTAGCAGGCCTCTTACCGACAGTGACGCAATTGTCTTTAAGAAAGGTGTACAAGTCGTGCACGTCCCTCATGAGTCTTTCATCTCCAAATGTGAAGTAGGCCACATCTCTCCCTGCTTCAGAAGCTGCCATCAACTGCAGCAGAGCTGGAAGGACAAACAGGCACAGTCGATTCAAACACCCACGCAATCTCATTTTGAAATCACAGCGATTTGGCTCTTAAACCTCAGCGATTAAACCTTTGACAAAATCACACCAGAACATTCAAATCTGCGTTTGCGGTGCCGCTGGCCAAGAGAGAGCAGTTATCATGTTTAGGTATGAAACAGATTTTTTTCAACCACACAGTATCATTATTTCTGTGTTCAAACATTCAAATGATCAAATTGATAAGTTTATAGAGGGAATGCATTAACGTCACTTTCCCGCCAGGACCACGCCCCCCTCAGCCGGACTGAGTGGCAAAAGAGCTGCTGCGTGACTGGAGTTAATAGGAGAAACTGCGAAAACGCGAGTAAAACAAACTATTATCAGTTTAAACTAAAACTTGGACTCGATATAGTGTTCCTTACAACTTATCAAAGATCCAGTGATCCATGGATATTAACATGCAGCCAGGAATCGTGTTTCCTGACATTTATATGTGCCTGATTTCGACGCCGGTGAAATAAATTAAGAAAATTTTGCCTAAACGTGTTATATAAATACAATATAGATAGGTCTAAATCCGAGTGATCACTTACATTAATGTTATACTGTATATCATCCAGCCCTAAAACTTGTGTAGTTTTTTGTCAGTGTTTATTTAAAAACATCCAATTATGCAGAATATAGTCTGTTCTGTAGCTTTTTGCAGTCTGTAAAAATATACAGTACCTCAGATTTCTGGTAAATCTAGTTGTACAGTCAATCGCAAAGCTCTTTCCCGTTTTAGATGTGTTTTGTGTGTTGTTCACGGCATTCACGCTGAAAACAAATGCTGCCGCTCAGTCTTTTTGCCACTTGTGGGCGTGACCGCATTCACTCCGGCCGACGGTGACGTCATGTGCATACCCTCTATAGTTCGGATATAAACACTGTCGACAACAAGCTAAAATTTCTAAAGCCATAAAAACCATGTAGGAAGCATTTCATATTTCGTTCTTATTTCTCTTTAATGCACGCATCGCTAAACAGAAATGACATGCATACATTTACGCATGGATTCCTGTCAATGCATGGGAATATGGAATATGAAAGGGAAAAAAAACACAATGTAGATTTACCCCTCCCACCCCCCCATTACCACAATGAAGGGTCAATCAACCGCTGCATTCTCTATGATATATTGTTAATATTATCTGAGGGCCCCTAGAATATACTGATAGCTGCCCAACCTAAATGAATAAAATATGGTGTAATACATCATTGATGGCCTAGTGTGGATTCTTTAGTTTTGCTTCATGTTCCTAGCAGTAGAGAAAATGACTGACACATCCAATTTGTTTTTAAAAGGTAAATAATCCATGTCTAACAACCCCTATTAAGAGACTCAATCTTAGTCACCCAGCTTCAAATTGAGTCTAAAGATTTTAAATATTTAAAGAGGTTGAATGTAGCCCACTGATGAATGAACGTTGTTCAAATGAGGGCAACCAATTACAACGGGTAATCTGTAGTCAAACCAGCGCTAAACTAAACAGACTGGCCCAAAATAACCCAGCATCAAGATTAATTTACTGTGTTGTAAGTCAATGGGAGAAATGAACTAGCTCCATTCAAGCACACATGGTTTCAACAATGATGAACTATCAAAGATGGAATTATCTCATGAAACGGGCTTCCATCCTTACAACAGAAAATGATCAGCTGGCAAAGTCACAAGCTTGCCATGAATTTATGGATAAGGCTGGAAAATCAGTTGCACTTGTAATGGAAAAGATAAATGTGTGTCAGCTGATCAATAACAGGAAAGTGGCAAAAACATGTCTTGGGTCAAAAAAAAAACAAAGCAAGAGAGCTTCTTTGTTTGGTCTCAAACAAAACCAGAAATTAATACAATTTTTTTTATAAAAATTTAGAGATAAATATACTCAACTGACTATTTACGATTAAATCCAGCATGTCACACTCTACATTATAATGTTGTGATGGCTAAATAACACAGCTTTGATTAAAGGTTTTATTTATTTAGTCAAAAAACAATATGGTCTTCTAATATCAGCCATTTATGAGTTATCACCCATAAACATCAGTAATGGTGAGATTTTTAACATTGGGGCATGAAATTTGAGAAAGAAATGTTCTATAAGAGCACCTTAAATTGTAGCTTCACTTTGTGATGACCTGCATGTACCTTTGAGATGAGTGTCGCCTCCAAACGCACCGCATCCCCAGTTCCCTGTGGCAACAGCTGAGAGGTTCTGAGGGCTCGTGCCATGCCGCATGAAACTGCAGAATGCCTAGAAAAAGAAGTCATCCTTTATAATAGAGAAACAAACACAAGCTAATCACTGCAGAATACAAGAGACTGACAAGACAACTCAGTCATGCCTTGTTAAATTCTCTAAGCAACAGATTGGCAAGGTTAAGAGAATCAAAGGCCATTAGAGCTTGACAGAGGTCAAGGATTTGCCATTTCATGTCATCAGTGTGAAACACTTTGCATGAAGCCTTTGCTGACCTTGTTTAGCTCCCGAGTCATTTTCTCAGGCTGAAACTGCTCCATGAAATTCCTGTATTTCAGTGCATCCATGGCCACAATCTCTGTGCACCTCCGCTGCCACTCGTCTCTGAGCATGGGTAAAGATGTTTATTTTATTTAGGGCTTTCCTTATTTTTACCATCTTGGATGCTTTGTTATATTTAGGACAGCTAAATACATTTTAAAAAGTGCAGGAACCCATTGAAGAGGTGTTTCCTAATGTTTTTATCATCAGAAATCCATAATGTTACCTAGGTATCTCGTCTTTGTGATTGTCTTTCCATTTGAAGCTCTCTGCATAGCCTGAGTACTTGCTGTATTGCTCTGTGCCTGAAAGAAGAGCAAATAAATAAAACAAATGCATATAAGTGGGTCAATTCCAACAACAGTATGCATAACATTTTCTTGTCCCCACCATATTATGGACAAAAATCCATGAGTTGTACTCGCCTCAATCCGTATCCAAGGTATAGAATAATCATTTGCAAACCAAAACATTGCTGCTCTTAGCTGAGCTGCCCAGTAGTACCACTTAAGATTAGGCAACTGCAACCCTCCTCTTTCATATGGTAAATACAAAAGAGAGAGCCTCAGCCTGGGACATCGATTTGCCCAAATAAAATTGGTAAACAGCTTCTTCATATTACAGAAAAAATGATGTGGTGGGGGCAGAGGGATTTATTGAAATAAATATAAGAATTTTGGGAGAACATTCATTTTTAATATATTAATACGTCCAATCTGAGAAATTGGTAGGGATGACCATTTATTAATTGATTCAGTGATTAATTTAGTTGTATAATTATAATTACTGGTAACCAAATTCTTTATGTCTGCGGTGATATTAATACCAAGATATTTAAAATCTTCCAATAAGAGCTTCTTACTGTGCTTGTCGGTATGAGGGGCTTCATAGAGAAAGGAACTAAACAGGGTTACGTTTCCAAAAAACATCCTGAACTAAGTTGGTTGTAGAGAACATTGGTGGCAATGGTCTCCACAATCAACATAGGCTCACAATGATTTTGGGAAATGCAGCCCTGATGTGCTGCAAGATTATAAAAATTGTGATTTTTTTTTTTTACATTCATGCATAAAAACCTATCAGTTCCATCAGAAACAGATATACTGTACACTGAACAAAAATTATAAATGCAACACTTTTGTTTTTGCCCCCATTTTTCATGAGCTGAACTCAAAGATCTAAGACTTCTATGTACACAAAAGGCCTATTTCTCTCAAATATTGTTCACAAATCGGTCTAAATCTGTGTTAGTGAGCACTTCTCTTTTGCAGAGATAATCCATCCACCTCACAGGTGTGGCATATCAAGATAGTGATTAGACAGCATGATTATTGCACAGGTGTGCCTTAGGCCGTGTGTCCACCAAAGCGGTTTTCCACGCGCCTGGCGTATGTTTTCAATTGTTTTCAATGGGAGCGCCGCGTTTTTAGAACGCCATGAGCGTAACGAAGCGCTGAGCGGTTATTTCACGCTGAAGCAATGAGAGCTCGGCGTTTTTACTGGTCACCGAAAGTTGAAAAATGTTCAACTTTGGGTAAAACGCAGCGCTCATTACTGTCACTTTTTACCCAGCCGTCCAATCACAGTGGAGGAGGGGCGGGACTAATACCACACTGACCAACTGTCACAACATTCTTTCTGTACAACCAGAGCCGGATTAAATAAATGGACTACACTAGGCAGGCTGCATTTTTTGGGCCCCCCTCCACCTTATTTATGAATTGAAATCTGAAACTTACCAAAGTTACTAATAAAAGTTAATTCACATTTTACATAGCCTAGTCTTTGGTTACAAATTGGTTGTTTGTATGCCAAAATAATTCAATGTTGTAAATTAAACAGTCTATCAGACTATTTTTTGACATTCATTATTTATACGTCATAACACGGCTCTATTAAATGCTATTAAATTATCCTCATCTTATCCATTGGGAGTGTCATTAGCCGCGTTTCCATTACCCTTCAAATTGCGCAAATTGAAATTGCGAATTGAAAATACGCTCAATGGAAACACGTCCATTTCGCAAAAACTCCCGTTTATCGCAAAAAAGTTTTTACGCTCGCATGAGGAGGTTTTTCAGGCAATTCGAAAAAGGAATATTTCGCAAAACTGCAATGGAAACAGGTTTTGCGCATTTACAGTCATCTGACTTAGAAGACGCGGTGAGTTTGGGGTCCGTGTCCGCAAATAATAATAATAATTGTCATCATTATTATAACATTTATTAGGCTACGTAGAAGACGCTTTTATCCAAAAAAGGATCAAATCAATTCGTGACATCTCATTCATAATACAGGGCTATAAGATTATCACAAATAAACAAGATTTTGACGCATATCCAAGTGTTTGTGCGGAGTGTGCAGCGCGCACTGCATGGCAGGGAGGTCGCGGGCGCGAACACTTGCATTTTCCTATCAACAGTAGAAACAACTTAAAATAGCCATACTCTATCATTTCTGGTCATACAGAAAATAATAATACATTATTCGCAACTACTTTTATTTGTGTAAACTCACAATAACAAGAAAACGTCGTGCTTTTGTAAAATAAAATAAAACAATCGGGCGCGCTTCATCATGGTCTCCGTGAACTGAAGCGCGAGAACTGAAACAAAATATAGCCTAAGCTAAAGCTTGAAATGCCCACTTTAAAACGAATTCGAATCGAAAGCCAATAGCCTATTCTGATTATGTAATCCGTATGAAAGGTGCATTTCTCTCTAAATGCGCACCCGCCTTACAGCGGAGATGGAGTTTTAGCCGACACTGATTTTTTATTAATAAACAATTAAAATGCCTTGTTATTTTTTCAGACACATTTATTAATTATGTTATAGCCTATAACTCACCTATAATTCACCTTTCTGTAGGCTGTGGTTATATGGCTCTTCTCATTCAGCACTGCGGGAAAAATATAATTTTCAGGTTCTAATTTTGGCCTTAGAAAACCAGTAAAATCGACATTTTTTTCATATTAATTTGTCAATATTTTAAATGTTTAACAAAGGGGCAAAAAGTCATAAACAAAAATAAGAAAATTCGTCGCTATTTATTGTTTTGCGCAGCATTTGGTGTGTAGGTACGCCTACAGTTCAAATGAAAATTTTGGTGTTCAACTTTGCGTTTTAAAAATACAACCGTTCATTTTTCGTTTTGCAATTACGGGTTAAATAAGGAAAAACGAATGGACACAAAAGTACACTGACCGTTTGGACATAATACGAGACAGAGTTCTTTATTAAATTCATAAAAGAAACAATAATTACAGGAATACTGGATTATAAACCTCAAAGAAATGCCACAATCAAGACCTCGGAGCAGAAATGAGGGAGAAACACCCAGGAACTTATGTGCCGTTCGCAGTATAAGGGTCTTTCCCTGGCATTAATGCTTGGATAACACACCACGCCTCCTTCCATTAATAATAATAATAATAATGTCTAGTGCGGTGCTATAAGCCTACCAACATCCGTTACCATGATTTTTGGAATGACTTATCGCGAGAGGAAAAAAAAGACATTTTAGTCGCATAACATCGGTTAATGGAAACGCCGTCATTTCGCAATAGTTTTTTATCAACATTTAGAAAAAATCGCAAAAGTTTTGCGCAAATCTGTAATGGAAACGCCATGATCGTTAAGGCAGTAGTACCAGTAAATAACCAATAGGTATAGCAAATAAGTTGATCTTATTTGCTCTGTTTACATTTAATCAACACATTCAATTAAGATTTTCTGCAAAATGCAATAGCTTACAACATTTATAAATGTTGTAATTAAGAACAAGACAAACATGACCCCTTCACATTCATCAAGACGATTTAGAATCTGTCTAACAATAAATAATAATAAATATAAGGATGGGGGATTTAAACTATGGAAAACTAAAGGTATTCAGACTATTAAAGACTTGTATATGGATGGAATACTTCTTACATTTCAAGAATTGTGTGATAAACACCAGATTTCCTCAAAACATTTAAAAAAAAATATTCACAGCTTAAAAGTTTTATGTCTTCCAGGTCTACAGATATTATGTACATTCCCAAACTGTCATTAATAGAGGAAATAATTGGAAAAAGAGGTGAAAAGGGCCAATTCTCAAAATATTATAATTTAATAATGTTTAACTCTAAAGAGTCTGCTGTAGACAAATTAAACGCATGGAGGAAAGACATTCAAGAAGAAATAGAGGAATTTGAATGGACTGAAGCATGTTTAAAGGCGCAAAAACAAATCATAAACACGCAGCTTAAATTATTACAGTATAAATGGTTGACAAGGGTTTATATAACACCTGAAAAACTCAATCATATGTCTAGCAATATTCCTGATATGTACAAAATGCCAAAATTATAAAGGAACTCTAATTCACTGTCTATATGGGAATGTTCTGATATACAGAAGTTCTGGAAGGATGTCATAAACTGTTTGTCAGCAGGGCCTGAATTTCGTTTTGGAAAATGGAGGGGAAATCCCCCCTAGGTGATTCTTTAATTTGAGGGGGGAGTTTAGACTTTTTTTTTAATTAGGCCTACATTTATCTCCTAATGGGGTAATTTTGTTCTTAAGAATTTACGCAACACAAGGAAGCTTGATTTCAATCTTTGAATTAAATTGAAAAAAGTAGCACAAAAGTACAATAGAATAAAGATACCTACAAAGAGAAAAGATTTTGCTTAGGTCTGACACCAGTATTCAGAAATAGTACTACAGAGACTGAATAAAGTAGGCCTAATCAAATGCAAAATAACACTGGGTAGTGTTTTAGTCCTGAGAACTAAATTAAATACATAGGATATTATTCCTGATTCCTTAAAATGAAAGCTATGTTTTGTTGTTTTGACAACCAAATTAATGACAGACCACGGCTGCTGTCACTGTAAGAGCTCGTGCACAGATCCTGTAGCCAATAACATTATACGGTCACGTGCGATGTATGTTTATTGAAGACATAACCGACTGTGTTTAGAGGATACTCACCAAGACCGAAACTGACATAATTTTCGCATGTTTTTTACTGTTAAAACGATATAATCCACGAAAAATAACTGTTGTTACCCGCAAGCTTGTGAGGCGGCTTGTATGTGTGCAGAAAAAAACATCTCTCAGACAGCGCGCAAAAACATCTCTCAGACAGCGCGCAAGTATAGCCTACCGAATAGTTCAAGATCGCGTGAATGTTTAAACTGGTAAGACTTGAGACGTGCAAATGGTAACCTGTAGTTACTCATGATGCAATGCTGGCCCATGCAAATGACAATTCCGTCTATCCCGACTCCGAAACACGAGTGTATTATCGCCGCCTGAACGAGATAGGACATTTGTAAATTTTTTTATTTTTTGTCCCTCTGTCTGGGCCCCATCCCACCAATCGGGCCCTAGGCACGTGCCTAGTTTTCCTTTGCATATTGCGTTAATCCGGCTCTGTGTACAACGACATCAACTGGCAGAGCTTACCGAACAAAATGGATGAAAAATAAATTTTTAGTATGAAACAAATTATCTGCGAAATCAGTTACAAGTAAACTGTGCTGCAGATATTCTGTATCATAGCAACGAAACGCCTCAACAGAAAAAACGCTGCACTGCCAAAACGCTCAAGCGCCCACAGCTAGGCGTTTTCAGCAGAGCGTCTAGCGTTTTCAGCTGGCTAAAACTATCGGGGTTGGGGGTCCTGGGCTGGTGTGGTTACACGTGGTCTGCGGTTGTGATGCCGGATGGGTGTACTGCCAAATTTTCTGAAACGCCTTTGGAGACGGCTTATGGTAGAGAAATGAACATTCAATTCATGGGCAACAGCTCTGGTGGACATTCCTGCAGTCAGCATGAATGAATGTGTTTGGGATGCTCTGGATCGGCGTATACGACAGAGTGTTCCAGGTCCTGCCAATATCAATCAACTTCGCAAAGCCATTGAAGAGGAGTGGAATCTCTTTTACTGTGGCCAGCCCAAGGCACACCTGTGCAATAATCATGTTGTCTAATCAGCATCTTGATATGCTACACCTGTGAGGTGGATGGATTATCTTGGCAAAGGAGAAGTGCTCACTAACACAGATTTAGACAGATTTGTGAACAAAATTTTAGAGAAATAGGCCTTTTGTGTACATAGAAAAGTCTTAGATCTTTTGAAAAATGGGGGCAAAAACAAAAGTGTTGCATTTATAATTTTGTCCAGTGTATTATGTATATTTGACTTCTTATTATAACTAGAAGGCCTCTCAGTAAATATGGCGCACAGTTTTCCTTATCGATTTTTTTCAGGACACCATTTGCTTAAGCAACCATATCTTGATGTAAAAAAAAAATCACTTTCAGACACTGCATGTCCCTTCAATCACGAAGACCTCCAGAATCCTCCACCCTCACCTTGATTTAATTAGTGTTTTAGTGGCACTCTGACAAAGAGCAATCACAAGATTAAAATCCAGTCCCTGTACTGACGCTTCAGCATTTCTGCCAACTGTACTGATGCAGAAAGTGTGCATTAAAGAGCCCGTGTCATGATGCATTACTGGCAGGCTATGATTTGCAGCAAAGGCGAGTTGCAGTGCAATAGAAACGGAGATGACCATGAATATTTCGTTTGTTGTAATAACCGTGATGGAATGGCTGGATCCATTAGAGAAGGCCGTTCCCGCAGTCATTCATTGTGGCCAGAGGTAATACTATTAAGTGGAAGGAGAGTGCAGCTGGGGTGAGAGAGAGAGGACGTAAGTGAAAGAAAGAGAAATGACTAATATCTGAGCTTGATTCCAAGTGAGGGTATTTTGTGACAGGGTGGAACGCTCCCAAGTTCACATTGAATTTGAGGCTGATTTCCTAGAATTTTAACTCACTAGAACAACTCTAAAAATGACATCTCAATGGTGTATAGCCACTTCTGCTCCATAACTATCAAATCTTTTCTGGTGTTTCAGGAAATGACATATGGGTTTGAAAGGCACAAGATTTTGATTGATTAATGGTTTGTGCATCTGTGCAATGGTTTGTGTCCTGTGCTTTGTTTGGAAGATGTCAGAGGGCATGGGTGGATGAGAAAAGAGAACGACAGCAGGTGTGAGAGACGGCAACAGCCAATCACAGCGCAACATTTCTACATAGCTGTGACTGCACCCGGACCTCAAAAATTAGGAGTGTTCGACTATGCGAACGATTCTCTGGACCAGGTGAAAGAATTTGACTCAAAAATAGTACATACAGACCAACATGGTTTATTTAGTTAATGCCTAAGGGTGTATTCACACCTGCCTTGTTTGGTTCGATTGAATCGAACTCTAGTTCTTTTCCCCCCTTGGTGCGGACCTTTTGGGCAGGTGTGAATACAGCAATCGAACTCGGGTGCGGACCAAACAACCGAACCGAGACCCAGCTACGGTGTGAACATGAACCGACCCAATTGCAAGAAAGCACTGCGCCTTTGAGTTAACAGGCTTCCGTAGTCGGAGTTGCGTTATGGGAAAGTGATCTGTTGTAGCCTACTACATTACATCTGTTGCGCGTCTTTCTGCGCGTCGTGTGTACATCATTGGAATGGAATGAATGAATGAGTGTGTGCATCAGGACATTCACATACAGGGCGTTCTCTTTAGTCTAATCGCGCATAGATGCAAAAAAAAGCATTTGGAGTTCATATAATGTAACGATAGTAACAATACAAGGATGATGCTGCGTTAATTTACGTTAAGCCTTTTTTGCACTTCCTGATTTCCCTACTTGAGAATCCCTGTCCAATGAATGGACGACCTTAGCACACGTGTGGTTTTGTTAACAAATTTTGGTTCACTTGCAAAGAGAGCAGTGTGAAAGCGAACCGTACAAAAAATAAAATAAAAAAAAATAATTATTTGGTCCGGACCAAAGCAAGTGAACTATCGGACTTTCCTGGTGTGAATACACCCTAAGAAATTCATACAGGTTTGGAACAACTTGAGAGTGAGTAAATGATGACAGAATTTTCATTTTGGGGTAAACTTTAATGTACTAAAACAAAAAACAAAACTATATAAAAAACCTATATAGACAATTTTTATAAAAACAAAAAAATTAAAGTGAAAAATTATAATAGTATCACAACGCTGCTAAAATAACACTGTGATTATTGGATTGTCACAACAACAAAGTTTAAATCGTCAAAACCAATATAATTAATCCATTTAAAACACTGCCATGTAATTTTCAAGTATTTCTCGAATTAAGTAAAACTTGCTTCCAAGTAATTATTAAGATTCTAAGCAATTTTTAAAATGGATAGTTTACCTAAAAATGAACATTCAAATAGAATGAAAATAAAAGAATATATATTAATTAATGCCTCAGCGTTTTTGTTCAAACAATGGAAATCAATGGTCATCAAATTAGTTTGGTTACCAATATTCTTCAAAATATCTTCTTTTATGTTCCACAGAAGAAAGTCAGTCATAAAGGTTTGGAACGACATAATGGGGAGTAAACGATGACAGTTTTCATATATTCTTATCAATATTGCTGTTAAATAAACTATGCAGAGTGGCAGTTCTTTTAGGCAGCATTTATTTGTCTTTTGACAAATTAATTTTCAAATATATTTCCATAACCATCGCAATCATGTGTTATTACGAAATAAGGATTTAATAAGGAAAAAAGGAAAAAAAACTTTGATTGAGCCAAGGTAATGTTCTTGTCAATCATTCAAACCTTTCACAAACTGATTCATTACCAAACTTATACTCAAAAGTCTTTAAGAATCTATATCTAGTAATCACAACACACACACAGCCATGAAGTGACCAAACTGAGTCACCACTACTTATACTGAATTGAATAGTACTAAATTTGTTTTTGTCTTTTCATATCAATTGAGTTTCCTTAGGTGTGCGTATGGTTCTGCAGCAACAGAACAGCAAGGTTCAGAATCAGATGTTACAAACAACGAGTGAGGAAGTGAAGAGACAAACTGTTTGTAATGTATCGGGATACAGGACACTTACTCATGACCTGGCCTCCTCTCCAATGCTGCCACTCATCAGTCAAAGAGCACAGTTCATAAAGGAGGAACAATAACGTAGAATGGTTGAAGAATAGCGTAGGGACAGAGAGAGATAGAGGAAGAGGGAGAGATATGAAGTGAGAAGGAAGGGGGGGGGTTGTCACTTAACGTGTTGACTCAAGCACAGTGAGTTGGAGGGTGAAGAATGGGGCAATTCAGCTAGAGAGAAATGAGGAATAACAGGGCTGCCCTGAGTCCAGCGTGAATCAATGTAATGGATTTACGTTCAAATTGGATGAGGAGGGAAGAAGGGGGAGGGAAGAATGGAGCTGAATGAATACACACAAGCTTCTGCGAGCAATGGCAAATTACTTGCGGCAAAAATATGCAATGTGCTACTCAGCTCGCTATATGCAGTGTTAGAGAACTGTGATTACAGCGACTGACTTCATTATTGGATGGAAACAAACCTGATCTCATGATTATCGGAGCCTGTATCAAACATAAATACCTAAAAACATCCATGATTACTCTATCCTAATTGCTGGTCCGATCCCACAAAACAAGCCAAATTATTTTCATGATGTTCATTTCTAATAATGGTTTTTGAATGTCTACGATCTAAATACTGTGACAGTGGCATCATCATTGTTAATTGAATCAAGATATATTCTTCTATTTGAATTTTTTTTATTTTTAGGTGAACTATCCCTTTAAATAATTACTTGGAATCTAAACACTTACTTAGAACCAAGTTTTACTTAATCGAGAAATACTTGAAAATGACATGCCAATGTTTTAAATGGATTAATTATTGTATTGGTGTTGACAGCTGAAATTTTGTTGTTGTGGCAATCTAATAATTAGTGTTATTTTAGTCGCATTGTACAGTATACACTCACCTAAAGGATTATTAGGAACACCATACTAATACTGTGTTTGACCCCCTTTCGCCTTCAGAACTGCCTTAATTCTACGTGGCATTGATTCAACAAGGTGCTGAAAGCATTCTTTAGAAATGTTGGCCCATATTGATAGGATAGCATCTTGCAGTTGATGGAGATTTGTGGGATGCACATCCAGGGCACGAAGCTCCCGTTCCACCACATCCCAAAGATGCTCTATTGGGTTGAGATCTGGTGACTGTGGGGGCCATTTTAGTACAGTGAACTCATTGTCATGTTCAAGAAACCAATTTGAAATGATTCGAGCTTTGTGACATGGTGCTTTCTCCTGCTGGAAGTAGCCATCAGAGGATGGGTACATGGTGGCCATAAAGGGATGGACATGGTCAGAAACAATGCTCAGGTAGGCTGTGGCATTTAAACAATGCCCAATTGGCACTAAGGGGCCTAAAGTGTGCCAAGAAAACATCCCCCACACCATTACACCTCCACCACCAGCCTGCACAGTGGTAACAAGGCATGATGGATCCATGTTCTCATTCTGTTTACACCAAATTCTGACTCTACCATCTGAATGTTTCAACAGAAATCGAGACTCATCAGACCAGGCAACATTTTTTCCAGTCTTCAACTGTCTAATTTTGGTGAGCTCTTGCAAATTGTAGCCTCTTTTTCCTATTTGTAGTGGAGATGAGTGGTACTCGGTGGGGTCTTCTGCTGTTGTAGCCCATTCGCCTCAAGGTTGTGCGTGTTGTGGCTTCACAAATGCTTTGCTGCATACCTCGGTTGTAACGAGTGGTTATTTCAGTCAAAGTTGCTCTTCTATCAGCTTGAATCAGTCGGCCCATTCTCCTCTGACCTCTAGCATCAACAAGGCACTTTCGCCCACAGGACTGCCGCAGGCGCATACTGGATGTTTTTACCTTTTCACACCATTCTTTGTAAACCCTAGTAAGGGTTGTGCGTGAAAATCCCAGTAACTGAGCATATTGTGAAATACAGACCGGCCCGTCTGGCACCAACAACCATGCCACGCTCAAAATTGCTTAAATCACCTTTCTTTCCCATTCTGACATTCAGTTTGGAGTTCAGGAGATTGTCTTGACCAGGACCACACCCCTAAATGCATTGAAGCAACTGCCATGTGATTGGTTGATTAGATAATTGCATTAATGAGAAATTGAACAGGTGTTCCTAATAATCCTTCAGGTGAGTGTATTTAGTATGTTTTGTGGCTTTATTTCAGAAAATTTAATTTTTAGTTTTTTCAATAACCATGCATAAACAATATTCTCTCAAAAATACAAACATGTACATATATGTTGCTCACATATTATGGTAGCCCTGTTTGTGGTAAATAGAGTGTAATTTCACCTGTGCCATTAATATGTTTACAACTGAAACTGAAAAAAGCACAAATGTCAGGGCATGTCAAAACATCTCAAGGACCCCAAAAACACCTTAGACCCCAGAGGGTTAATGTACTAAATAAAAATAAAAAAACAACAAACAAAATTCATAAACGTTTTAATTTAAAGTGAAAACGGGGGAATTTTCACTTTAAATTGAAAGTTTTGTTTATTGTTTTGTTTTGTTGTTAATTTTTTAGTTTTATTTAGTACATTAAGGTAAACTAAGTGGAAAATATATTGCCTAGGCAACTAACTAAAGTTATTTATATTTTATGTTAATTCGGGTAACGAAAATGTTATCTATCTGTCTGTCTGTTTTAATGAAGCAGAATCATTCAATTACTTGTGATTCCCATGCCAACCAATTATATAATGAGCCATAATCCAAGTACAAAAATATTTTTACAATTTTTAGAAAACAGGTGTTTGAACAGCCAGAAGGGAGGAACAAGACACTTCAATGATGGCTGACATCAATCAGACAGGGATTTGTGAGGGTGTGCAGACAGACGGGAGGGAGGAGTGGACTATGTATGTGTGTGTGTGTGCTGACCTGTGATGATGAGGCACTCGTCGTGGTCCAGGGCTTCCGTGAAGAGGCGTGATACGATGAGCTCAGGGTTGATGAGGAAGCGTATCTCCTCCTGGACCAACCCCATACCTGTCACCCCTCCACCCACCATCCTGTTTGCAAAGTCCACCTGCAGCACAAATAAAAGCACATATTCATCTGTAGCAAAAATGTTCAGCTGGAGTAAAAAAAAAAGAGACACAATTTCATCGTTGAACATGGTGTGAAATTGTGTTACAGTATAGAGATCTATGATATTTATGAGACTGCAAGCCAGGCTGTTTGTCCAGGATGTCACCAAAGATTATAAGTTCTGGTAAGGGACAGGGTGCTAAAACGCACAGGGGTGGAAAATAGAGTTCTGTGCTGGCTGTGCGTAAAACTACAAAAGATGAGTAAAGTAAAAGGAGAGAATTTTCTGCACAGTTCAGGATACCTTAAATTTGTACACAATTTTTGGTGCATGTACAAATCCAAAATTAACTTTTTGCTAGACCTGCTGATGGCCACTGAATTAAGAAAATGTATTGGGCACAAATATTTCTCATCAGCCACAAAATTGTAATTATAATTGGAGAAAAAACTAAAAAAACAAATAAGTCCTGCAAAACAAAAGAAATAAAAAAAATCATCTTAGATAAACGTCTCAAAACATTTTTCAGATGTAAAACACAAAAATTCATATAATTAAAATCAATAAAAATAAACATTGTAATAAAAAATAAACATTATTATTATAAAAAAATGAGATGAAAACGTTTTTTTTCCCCACTGAGGTGAAACAAATATAAATAAAAAAATTAAAAACAAAAATAAATAAAAATAACATTATAATAACATTACAAATGTCTGATTAAATTTTTTTTGTTGATGTAAAACACAGAAATAAATGAATAAAATAAATAAAGAAAAAAATAAACCATTATTTTTATTATAAAATGACTGTCATGGTTTCTGTCCATTGTGACCTTGCCCAGGTCAAACACCACTCCCTTTATTCAGCATAATGGATCTATTAACCATTGGCCATAAGTCATTGAAATCAGATAACTTAAATATGTTCACAGCTTCCAGGCAGACCGTTTAAGCTTTTGTCGTATGTAATATTCTTCATGTATTTTTAATTATGAAATTTTAATTCTAAATTCTAAATAATATTAGCATGAGAAGGAAGGAAGACAGACAGACAGTTATACTGCATGAGTGCTTGTTTTGTGGCACTGCTAAAAGACATTTCAGTGCTGTCTCCTATGCATTTTTATATTTCAAAGAATGGGAGTGTGGGCAGCAGTGCTAATATTGGCCTTGAGAGCTTTGAAAAGGTAAACAGGGGAAGTGCAGGACCCCTTTGAGGCTGTGTTTTGCAGGCTGTCAGGCCGGACTCACTGGGCCACAGCCTCCTCAGTGAGATGGAAGAGAAAAGGGGAGGGAGGTTGGCAGGCTGCCAGATGATCTCGCTGATCAGGTCACTCAACTCCAGCTCCGACTGCCCCGCCTCTCCTCAGCACTACTGACAACCTGTCAGACCGTCCCACCCTTCCGGAAACATCCGTCAATCCAGCCGGCAGGACCCCGGGCTCCTGGGACCTCCCAGGGCTGTTCATGTGTGCCCATCAGCTGTCAGGGTGTGCCCTGCCCCGACTGGGGAGAGATGGGAAAAGGAGAGCAGGGCAGAGGACCCCGGCAGACAGACTCTGCAATGAACTCGAGAGGTGCAGGGAGGGACGTGATCGGGGCCGACGGATCTGCAGAACCTCAGTCAGCTGGGTCAAAACTGAGATGTTTTTTTGCTTTCATTGGATGGCACTCATATTGGGTCTCAGACTTGTCTGAAATCTTTATGCACGTTGCGCCCAATATGAATATGATATTCAACAGGAAAGTGCCATTTGTGCTCCTCATAAAGGGTAGGAAAAAACACCACCACCACCACCAAAAAAAACAAACTGATATATAGAGATATATCAACAAAAATCCAGTAATTGTATTTAGTTGCTATATTATCATATATGCATATTCATGGGAAAAAAAGAGGCACCCATTTCCTAGAACATCCCAATGAAAGTTTGGGGAAATAATGTGTGAATGTGTGTGTGTGTGTGTGTGTTTTCTCATTTAAGATAAACTGCCTTAATCACAGCTGGAACAGAATGAGCACATTTTACATAAAAAAAATACTTAAAAATTATGCAGACATGTCTTCTTGAGAGAGGAAGGATGACAGAAATGGTCTTCCGTGTCAATCAAAGTAATCTCATATTTGACAGATGTCACAGTGAAAACGAAACTACCCATGCATGACATTCTCACCTGAAGCATCCCATAGCCCTCGTTCTCTATGGTGCCCTTACAGGTGATATGAAGACGGGTGAGCTGTGTCTTTGAGCTAAAGGTCAAAAAGAAAATTCCATCAAAACACTACAGGCAAAATAACTACTTACTGAAACAAACTTTATTTACATGTACTGTTAAACAACTGCATCATTAATAGAGGCAGGCTAGAAATGCTATAGTGAACTAGGAGTGGAAGGTTACAATCATGACTTAAGCAATTTGAAATGCAACCATCTCAGCGGTAAGATTTCTCTACTAAGCAAAACAGGGAGGTGGTTTTGCACTGCCAGGGGAAGCAATTGGCCAGAGTCACTACATGGTGCCAAAGTTCATTTATCAAGCACAAAGGAGTGATCTCTGTGAGCTACTTTAAATGTCAGAGTGACCTCTGGCTGTAGCACATTCAAAAATAAATGTGAGACTAGTACTCTTTTTTTTTTATCACTAAATGCTATTTTTCTACCTTTTCCTTGTGCACTATAAAGATAAACAAAATAAGCTTTATTGATCCCTCAAAAGGAAGGGGTATTTTTAATTAAATAAATACAAATATAATTATACATAACATCAAATTTTATACATATATCTATCCTAAATATAAGTCATTGAATGAACCCAGCAACAACACTGTACACTAAGCACAATGAATATGCATTTAAACTTGTGTACCTTTCCCATTTTGGAATAGAGCTCAAGCACTGTCTTGTGAATGTGACAAGGCCAGTGGGCACTGAAAAAACAAAAAAACAAAAAAAAAACAGGAATATGATAAACATCATTTGTTCCACATTAACAAAGTCGGAGTATTAAGTGTATATTTGTACAGTTGGGCAGATGCAGACTTACTTGATTCAGTGACTCTTCTGAAATAGCAGAGCAAAGTTTTGAGTTTCTCAATCTTGCGTGATGAACCACTTTCAAACAGTCTATAGAAAGATAAAGATACACAAGTGTTGATTAGGTACATACATTAGCAAAATCAATCCACACGTTTACTTTCTGAGGGCAATTATCACACTGTCATAAACAACTATTAGAGGGAGACGATTAGCTTCATATATGAGCTCCAGCGCTAACTTCTGCAGGTTAGTGCCTCATTCTTGGGAACACGTGAGGAGAAGTAGGCCTTCCATGTGATCGGACTTTGCTGGTTCATCTCACAAGTCCTGTTTGCTCAGCAAGCTTGCCTGTGATGGGCTCTCTGTCAGGACAACAATGATACGGGCCTGCGGGCTCAGCTCTGCGCTCGTGTCCCATTTCAGAAAGGATGGAGAGAGGAACACTTCTTCATTCTTTTAAAGACATTAAGGAACTGCAGGCTTGCTTTTTGAAAGTCCCAAATAGCAAAAGCCTTACAGTGGATCAGCCGTGATGCCTCCCCTAACCCAGCAAATGGCTTTCTCCATTTAGAATACTGCAGTCTTCAAGCTAACCATCTTCCACTTGCATTCATCCTTCCCCTCACTTGATGTCAATGGAATAAGCAGGAAAAAAGGGTGGAACAAATGAAAAGACAGAGGAAAAGCTGATGCACTAAAAAGCCCTTTGGGAAGGAAGACAGAGTTATTGAAGCTTCCTAAATAAAGTCTTTCTTGATGGTGTAGCAGATTTTATGTAATCTAGCCTGGAAGGCAACCTGTTGTTGACTGAAAAATAGCTGCTTTTTTAGTTAAACTGATTGTTGACCTTTAATATGAGAAACATGTATACAAAAAATATGATTTGATTCAACAGGACAACCACTTATTAAAGGATTTTATCCACCTGATTTCAATAACATGACAAGTTGGAATTTCTGGGGGCCAAAATGGACCAAAAAAAACAGAAGGGGTGGGGGGTGTCGGTGGGTACACGGTGTTGATTCCTGTGAAGAAGAAATGCAACAAGGGAACAGTGCATGACAGACGAAATGAGTTTTGTGTCTAGGTCTAAAAATCTACAAACATGTTAGTGATTTGCCAATGTATAAAACCCATGATTATTTGGCTAAAGAGTAGCTTTTTCTTTCTTTTCTTTTTTTAAATGAATCATTGTAATATGCTGAGTTGGTGCTGAAGGGTGGTGGATTCTGCTTCAATGTATATCTAATGAGTGATTATAATCAAGGTATTAATCAAGATTTTTCCTTCAAAATATCACATGAGTTGAATGACTTCTCTAGGCTTATGAGATTTTACTTTGTTATAGAAGTTACCAGTGTGATTACTGAAATGTTATTATAAATGTATTCTCTAATGTCTGTATTTGATATCTGAATACAGAAACAGTGCTTGCTCATTTAGCCCGGCTTTCAGAAATGAATAATTGATATCTCTCTCTCTCTCTCTCTCCTCTTCATCTCTCCTCTCTCTCTCTCTCATCTCTCCTCCTCTCTCTCTCTCTCTCTCTCTCTCTCCTCTCTCTCTCTCTCTCTCTCTCTCTCTCTCTCTCTCCTCTCTCTCTCTCTCTCTCTCTCTCTCTCTCTCTCTCTCTCTCTCTCTCTCTCTCTCCTCTCTCTCTCTCTCTCTCTCTCTCTCTCTCTCTCTCTCTCTCTCTCTCTCTCTCTCTATATATATATATATATATATATATACCCTATAAAAACAGATGTATGTATTGTTCTTTATGTATATGTACTTTACAAAAGCGAAGCAATTCTGATATAACCACAGAAGCAATTCTGATATAACCGCAGACGACAAACATGGCAATAGAAGTTAATTTGGCAGCTCCTAAGCAGGCTATAATTATTCTGAAACTTTCAAGAAACCAAGTCAGTTGTTCAGATCTCATTGGTGGATCTGTATTCATAGTTTTGCAGGTGTACTGCAGTGCACGAAAGCTTGCTTTGAAGTGCACATTTTAAAACTAAAGTAAATATATCTTCACCCCAGCCTATATGTCATTTCCCAGAGGGCAGACTTTGACAAGCTCTGCCAAACAAGCAATCTCTAAATTGCCTGGTGCTTGATAGCGGCAGTGCTCAAGCCAATGAGTAAACTGATGGACAGTCACTCAATTAAAGTGGGCCGCACCGTAATCATCCGCACGTCTGGATACTCTGCGGTCTTGCTGAAACTTGTTTTCTGCGGCATGGTTGTAGCCACGGCCCACATGATCCTAAATAATATTACGCTAAAAAACAAAAACAAAGAAGCATAGCAACATAAACTATCTTGTTTATAAGTGTAGAATGCTGGTACAGTCTGTATTACTGTGTTCACCTGAATGACCAATTAGATTTAATGCTGATATCGCTCAGACCTTCATTATCTAGAGCACTTTAAGTATGTCCAGCAGGGAAAATAAAGGCAGAAACAAGCCAATGGCTGGAAATGTAAGGCAAATATATTATATTTAGATCATCTGTATGTCTAGGATGTTGTATAAGTACTTGAAGTGCCTGGGGAATCAATAGCCATCTCAGCATGACAGAGTAAAACTGAGGGCTGGCGTTCTTCGCCACGATGAACCACTGACGGTTTTCCAAAAGAGCTTTTAAAGGACAGTTTTGTTACTCTGACTTGCATGAAAACAACTTCATTACAGCTGAGACCATATTTGACAGTAATTTTTTTTACAAGAAGACATTTTAAAGAGGAAGTGTCTCATTAACAGAGATCGCACCACTACCATCATCAAATTAAAATAAATAGAGTTTCAAACAGGTCTCCTGAACAATTTTCCCATCTTCCATTGGTGGAACAAACAGAGAGTACCACCTCAAAGCTCAAAGCACAGCACCACAATAGTATAACACTATCTACAATGATCTTATAGTTGTCACTTTTCCTGTTTGCTTAGAAAAAGTGCTTCAGTCAGACAACTCGACCAGATAAATCGTTTACATTTTCATACAGGCCAGGACAAGGTTTAATATTCCGAATATTTATATTACATTTGGTAATAGTAATTTTTATCATTTGAAGGGATACTGGCACACTTTACCCACAGTTACAACTGTGTAGAAATGTAATATAAAACATTTGTGTGGGTACTGTAGTTTAAAAAAAAAATACTTATCTTTTTTTATAAATATATGTTTAAACCTGTACATATTTAACAAAACTCATTCTACCTGATACAGCATAAATAATATCACCTTTATCATTTGAATCTCTGTGACAGGGAGCTGTATATGATGAGCCCTTCAGAATATCTGGCCATATGACAAAGAAAAAACTATAGGACTGGCAATATGGCAGCACAGCAACCTAGTTTAAGACACATCTTACCCCCGCTGTCACACTTCGACATACTGTTGTTAAATACAAACAACATCCCCATGCAGTGAGATGAGCACTGGCTACAGATACAGGGGGATCCTGCTCAACGGAGGAAAACATCCGAGTAGACACGATGACAGACGAGAGATGGATGGCCACGCATTTCACATCAGTCTCTCTAGTATCTCATTCATTTGTTTTAATCAGCCTGTAAAGACTTGATTTAAGTACTGAACCACATGAGTGGCTTTGTTGTAGAGCTGCATTTTAAGAGGGGAGAGAAACTCCTACATGTTATTCTGTCTTCACGCTGTAAAACACTGAGGCAAAATGTATCAAACCAAACAACAGTGAATGAGGAATTGCAAAGTCAACCAATATCAATAAAAGAAGTCTTATTTTTTAACAACATCACGGAAGTCTTGAAACTCTAAAATAGTTAATATGGCAAAGAGTTTACAACACACTGCAACCAAAAATTGCAGTCTGAAGGATCACCACCTCCTTATGAATGATTCAATATTAAAACATTTAATGATGGAAAAGTCAGAACAGTGCAAATGTTCATTGTAAATGAAAAACAGTGTGGATTTGTGAATGTGTAGGAGTGTAATTTTGATAAAGTGGAGCCTTCACTAAATTTGAAACATGAGGCCTAAACATGCCACATTAACAGGCCCAGAAAAAAAATCCATTGTAAATGTAACAGAAACAGACTACTAGATAACGGGAAGCAAAATTAAATCATATCGTGACTTACCTCACAGCCTAAATATAAACCCTAATTTGGGTGGAAATCTAAAACCTCAGACAATCAATAACTAGACCTGCAAAATATGTAACAGGTCTCCAGAGCGAAGACACTGAAGAGGAGGCAGTACCTGTAGAAATTGATCTCGGGGTAGTTGCCATACTCTGACTTGCGCGAGTTGCGTCTGGGAAATGTACAGAAGAAGGCATTGGCAAGAAGGCAGGCAATTTGTTCTTGTGACATGGTCAAGGACTGATTCATCCTCATCTTAAGCAGTGGGATTGGCTGTGGAAGAGGAGAGAGAGGCAAAGATAATTAGTTTAGCAATTGACCAAACAGGGAGACAGAATTACATTAAGCAAATGGCCAGGAGTAATTAAGGTGCCCTGCTGTATCCCACCAGCAGCCAGCAGCATTTACACGGAGCGTCATCCATCTCTACTGATTGGACTTAAAGACACTTAAGGGCAGTATAGATGACTAATCAATGCAAACATTAATAAAATGCACATAAATAAAAGAGAGCAGCTGAGCAAGGAGATGTGTTCCTTTTTAAGGGCAAAATACTTTAATTCTTAAATGCAAATACCAGTGCCGGATCTTACATAAACACTATTTCATTGGCTAAGTAAGAACTAGCTTGTTGAAGGGGAAACAGACTTGACTTGCCTAAATTTATTAGTGTGTATTGAAGTGAATTTTTTTTCAATGTTAAAAATACTTTCATCTATTCTAGCTTAATGCATTAATGCAACCTGTCACTCTATTAAACATTGTTTCTAAATTGTACTTTGGAATCTTACAAAGAAAGAATAAATAAATTAGGACGCATTAAAGAAAATCTCCAAAAGTGTTGTTCTGGTGTCAGAAATTAGGCTGACGGATGTCTAAAAGTGGCTCCTTTTCGTGCAGCTCCTGAGGCTGTTGTGCTCATGTGGAAGTGTCCTTCACTAGCCACTGGTTTTACACCGCAGCACGCTGGGCCCATTGACCTTTACCAGCCAGACATGATTATCACTACTGATCTATTTCTGCCCCCAAACCTGAGTGTCTGTCCCAGCCAATGTGAAGGACACCATATGACTTTGTGTGCCTTACCTGGGTGCAAATCTTGGGCGTATCCAAAACCAGTTTCACCATCTTTGGCAATGTAACGTTTAAGAGATGCTCTACTTCATAACTTTCCATACCCTGCAAGAGAGACATTAAATGTGTTTCATAGCTGCAGCTGATAGAGGTCATTCACTGGATAAAAACAAAACAAAAACAAATGAAGAAACAGGTCTGTTCATACTTTAAATACACTATCATTCAAAATTTTAGGTTCTGAGAGATTTAGTTTTAAGTCTTGTATACTCACCAAGTATTCATTTCATTGTAGATAAAGTAAAAGCAGTAATATTGTGAAATATTATTTAAATTTAAAATATATATATATATTTTTTTTTTATAGATTTAAAATGTAATTTATACCTGTCATGGCTAAGCTGAATTTTCAGCAGTCTTTACTCCACATGATCCTTCAGAAATCAATCTAATATGGTGAATAGGTGCTCAAGAATCATTTCAATTGATCATCATTCAATTCACATCAATGTTGAAAACCACTGTGCTGCTTCTTCTTTTTTTTTTTTTGGAAACTATGATGCTTTTTTTTATTCTTTGATGAATAAAATGTTTTTAAAAAATATATATAAAATAGAAATCTTTTGTAACAACGTAAAACTATAACTTGCTATGACTTTTGATAAATTCAACGCATCTTTGTTAAATACAAGTATTAATTTCTATTAAAAAATTACTGACACTTCTGAACGGTAGTGTATATTTGTCTATTCATTTGTTGTGACTAAACACAATCTTATGAATGCCTTCATTGCAGTAATACCTCTTACTTAGAGAACAAATCATACCATTGACTATTACCAATTAAAGATTGACAACATTACCATGTTATGTCCTCAATCTAACAAAGAAAAAAAAACAAAAATCAAAATGTCAACTGTCTGGTACAAAATAGAATAAATAATGAAGCCTTTTCTCTTCTCCTGGGGCTGAAACAACATTTAATGGAAAACAACTGTCAGAAAAAAGCCATATTGTTGAATAAGACACTTGAACCCAGATGTCAACTTGTCATAGACAGTATTATTCAGGTGTCAGAAAAAGAAAAGAAAAAACTATAGGACACCATGGTGTCAGAATGAGATCAGTAGGTGAACAAAAATTATTTGCATTCTGGGCAAATAACTTTTGCAAATAAAACGCATAGAGCCTGAGGTGCACTAAATAAACACAATAAATGTAATATCAACCTTATTAGTGGAGTTTCTATGGGCAATCCCAGCAATCATTGTATCTCTCTATTGCCTGGAGCATCAAAACAGCTGAATTCAGGGAGTTTAATAAATAAAATCCCTTGGTTTATCAGTGTAGTCAGTGCAAGAAAAAAAAATCTCACTCATATCCGCAGAGGTAGTAACAAAGCTTGATCTACTGCACAGAGGTTACAAAAACGTAATTTTGCAGAGCTCCCACTGGTGTATGACTTCACTGAGGTGGAAATAAAGACAAAGCCCTCACTGCACTAACCAACGCCACCGTAGATCTCTCAGACAAACAGCACCACTTCGTGATATTCATTCTGACGCTAAGGGTGTCAAAACCGCATACGCTAGCTCAGCAACCCTTTATGATTTCAGCAAAAATAAATACGCTTCTGTTTTATCATCACACAGATTTACAACACACTTATTTATAAATATATTGGCTGCGATTGGCAGCGCGCTCAGTCATGGGCCCCATTTCATCAAGGTTACTGGGTGTGCTCAGCTGATTAAATGGGATTCCTGGAACAGATGCAAATGGATTGAGGAAGGAGAGGCGCGGGCTCTTCTGGACGGGAAACCTTGTCTGACAATTTAACCAAGGAGCATTTATACGCCCGCAAAGGAGGCCTGACTAAATGCTGTCATAAGTAATGACCTGCTTGACATCGTAAAATGCTCCTCTGGGTCTAATAAGTGAGGAGAGCTGACAGGCCGGATGGGCCTGAGCTGAGGTTGCAGGAGTTAGACCTCACTAAATCAAACGACCGCCTTCCTTCCCCTTATCCTGCGCAACCAGAACCAGTTATATAACATACTACGATCTCCATCAAAATTCAACCAATAAGAATTCTTAGGGTGGACAAAGTCATTATTTATTTTTATTTTTATTTATTTGTGAGTGTATAAAAGGAGAATAAACAGCAGATTTTTCTTGCTGAGGTTAAATTATGTGTACATGACATATTATGTTTGGCATTTTACACAGAGTTGTCTGGGCATTAATGGGATAGTTCACACAAAAAAATTAATTTACTCCCCTCTAATGTTGCTCCATGACTTCCTTTCTTTCTCTTTCTTTCTTTCTTTCTTTCTTTCTTTCTTTCTTTCTTTCTTTCTTTCTTTCTTTCTTTCTTTCTTTCTTTCTTTCTTTCTTTCTTTCTTTCTTTCTTTCTTTCTTTCTTATCATATATTTACAAGAATATTTCAACTGTTTTGGTCCATACAAATGAGTCGATGAGGAACACAACAACATATTTGATTTTCATTGTGCGAGTGTGGGTGGGTGATTGATTCATATCCTGTAAACCAACCAGAATTTCTCACTTGAAAATCAACCAGTTTCATTCATAGCATGATTTACATAATGAAATTGTTCTGCAGGTCACTATGCTTACACAAACACACTAATGGCTGCAGGGAATCCCAGTTCTGAGACACTGAAATAAGATGGTTGTGTAGTGGAGTTCTGTGCACTGAGCCAGTAGAGTGAATTTATCAGAGCCCACTGCTCTGACACTTTCATTTCAGGGTAGGGCTGAGGCTCAACTACAATTTATGACAAGACAGTTCCTAATTTGTATTTTGCTGCTTTCCATAGCCATTACACCTCTGTTGTCAATCAAAATCCAGGGAGGTGCTCAAGTTTGTGACAATTATTGGAGTCCTGCACAATTTTAAGACATCAGGAAGGCTTTCTATTTGCACATCTTGTAGGGACGATGTGATGTATACAACGCTGTAAATTATTCTGTTGTTCTTGAGCTTTAATTGAAATGTGCAGAATATTGCTTTAACATCTTTGTTTCACCACAAATTGCTAGCCAAATTCAATATGTTCACATCTCAGCCACCAAAACCCTAACTAGATTCAGAGGAAGTGAATTCAAATATTTAAATGATCATTACTCATTACATGAGACTCCAATAAGACAAATACCAATCTAAAAATTTGTTTAGATGGACCGATAGTTCGGTCCAAATGAAGACGACCACTTTCCGTCTAACAGAAACAGTGAGTCACAAAGGCAGTTACCCTCAAAAAACACTGATGACATCATCATGCTAGGCAGCTAGCTTTGCTCAAGCACTCACAAAGTGCAATACTGTATCTAGCCAATGTATAACAAGAAATCACTTGAGTAATATAAATTCACTACAGAACCTTCCATAACTTCCTTTGATATTTCCAAGGTTTCCACGACTGTGGGAACCCTGGATGATTATTGGTGCATTTAAAAGATGCATTTAATCACTGTACATTTAATGTTTATATATTCCTTATTTCATATTTTAAACATGCAATTATAAATGACATTATTATGACTAAAAATGATATTCTAAATTTAAAAATTACAAAATACAACGACAAGGCCTGCGCTACTGCTCCATTACAATGAACCAAAGCAGGGAGATGCCATATTTTCAGTACGACCTGTATGCAGCATTGCATACTCTGATGTGGTCTTGTTGCGTTATATTCTGCTGCAAAAAACATTAATTGACAGTCTAGCACAAGCACACATTTGACATGCACAATTCAGAACTCTCTTACAGTTATTCAGTGATGTTTCATTTAATCTCTTAAATTGAAAATCAATTGCCAGCTCTCCAGGCTGACATACCAGTGCCCTCTGTTGATGCAGGGAAATAAGACAGCTGGCACAAGCACAACTGTAAGAAAGCATTTAAATAAATATTTATGCTTTTAATTATAATGCAACGATATACTGTAAATGCATGATATTGAATAATACCCCAGACAATTTAGAGAATGGCACTGGTACAAATCCATAAATAACCATTACACAGGGGAAAGTATGCATGTATGGGCACCAGCATACTTAACAACAGCTGCAAGCGGTGAGAACGACACTAAATTAATTCATATTTACATCAAAACGTATAGATAACGAGAGCGATTGTTCTCACATTTATGCATCTCATTAGTGGGGATGGCCCTAAAGGGTTGATGCTTGCTCACCGAAAAGAGTATTATGGCAAAAACAGAGAGAAGGGAAAAACACTGAAGATGCATCGTGCAAGAGCCAAAGAGCAAAGGCACAGCTCAAGCTCTTAAGTGGACAGTTTAAGGAGCCGGTCTACTCAAGCATGCTTCATTAGAACGCGGTGCACTTTGCTAATGGCTTTGATTGGCTCTCTTATAGATTTAATAGCTCTGGTTAATTAAATTTGATTCAGCCATAAAAGTCACAGACAGCTATTGATTTACACAGGTCTGAGATTATTCTATCAAATCATCTTAAGCATGGAGGGGACATTCTGACATCTTGAATGAAGCCATAACTATGAGAAGAATTAAACTATTAAACAATGTCTGCCATATAGTATAGCAACCTGGAGAAAGAATGCACACACACAGAACTAAGGTGGTTAAAGATGTGCTTGACTGTGGGTTTAAACTATGGAAAGCAAAAATTATTACCATTATCAAACCAGCAATTGTACATGTATGAAATGTGTTGTCATTTTGGATAAGAAAGTGTCTGGTAAGTTATCTAGATAGAGGTGTCTGCTAAAAGATCCATAAAATCCTATGCTTCAAAAACATCCTCATCCTCAGTGATGTAACAATAATAATATAGCATAATGAAACTGGTGCCTGGTGGGCAAGAGGGTATTGTCAGGACACTGTCTGATAATTTTGCTCCACCTACTAAAGTTACACCCAGTGATCGAATCGGGCCGGTAATCACCAGTATCGGAAAGTAAGGTGCGGTAGCTTGAATCACACCACTAGAATTATTTGGAAATAACTTTTACTGTACCTTCTGATCACACAGCAACAAAAGTGATGATCTTCCTAATTCTTGTTTTCCAGTGCAAATGTCTGAATATTCTTAATGTCCCCATACAATCAAAATTAAAGTTTTTTGCCTTTTAGTATGGATATGTTAGCCTTACTGTTATCTATAAGCTAGTGTGCTCCAATAAAATGACAAAATTTGCATTTAGAAGATAAAAGGATTTAAAACTTACAGTCTCTCACTTCCGCCAATATGGATCAATGATTTTGATTAAATAACTCTGCACTTTAGCTTCTCATCAGATTTGATGTCCAATCAAATGCTCTCTAGAATCTAAAGTGCCCACCCCTTACATCATATATAGACGCTGATGCTGCAGCTAAAATCTGTCACTTGTTCACACATTTACTATTTTCTACATGGTGAATGGCACATAGTGCACTATATAGAGGATAGGGAACGATTGGGGCAAATGAAGTCTGGTCTCACATTAGTGTCACGCGAACCGCCGCAGCACGCGCGCACAGTCTGCTCCAGTCCAGAGACACGATAGCACAAAGCGGATCATATACCAGAAAACGTATCTGACCATTTGAATTCTGCACAGAATGCTATATTTTAAAGCAATATGGAGGAGATTAGGAGGAGAAAGGGTTAGAGATTAGGAGGAAACTGCGGCTTTATCGTGTTCAACGGCTCTGGCCAAGCTGTGATATAAACTAAATGCTATTGGCTATTTTAAAAAAAGGAGAGGAGCTGTTCGATATGTCCCGCACTGTTTAAGTGGAAATTACGTCAACACATTGAATAATGTTGAGCGTTTCTAGGCACTTCAGTGGGCCTTTGAATCTTAGATGCATTTACTAGAGATACAAAATGACAAAATGTTTTCTGTGAAACAGATTAAAATGAAGTGAGTTTATGAACAAGAACAAATATCTACCAATGGGCTCAGAAAAATCAACTTAATTCAAAGGGAAGTTTTCATAACTTGTTGAAGTTTTCGATATTTGTTCTTGTTTAGCATAAAGCATAATCTCGTGTCATGATCCATTTCACGGAAAACAAGACTTTAAGACTTAATTTTTCATTTGCATCTCAAGAAAATCATCCATGATTTAAAGATGTTTAGATATTTGACAAACAGATAACAGAACAAAAATACTGAGGAAGATATTCAATTTTAGCAAAGAATGCAACCTTTACTGTCATGATTTTATGAATTTAAGACTTTCTGCTCTAATTTAAGCACTTTTTAAGGGCTTTATTTGTGTAAGGGAGAATTCAGACTTTTCAAGACCCACAGAAATCCGTGCAAGCAGCTTTCTGTTGGTCAACATGGTGAATGCAATTTTATTAAGTGAAAAATAGTTTTCAGAACACTGATTTGTGCTAATATTTTCTACTAGTGACAACTCAAGCAAAAACAAAAACTGATGTAAAATTCATCTTCTGTACCTACACAGTTCCAAAAAATTTGCAAACCGATGAACCAAGTTAGCCAAGATCGCAAAGAACAAGTAATGTGGCAAAAAAAAAACAGCCAAAGGGCCCCAGTTTAAGTCAAGCTCTTTGTGGAATAAGAGTACTCAACCCCAAGCGTTCTTATGTCATCTCCCTATTAGAGCCACCATCAAGACCAGCTTCTGGCTATGTGGAAGACCGTGGTCCATCTGTTGAGTGTGTTTATTTGCAGTAAACAGGACCCTCATCTCCCTGGCCTTCCTCTGCCAGCTGCTGCTCGTTATGCTGAGTGCCCACCTCTGTCTTAATTGACTACTGCTGGATGCAAAGAGACCCTCGGGGACGAGGTAGCAGAAGTGGCAGACGCGGACTGCTTGGTGCGCATCCACTTGGAGGCTAACCTGCTTCTCTTTGACTGAAGAGCGTAATTCCTTTAGTGTGCCAGTAAATTCAAACCAGTCAGACTAAACAATGATGGAACATTTTCAGTATCATGGGGCCTTCTGGTCCTAACTATGACACACCACAAGAAATCTGACTTTAGCATGCTCACTTCATTAACGCCATATAGCAGCTGCGGTTATGATACAGATCGTCAAAAATGCATCACAAAATGAAATGTAACTAACTGGGGCCACTTGACATATACTTAAAGTGTGTTTTTCTTCTAGCCCTGGCAGAGTACCCAATTAATCTGCCTTTATCATTGAATTGTGTTTTACTGTACAAGCATAATGTAAAACTGAATTACTCATTATTTGTGCATGTACAGTTTGTTTAAACTCATTAGTGGTTTGTGCAAGTTGTAGATTTTTGTATTACTTTATGATTTAATTTCCACTAATGACACTATCAAATGCAAATCAACCATCTGCATGCACATTATTTGGGATGCTTTGAACTGATCCAGATGGGGCAAGTCAAATGCTTTGTACATTATTACATGATGAAACTTCGGCACAAATCCAATGGACACTAATTTTTTGATCATCTCTATTTTACACACACACACACACACACACACACACACACACACACAAAAGGCAAAACAAATGTATTCCTTACCTTTTCGCAGAGAAGGTTCAAAGCTGTGAAGTCCCATCTTTTAGCATGCACTGTGTTGTAACTCAATATTGCATCCTGTAAGATTATGAGTGCTAAATCATTAATTTTTTCCTTTTTTAAATATAAACCATTCAAATTCCTCAAACCTCAAATTTGTAGAAACTTTACATATCTGAAAAAAAATATATACCACTGAATCACATTAAATTAGGTTAATACTACAATTTTGGTCAAACTATAACATTTATAAGACAACTAGAGCCAAGAAAAGCCCCAAAAAAAAAACATGAATGCTTTACATCTTGGAGCAATTCTGCCACCCTCTGGTGGGATTCACTTACTCATTTAGCAAAACTCTTACGTTTAGGCATTATACCTACACCTGTTGACATTTGACAGTTCATTTCATTCATTTTTCAAGAGATAAACTAAAACCTACCCTAATGTCATGCGAACGTTTAAATTCTCTTCCCAAAGCAGAGCGAATCAACTTCCATCGACTTTGCACTACACTTCCATCCTGAAAAAAAGAGACGCATACACATCATATACACCATATACACTATACTGCTCAAAAGTTAGGGGTCAGTAAGAATTAAAACTATATATTTTTTTATTTTATTTTTTTTTTATTCAGCAAGGAGTCATTAAATTGATCAAAAGTGACAATGAAGACATTCATAATGACAAACGATTTCTATTCCAAATAAATGCTGTTCTTTTGAACTTTCTATTCAATTATCTATAACAGTAGTGTATGATGTAATTATGTCAAACAATCATTTCACATTAAGGTTAATAAACAGTATTAGCTATTCAATAAAACACCACTTTCATAAATAGTCCAAAGTCAATACAATTTAAACAATATTCTTAATGGAACGATTAACCTAAAAAAAGACATTACCTCATTCTCCACAGGAAACAGGTTATGTTCTGAACAAGGCATCTTTACAGTCGCATCATCCCAGAAATCATGGTATTTGCCTGGATATGGAAAGGGGACGTGTCCTTCTTTAAGCAGGTCTGTCTATAAACCAGAGAAGAGAGAGACTAGGTATTTAGCAATAAATTTCACCTTTTAATCACTTCAAACAATTATTTATTCAGGTTAGTATGTCATTCTAGTATTTTAAAACAAAGGGTTTTTTTTTTGCTTTCATTGGTTGCTTCTAAAAATGTATCAATTTAGACTCAAATACTTGTGATGTAAAATCTAAAGTAAAAACTAGTTTCTGTAAGGACAATTTAAGTATTATCCGTCCACTTCAAATCCTTTCAAAGAAACATCAAAACACTGAGTTCTTCTATGTTGTGCGGGCGAAGCGTAGAGCTGCTTGGACATCAACAGCGGTATTATTCTCAAACTGACAGGAAGCCCTTAGGCACTGGCTGAGAACATCACAGTGCCGCTGTGAAGAGCAGTGTGGCTTACCCTGATGAGTATTTTGTGATAGTGTGTTGCCCTGAGGTGTGGCAGGGTCTGTCCACACTGAGGCATTCTTCTAAGCTCCTCTACTGGGGTCCCGCGCCGTTCCGACTCTTTCTGCTCTACTGACACTTGCTGACTAGACAACCAACAAATGGTGTTACATGCATAGTTATAATTTATTGCATTATATTGGTTAATTATTAATAATTATTCAATATAATTGCATTATTATTGTCATCCTGTTTATTTCATATTGTCATATGGTTTCAGTGATATCGGTTATTGGATTTATATCAGCTGATATTGGATATTCAATTGTACAATGTCATTTAGCCTAGTTTTTCATTTAGATTACCTATGCAGTCACTTTAAAAACACTAATAATTTAAAAGCATTATTAAATGTATGCTATCATTCAAAAGATTGGGGATCAGGTTTTAAAACAAATACAATTTTAATAGAGATCTTGTGCAGCAAATCAGGATATTAAAATGATTTCTTAAGGATCATGTCAGTGACACTGAAGACTGGAGTAATGATGCTGAATAATATGCAGCTTTGCCATCACAGGATTATAAATTGTACTTAAAAATTTACTAAAATATAAAAATGCTATTTTAAAATATATTATATTTCACAGTATTACTGTTTTGACTGTATTTCTGTGTTGTTGTTTTTTTTAAATGAAGCCTTGGTGAGCATAAGAGACTTCTTACCAAAAATCTTACCAACCCCAAACTTTTAAACAGTAGTGTAATCTTTAGCAAATCTCAAAATGAACATAGATTTTTCATACTTTTGTGATGCCTAAATTCACAGCTCATGTTTTTTATGATCCATTTCAATAAAATGGTATAGAACTACAATATTGGCCAATATACAAAAATAATTATCAGTAGCAGCCAGACTTTTACAATTGGTGCATCCCTAGTAGCTATATTGATTTTCAAAACCATTTTCCAATTAAGGAAATCACAGCAATATTCCCAAAATCACAATACCTTTCTGAAGACGACGTCTTCGGTGGCTGGTTACTTTCAGGCTCAAGCTGATCAAAATTTTCAGGAACAAAAGCACCAGCACCAGCACCAGAGTTTTGCCCCTCTGTATCATCCGTTTCCATGGGTGTCACTTCAGATTCATTTGTGACATTCTCTACAGCTTCTAGACTGGGGATTGGGGGTTTGGGCTCCTCTACTGGGCCAACTTCTGAACGGGACTCCGGCAAGTCAGAGCAGTCAGAAGCATTTTCCTCTGAATTGTTGCATGCTGGACTCATCTTCACATCTACGCAAGGTGTGTCACTTGCTTTTACGGATAAGATCAGGTTGGTCTCTGAGTTCTCTGTAGACATGCAAGTCAGCTTGCCCAGGTTGGCATCTGATGGGTTTGATTCAAATGCCTGTTCTCCATTGCTTGGCTTCGTCAGACCGCTTGCATCATTACTACCGCTGGCATCTCTACAAGCGATGGCCTTTGAGTCCATGCCACAGTTTGGCAAAGAGGACTGTATCTGGTCCTCCAGATCGTCATTCTGGTCCTTACATTTTCTTAATTCACACAGCTTATCAATTTCACTCACGATTGCTGGACCACTTTCCTCCATTTCACGCCCTAAGGCCTCGGTAAGACCACTTTCTGTACCCTCAGACTTTGTTATATCGCCACCCTCACAGCTGTCAAAGGAAACAGACAAAATTAGTTTTTTTACCTATTAAAAAACAGAAAAATAAAACCAACTGACCGGTTCAGCTCTGCATCCATATTCACTGTAAGCACACTTCCAGCCAGACTACTTGCTGTAAAAAGAAAAGTGAAACTTAGAACTGAAACTTAGGTCTTAGAACTGAAAATAAAAGTTATAGTTATAGTACAGTCAGACCTACTGAAAAAAATAAACATCTACAACTGATGAGCCAGAATAATGAAAGGATTGATGAAAAACAAGAAAGTTGACATTTCGAATGGCAGTTTACTGGAGTTACTGTAAAAAGTGAAGTAGGCTAAATGACTGCTTCCCATTTGTTCACTAAATTGAAGTTTATGTATGTTTTTAGTATATGCTGTGGTCTCGAATTTTTAAATAAAAAGTCTCAATGGTATCTAACATTTTTATGTCATAGCAACCTTATATCCAGCCAAATATCGCCCACTCCTAATTGTGTAAAATAATCGTGACAACGTGATATGATTTGTGTGTGTGTGATTATAAAGCAGCCCTAGTTGAAAAAGCCTGATATAAACAATTGCATCGCTATTATATTCAACATGATATGCTATTGACTGCTAGATTAGTGCAGAATGCAGATGACACACTGGGTTGCTTTACAGTATGTTTAAATAAGGTTCATATCATCAGGTTTATTCTGTTGTTGTGAATGGCTAAGCTAGCTGAGTGATAACAAAAGGCAGGTCAGTGTTTGCATGGATTTATAGGTTATCAGACTGGAAAAAAATCTTAATAGTGTGCATCTATTAGTTATTAGTTATCTATTAGTCTAGTTATTAGTTATCTATTCTATTACAATTAGATCCATGTATTATCATCATAATAACACCAATAACTGTAATACAAGCTAAAACTCACACCCGTCTATCAGATATCTGAAGCCTTCAAATCAACAGCACACATTTTTAATAGATTATAGGTAGCCGCCATCATTATTGCTAAAAAAAACAGCAATACTGCTTCAGTACTTAATGCTAATATTAGTATAAGACAGTCTGTTTTACTGTCAGACTGTTCGCCTTGATCACGCATCAAACAATCATACTTACTCTTTTTCAGCTTTGTCTTCGTATCGCTGTGCACACATATTCGAGCACTTTTCCACCAGGCAGGGAAATTGCACCTATGCAAAAGTTTGCTTCTTTTATCGCACTATCCAAGACAGAAAGACATACTAAAATATATAATTAAACACGGACTGGTGAAGGAGGCATCAGTTCAGTTCCGGGTCGTAAAGTTGGCTACTGATTGGGTAGATTCTTGTCACGTGATTGAAAGAAAGACGTTTTCTTTATTTAAAGTTTAAGAGGAGCAGGTTTCCTAGTCTTTCACTGGATCTTTTTCATTGATGTAAGCTATGTTTTTATTTAAATGTCATTATATATATATATATATATATATATATATATGACATTTATATATATATTTTTTATTATTATTATTATTTCATAGCAAAATACACTATGTGGGTCAAAAATTATATAACAACTCTGAGTGAAAGACAGACTCCGTCACGGTTTGTTCGGGCCGTAGCGCGCCCCCTTCCGTTACAAGAAAAGTAGCTACTTTTCAAACAGAAAATAGAGCAGTTCATATTTAGTTTATTCTCCTGACGTTGACAATCAGTGTTTTCTAAGCACCACCTTAAGTAATTATTAGTGAAAAAGGAAAAAAATTACAATTTCTTGCAAATTAATTATTACAAAGTGTGTATTATCAATGCAATTACTTATTATAATATCATTAATATTATTATAATATTATAATATTATTACTAATAAATATTTTTGGTATCTGAACACGACATCAAATAATACAAGAAATAATTGTTTAATGAATAATGAACGACAAAGGAGCAGATACAAAATGGCAAGTTCTACAATGCACTGTTTAAATCCCATAATAAAACTTTTATGAATATAAAAAAACAGTAGGGAAATCAAACAAATATAGTGCAACTTCTAGCAGCATTGTAATCTGTCAACCCAGTGTTGTCTACAAAAAAGATTAAAAGAATAGCACTTGGAGTATGTTATAGCTTCAAGTATTTTTAGACAAAAAATAGAGGAAAATACATAAAAATAACATTTCTACTGGTCCTCCATTGACTGTTTCCTCCATTGGCAAGTTGCTGTGCCAATATCTAGAAATTTAAAACGGCTTCACGATTTTCATGGAAATGTAGTTCTGTAAGAATAAAAGGGCAGATTTAGAAAATGCAAATCAGTTAGTTACTTTGAGAAAAATAAAATGTGCTCATTTACTAATGATAATATTTGATAAAGACTTACAGGGAAGGAATATAAGAGGATTCCAATAAACAGGATCACCAGTGTTAGAATAATGAGTCCAATGAAAATCCATTTGAATCTGCGCCATATGATGAACTTCATGGTCTTGCATGGATTTGTGAACCAAAAGAAGGACGTATCTGGGCGGCTGTTTACATATATTACAGAATAAAGTATTACTCACATCATCTAATTAAACATGATACTGAATGACCAAACACCGATATCATCATACTTTGGAGGATCTAGTTTGGGGTTCATGTTGGGTTCATCTCTTCCTTTCCCAGCTGGCCTCTCATCTGCCTCGTTCTCTTCCACCACTTCCAAAGTCATCTCCACTTTACCCTAATCCCACAAAGAGAACGGTCTTTACTGTTTGTACCATGCATATACAGTATGCAATATGTCAAATATATTATTTTTATCCATATGCTTGCAAGCTTCACTCACAGCCAGGATTTTTTTGCCATTTTCCTCCATGGCACAAGGCCACCAGCCTCTCACTGACTTCTGGGAGAAGAGTGATGTAGGTGTGAGGTTCTTGCCTGTTTGTGTTAGCATGCTTAGAGAGCACTTTTCAGGGGTCTTAGCTGGAGGGATGAGGTGAAGCATATCCAGCTCCACCGTGCCTGTTTAAGAAAGCAGTGATATCAAAAATCTGATCCAGCAGATGATATACCAATTCCCAAAAACATCAAACTTACCATCAACATTTCTAAAGAAACCCAAAATATGCATACACTCCAAAAAGAGTATGAGAAAGATTAACTCACGTCTGGTGGGTACATATGTAGATTTGAACAAGAGTATTCACCTAAGTAATCATCCAGGGAGAATTTGTCATTGTCCCAGATTTGAATGATCAGTTTAGGAGGGATCCTGAACTCGGTTTTGTCAAGACTCCAGAAGTGTTCCTGGAAATAAAAAAAACAGGGTTCATTGTGACTATCAATGAATAAAAACACTTCATATAAAATGTAGTTACGCTTTTTCCAACCGCTAACCTTTGAAGACACAAGACACAACTGTTCTGCTGGCAAATAATCAAAGCCAAAGACAAATCTCCAGTTGAAATTTCCGTCTCCATCTAGAGACCTGTAATGAACGTCAGTTTTCTGCTTGTCCTCCTCCATACCTGGCATCCACCTATTAATTTAAATGAATATAATAATAAATATAAATAAATGAGCTGTTTTCTATTTTATTATATTTTAGAAAATATAATATTTTATTATAAAAATTAAAATGATCATTATTATATATTTAAAAAATGATGGTAAACCTGATTTTTTTTTTAGCAGCCATTATTCAGTGTCACATGATCATTCAGAAATATTGTGCTGCTTAATGATGTTTTGAAAACCGTGATACATTTTTGTAGGAATAGAAAGTTCAAAGGAACGGCATTCATTTAAATTGAAATATTTTGTAACATCATAAATCCATTTATTGAATCCTTGTTGAATAAAAGTCATTTCTTTTGAATGGCAGTGTATTAATTAATTAATTATAATATAATGAATTAAAATGAATCACAGTGATACATACACAGTAAAAATGACTTACTTTAAAATTATTATGCTAATAGTATCATCAACCTATTACCCTTTCACATAGATGTCACTCATGTTTTCTCCTGTGATGCTGGTTTCATCCAGGATGACTTCAGTTGTATTCCAAATGATGGCTCGCAGTAAATACCTTCAGTGAAAGGGGACACATTAGAACAGCAAAAACAAACACATGGTAGTTTTACTAGATGTGAGAAAGATTAGATGGTACTTTTTAGGTTTGCGAGGAGTGATGACAGAAACGGGTCCTGGAATACCAAGGTTTTTGGGGAATATTTCAACCCACATCTGGATTTTGCCCTGCAAATACAAAATAAACATGAGTGACACAGACGGTACATCTGGATAAAATCACTGCAAAGTTGAGTATGTATTAGCTGGGGATGTGGGGACTGACTTGAGAGAGTGTGGGCTGGTAGGAGCTGTACAGGGTCCTGGTCTCCACATGCTCTGGAACGAGGCCTTGCCTTCTCAACACATGCAAGCAGATTCGCTCCTTAGGTGGGCCCAGGTGTTGGTGGATGATTTTATTGGCCTCTATAAGCAAAGTAATATAAATTTGTTTTGTCATCATAAAATGCTTATTTAGCAATATGGTGCTGTAAGTTCCACACCAAAGTAGAAATGCAACATACATCATGTACATTTGTGCTGAATCAGGTAAAACTGTAGTAACATCATGTTGTATCTTTATACTACCATAAAGGTTTTTTTTAAGTTCATGTTTTTGTTTAGTTTCATAGGTTATAGTCATGTTCTGTTTTGTTTTCCTTTTTTGTTTCACTTTTCCACCATCGGGCCAAACCGTTCTCTTTGTTTAACCGTTCCATTCCATAGCCGGTAAGGATATGATTTCATTTTCCACGATAGGGCCGATAACGGAGAAGAACTGTTCAACCCGATGGTGGAAAAGCAGCTTTTGTCATGGTTTTCCCAGTCACTGTTTTGCCTGTGTTCTCATTCATTAATTTCATTGCACACCTGTTTCTTGTTTCTTTGATTATCTTTCCCTGTGTATTTAAGCCCTCAGTTTCCTTAGTTCAGTGTTCCACATTAATGTGTGTGGTATATGTGTAGCGTTCATGCTCTATTAAATTCTATTTCATTGTCATTCTGTGTGAAAATGTAATTTATTCCGGTGATGCCAAAGCTGAATTTTTAGTAGCCATTAATCTAGTCTTCAGTGTCACATGATCCTAAATCATTTTAATATGCTGATTTGGTGCACAAGAAACATTTCTGATTATTACAGTGTTGAAAACAGTTGCCCTGCTTAAACATTTTGGGGAAACCATGACATATACATTTTTTTTCAGGATTATTTGATGAACAGCATTCTTTTGAAATAGAAATCTTTTGTAACTTACATTATAAATGTCTTTACTGTCACTTTTGGTCGATTTAATGCATCCTTGCTAAATAAAAGTATTAATTACTTTAAAAAAAAAGTTAAACTTTTGAACAGTAGTTTATGTACATGATGTTGAGGCCCAGGTCTAATGGTTTGAATGAGCATACCCAGTTCATCTAGCCTGTACTCTCGTCCTCCAAAAGACACGAAACTGCCATCATCTGCAACATGAGGAGCAAGAATTCCTCTCATCCTGGCCAGATTCTGTAGCATCTGAGATGGTTTGAGCTGGTCCCTCCACTGGTTCACCCCAGATCTTTTTCATATAGTATTTCAAATGGCACTGAGTACATGAATATGTCTAGTAATAGGTTATGGGACTTTAAAACTATTATGAAAAGAGTGGCCGCTAGTAAAATAACCACTTACACACAGTACGATTTTGGGATTCCACAATGTGAGCCAAACCGAGAAAGAAGTCGATTCTCAAGGTCTATGACGGTTTCCCCAACCTTCTCATCAGAGCTGAGCAGATCATAATCATAAATGGAAATCTTCAAGTCCTTATCTTGTGGAATGTAGCAGTTTAGTTCAAATACTCTGTGAACATATATAAAAATTGTTTTTAAAAAAATGGAAAAAAATCAGAAATACACAATTACATGTAAATGCTTCACTATTCATATCCTCACCTTCCAAAATCTGGGTTTAGAGTATTTGGTTTGTAGTGATCTCTGTCATCAATCATTTTCTTTCCCAGAGAAATCTTTATGTAAGGATCACACTTCAGAAAGAAAGAATATGAGACACACAAAAAAATTCACCAGTCAAAATATGTAAAATGTGATGCTTGGTGAACCATCAAAATCTTAATTGGCTACATATTCACCATGCCATTGTTGTCTTTAGGCTGCAGGTCAATGCAGCGTATGATGCAGATTCTGACCAGGCACTCCTGAGGACAGCTCTCAGGCAGCTCCCTAAACTGCCGAGGTGGGTCTAAGACATTTGGGTCATCTGACAAGGGATACACTCGAAACGACCCCTGCGAATGCAGATCATCAAGTAAAATTAGCTTGGTTAGTCCGATGTCTACCACTAGATGGCAGCCTAATATAATTCATTCTCTTAAACTACTCTTACTCTGTAATTGTTGTTTTTTGGTCAAGTTCTTTTACCCACTTTTCTCAGTGTTTATAGTGTCCAGAATCCCAGAATTTCGAAACATGCTTTTTAAATGTTTTCATTATTGCATGATACTTTACACCAGTTAAATGATTATATGCCTTACACAATGCCACAACAGTGTTTGAACAGGATGGGTTTGAAATAGCCTTAAAAAGTCTCCCCTACTTGGACTGAACTAACAACCTTTGTGTAAGCAGCCAAGCCTTTTAATGACGAGAAAAATGTCACCCTTTATGAAAAGCCGATCACTTCAAAAGTAAAAGAAGCTCTGTGAATCGCTGACTGGCACCGACTTGCCTTGAACTCTCCCACTACAGAGGGGTCTTCCTCATCATCCTCCATTTTACCCCTCTGCAATTTAAATGTATTGCAGAAGTCTGTAAGCCCTCTGAATTCTGGGACTGCCTCAAGCTCAGTGTCATAGACCTGAAACAGACACATACTTTTAAAGCTGTTCAGTCACAAAACAACAGTCATACCTTATCTTTGAAACATAAGCAGGATGCAAACTTCCACACAGGATGGTAAGAGCGGGCAAGTTAACTCACAGTTAAAGTGTCATATCCCTTCTGGAGATAAGGGCCACACTTTTCATGCTCGTTAATGGAGGCATAGAATTTACTCCACCAGTCCACTGTGTCCTCTTCCTACAATAGATTGGGGGTATAATAGATGTGAGTTTGCCTGTTTAAGATGCTGTAACAATCTCTCTGCAGCTATTTTGCACCATAACAACATAGTTTCCAGACTGTTGTATAATGACAGAAGGCTATTTATTTGCCTTTCTGCAGGCAGTGGAAAAATCACGAATGGGTAGCAAAGGGAAAGGAGATGTAAACTAATTATTATAAAGTTTACAAATAAATGAAATTATTCTGAGGACAAAATTCATGTATGTTCACTGTACCTGTTTTGAAGGGCTGGGCATTCTGTCTCCCATATCAATGATGACATCTCTGGGAGCTCCTGACATCATAGCCACTGAGACAGAAATTATACATGAAATAATTACAGTATAACTGAGACTGAAAACGGCCACACTTTAGATTAGGGTACCATTCTTACTATTAACTGAGTTTTGCTTAAACTAACTATTACTGTAAGGTAGTTGTTAAGTTTAGGTATTGGGTAGGATTAGGGATGTAGAATATAGTGATGCAGAATAAGGCATTACTATGTGCTTTATAAGTACTAATAAACAGCCAATATCCTATAATATGCATGCTAATAAGCAACTAGTTAATAGTGAGAATTGGACCCTAAACTAAAGTGTTAGCCTGAAAACCAACTGACATAAAGAACATTAACAAAAATATATATATTATTTTCATTTAGACTTGATTAGATTGAAAGAGTTTAGATATGTATTGTCATTGTGCAGACATTTTTTGATTGTATTATATGTACATATAAAAAATGTATTATATGATTTATGTTGATTTATATTTATATGAATTTATCATTTCAATTAATAAAAAAATGATTCTAGTAAAATGTTACCCTTGGCAGACATAGACACCTCGGTGGTGACTATGTTAGGATCACATCTAAACTCCTCTAGAGAGTGTATAGTACACTGTCCAACGACTGGTTTCCGACCAAAGGGCCTGTGGTCAATAACTTTGAGCACAATGGGTGGAGTGTACATCTCATCTTTAGGAAGAAGCTGGAGAAAGAGACACATTGTTAGGATTCTGCTTGTTCAAAACCAACATAGCTTCATTTACAAACACAACTACTTGGTAATGATTTTTATATTTTTATTTTCACTGTATGTATTAGGATTAAAAACATGATTACATTTGGAAGCAGTGCAGATTTCTATAATCTAATCTATAGTCTTTTAAAAACAAGATTGTAGCATTTTCTAAACAAAATGCTTGCTCATGCAAAACTCACTGCAACTGTTCTGGATGTCTACAGTGTTCTGGGTAGTTGCTAGGGCCTTGCTAGGTGGTTGTTAAGGTGTTATGGATGGTAGCTTACTGACCTTTGTCAAAAGAGCCCACTCTAAAGCGTCCCTAAAGTCATATTCCCATGTTTTCATTTGTAAATATAATCTGAAATGTAGAGATCTGTACTCAACAAGCCCCATAATTTGTGTTTACTTTTTATGATCCTTTGATTTGTATACACAGACATTTCAACAGCACGGTTTCATTTTTGTAGGTTAAAGCTATTTGTTATATTTTAGGAGGTGCTGTACCACTTTGAGGAACAGGATAGATCCAGGGAAGTTGGGATTTTTCTTGATGCTCTTGATGATGGCAGTCTGAACAATCTGCCCTCCACATTCAACTATAAGGCTGGGGGAAGACACTGTAGCCAACTGATATGCCTTCATGTTTCTTAAACCCCAGGCCAGGATCTGTCAAAACACACAGTATGACACTGGCAGCAATTTTGATTGATTTGAGCACATTATTCATAGGGATGACTGCATTACCTCAATTGCAGTGAGCTGCACCACAGGCCTGATCCCCTGAGGAACCATGTACAGATTCTCACTTCTTCGAGGTGGGACCAGGGGCAGGTTAACGTCATTTGCCTGAGGTCAACAATGAACAGCATAGCGGATAAGCAAATGATAATGGTGGTGTGGTTAAGATGACATGCCAACAAATATGATACAAACTGTATTTAACTGTATTTGAGGACAGATGACGGTGAGTAGTCTGATTATAAAAAGCATGTCGTTGTAAAGTATTCAAAATATTTAAATAACAAACACCTTTGTTTGTTATTTATTTTTATATATATATATATATATATATATATATATATATATATATATAAAATATATATATATATATATATATATATATGTGTGTGTGTGTGTGTGTGTGTGTGTGTGTGTGTGTTAATAATTAAATGTTTTTTCTTGTGTTTAATAAATTGTTAATGTATGGGTAGTGGAAGAAAAATAATAACACATGACAAATAAGAATTAAAACAACCGTTTCTTTAAGCAAGAGCTCAGCTGCTACTAGTATTTCTCCTGCATTTCGTCCCTTCATGGTGACAGGGAACCAAAGGAGTTTAGGTATTAATGGGGTGGCAGGGTTTAGCTTCACTACTGGAGGACATGTGCACCTGCCCATAGATTCATCCTTCCCCTGCAACACATCCATGGATCAAGATCAAATCATCAATGAAATCATTCAAGGGTCAGCAGTACTTTTTGCTAATTCCATGCAGACCCGAGTTTGGATTAACAGAGAGTCATACCACTTGGTCACTATCATAAACTTCCAGAACGATACTGGGTTGGTTATGGACGATGGTCTGAGGGTCTCCATAGATTTCAATGTCATCAAAAATGAGGGTTTGGTCCCATGTGGGGTTGAGGGTGGACTTAACTATCTCTGTGGTCTTGCTTACATGTAAGAAAGACACATGCACGTAGGGATCTGTGAAAACACCATGCAAAGGATCAGTCAGCTATCATTTATTAAAAACACATGTGCATAATCTTAGTGAGGTGATGAATTGCAATCATATTAGATGGAAAAATCCCTCACCAGAAAAGCTGTCTTTGTCCATAGGAAGAAGGTTCCTGGCTTGATAGACGTAGACTCTGAGATGGTACATGAATGACTCTGTAGAGACACATGGAGATTTGGGTGCAACATATTTTATGGGTTTGTAATGTCACAATTGTGAAATAAAAAGAAATAAATATAGCAAAAAGTAGCAATAAAGTAGCAATTGTAATAAACAATGGGGGAAAAAATTAAAGGTTGTTTTTTATTATTATTATTCCAATCTGTATAATCAACGGAGGGAAAATTATGTTTGGTTTCCAATTAAGATTTTATCACAATGTAAAGTTTTTGACATCAAAATTATTTGACGTACACTAGCTTTCAAAAGTTTGGGGTCATTAAGGGGTCATTAAGATTATTTAAAAAAATAAATGAATACTTTTATTCAGCAAGGATGCGTTTAAATAGATCAAAAGTGACAGTAAAAAAAATTCAGTGTTACAAAATATTCCTATTTCAAATAAATGTTGTTGTTAAATCCTAAATCCTTATAAAAACGTATTATGATTTCCACAAAAAAAGCAGCACAACTGTTTAATAAAAAATAAGAAATGTTTTTTTTGAGCAGCAAATCATCATATTAGAATGATTTCTGAAGGATCATATGACACTGAAGACTGGAGTAATGATGCTGAAAATACAGCTTTACCATCACAGGAATAAATGACATTTTACTAATTTTACTCCATGTTTAATTAAATAAATGCATCCTTGGTGAGCATAAAAGAGACTTAAAAACATAAAAATAAATCTTATCAACCCTGACCTTGTGTGAACGTTGTTGTAACTATTTAAAACATTGAAATAGTTTCCATGTAAATTCTGCCATGCAGCACAGTTAGGTGTTAGGTGCTTTCTCTTTCTATTGAATTTTGTATCACAGTTCAGGATTTATATTGGCTCTCTATCTTTTCTCGTTGTAGTTTTGTTTTTTGCAGATTGTCGGGAAGTAGAAGGGTGTGTTAGTCTCAGAGATATAATCAGTGTAAAGAATTTAGGAGTCCTTTAATCAGCAGGCCTGTATAAACATTACTCACTGTCAAATCTGCAAAACACAGTGGGTGTGTTGGCACCAAAGATTTTAGCCGTGTCATTTTTGCTGCCTTTCTCATCCTCATCTATTCCCTAATAGAAAAGAAAAATAAGTGAGTTTTTAAAAAGTTCAATATATAAAATTAAGTTCTTAATCTAATAAGTCTTGTCATTTGTAATCTTTCTCAGACATCAAACTACAACCACAGTCAGGAACAGTCCAAAAACAAACAATAATCGTTTTAATACCATTTAATCTTGTTTCAAAGACAAATAAATGTCGTGCCGTAACCAAAATAAACACACAAAAAAAAAAAAACGTATTTCAAACATCTACTTTTGTTTTCTGTCTGACAGTCATTCGAGACAAGAAATGGACTAACCAAAGCCCCTTCCAGGTTAAAGATAGCCGATGCGCCCACGCGTTCAGATGGTGCCATTTTCCTCCTCCAGCGTCTGCGGCGGAAAGTGTCTGAGGAACGCTCCTTCCTGTGGAACTTCCACCCAATCAGAGACGAGTATTCCCAGCCATCGCCCAAGTCTTTCTTCTATTGTCAAAACAATTATTATACATGTTACGGACAATATTTGACAAATGATTTTCACTAATACTCAATCCGAAGTTAAATTCAGTTGCAGTACAAGACAACAGTACAAGTTCACAGCGCACATCTAAAAAATCAGAAAGTAACGTTACTAAGGTTTTCTCACCTCTACAGTGGGCGTGTTTGATATCTTCCTGCGAGGTCGGACCAGTCTTTTCCTGCGATGGATGTGGTACATTTTCTCAGCAGCAACCCAGGACCTGGGTTTATCATCAGGAGGAATGGTGACACCATATTCCCATCCTGACATCCAATAAAAACAATGGAAAAACAGAAGTTAAAGTTCTGGATTCAGCTCCCACATCTAAGGGATGCTTCATGACCTGATGCATACTCATGATAATGTGTGACATTTAATATGTGACATATTAGTGCATATATTTGACTGATGTACCTGACGTAAGGGTAGGGTCAATTAGATTTTTTAATGCTTTTGTAAGAATTCTCTTCTTGCTTACCAAGGCTTCATTTGGACGTAAATACAGTTGAAACAGTACAACTTAAAATAACTATTTTTTATTTGAATACATTTAAAAATGCAATTTTCAAAGCTGAATTTTCAGCAGCCATTACTTTGTTCTTCAGTGTTACATGATACTTTAGAAACCATTCTAATATGCTGATTTGGTGCTCAAGATTTTTTTTATTATTATTATTATTTTCAATGTTGAAAACAGTTGTGCTACAGATTTTTTTAAGGATTTTTTCAACATAATTTTTACCAGACCAGCATTCATTTGAAATAGAAATCTTTTGTAACATCAAATATGTCTTTACTGACACCTTTGATCAATTTAATGCATCCTTGCTGAAAAAAACCCAGTATAAATTTGTTTTTGTTTTTTTAAACTTTACAGGCCCCACATTTTTGAACGCAGTATACATTACGCACAAACTGCATCTGTTTAGTTAAACCTTATCATTATGTGTATTGTGCAATGGTTTCAATCCCAGGAGTCACTATTCCTGACCTTTTTCATCAACTGCCCTGTTGCTGTCGAAATTCCAGTCATCTTCCCAAATCCATCCTGGGGGACACTCAATCTCTTCAGGGTTCTGGGCCTTCTCTCCATTCTGGGAACAAATCCCATCATTCAATACTTCAAGTGGTCGTTTACCCAAAAATTATAATTCGATCCTCGTTTACACACCCTCATGTTTCTCCAAACATGAATAACTAACTTTCTTGACATTTTGAATCATTGCTTGGTGTGATGAACAAACTGAAATTTAAATATTATTCGCAGAATAATCTTCCACTCAGTGAGCTGTTAACTCGAGAACGGCTCCAAACGGATCATTGAGTGAATTGAACTTGAAAATCAGATTATTCTAATTGGATCAACAGATTCATTGAAAATATCTGACTAAAATTAAGCATTCATTCATGAATTATACATCACTGTTTATCTCCTGAACTTACCAACTTAAGCAGATGCTCATCATACAAAGCTATCATAAGGCATATGGTTGTATGGAAAAACGTTTTATGATACATGTATCTTGCTTTCTTGCAGTCCCAGTCATTCATTTATATTAAGTTAAAAAGGGTAACCAAAAACCACATTTTGTGTTCCACAGAAGCAAGAAAATCATAAATTGGGTGTGAAACATGAGAATGAGTCAATAATGACAGAATTTTCATTTCTGGGTGAATTACTGATTTAAAACACTACACCATCCATAGTGTTACCACCTAGTGATCTAAAGGAGCGGAATTGTAGTTGTGAACTTTCTATGTGTCCACAGGAAGTCGGAAAAAGGTACGCTGCTGCAAATTTCCAAACTATATTTGAAATTCAAATTTAAAACTCAAATGTGAACATGCTGAATGTGACATTGAATGTTGCTCTATCTTCTTCCCTGTGCGGTGCTTGTTCTCTCACCACATCAGTGAAAGGTTCAGCGGCAGGTTTCCATTCTCCACCAGGGAAGCGGGTTTCGTTTCGGTAGACCTCATCAGTGAACTCAGAGTGCCCTGCGTCAGCCTCTGTAAGCAGACTGAGTCAAGCACATAACACACAAGTGGGGCTTTAGCGACACATTTATTTCAACACACACAAAACAGTCAAACAAACCAAGGCCATGACAGTATGGGTAGGGAGTGGGGTCAGTACAAGAGGCCCAGGGGAATGAAAAATGAGCTGACTATATAAACACAGAGCAGAGAGAGCTTGGCAGAGAGACTATGTTTCAGCAGGGCCAACTACGCCTGTATGCTACCACAGTTTCCTCTGATTGTGTACTTTTCAAAACAGCTTACCCACTTTACTTGTACCACAGAGTCACTAATAACACAAATTACCGTTCAAAAGTATGGGGTCAGTAATTTTTTTTAGTTTTTGTGAAGAAAAAAAAGGGTAATTCAGCAAGTATGCATTTATGGAAGCCCTGAACCACAACATAAAAAAATGTTTTAAAAAAAAAAAAGATTATTATAAAAACATGTTATTTTTATATTTTTAGATTCAGGGGTAGAAAAAGGATAAATGGCTTGAACATTCGATTTCCACTGAAACTGCCCTTTCCGCTGATTGGTCGACCAAAGATCAACCCGTGCCACTTTAGTTCTTCCACAGTTCTGTGCAACAGAATAGTCCTCCACTACTGGACAGATTCTTAAAGTGTTTGTTACAAATAATCTCTCTCTCATCCAACAACCGGACTAAGGAATCCTTTGACACAAATCGCCCTGGGCAGGGCCTAAAGGGTTTTCTTCTCTGTAAGCATGTGTTCGACAACCTAATTGCCAAAAAAATATTAGCTGATTATTTCAGAAATGTTAATGTAGGTTATCTCGCATCTGCATCCCCATTACCCATCAGCCAACTTCCTGGTTTTATTTAGCTGTACACAGGCCTGAGCCATTTTCTCATTTTCTACTTTCAATTTTAAATCGAAAAACGAATAAACACGGACCAATACTTGTTGTAGTGTAGTTTTAAACTAAATGTTTGTAAAAAAAATGTAACTCAATAATCATACTAATCATACCAACATAAATAATCATATTCAAAATATGTCTTTATACGGTATATCGCATTGTTTATTTTACAGTTATCAACAGCTCACCAGCGTTCAGGGTCAACGGACCAGTCTCCTTCCCACTCCCAGCTCCGGGGCGGCATGAAACGTTCTTGCTTCAGTTTCACCTTTCCCGTCACATCTGAAAACTTGTGCCGGCCAACTAGACCTGTGGTCCCCCACTTCCCAAAAACTTGAGCCTGGTTCTCGTACTAACACAGGAGAACAGAGAGGGACCATATAGTGTTGCTAAGGGAAGTTCCACACAACAGACCACAACACAGATGTTTCAATATGACTGTATATATTTCACTTCATTGTCCACTTTTACTAACCATCTCTGCATACACACTGAATGTGCCCTCTGCGAAGCTATTGAACTTCTTCTCATGTGCAGACAGACCCAACCACATGTTCACACGCAGCTGCACAGGGATCTTGAGACCTTTGTTTTTGTCCATTGGGTACTAAAAACAATGGAAGAACAGGATTGGGAAATGTGAGCTGGAATCCAACTGGCATTGCCTGCATGTGCGTTAACTGCTATGTCTTACACACTAAGTTATATTTTCTTTCCCAGTATGTTCAAGGGCTTTTAAGCTTATAATTACAAATAAGTTAAAATTCACAACAATGTTGTCAGACATAGCTTCACATTTATTCTTACAGTACATTATTATAAAAATGTTCTATAATTATTATACTTTAATATTATACTTGATAATAATTCATATTTTAATTAATATTTAACAATGATTATTATAATATACAATATTATTAAATTAAATATATACTGTATGTATATATATATATATATATATATATATATATATATATATACACACATATACACAGCATATTATACACACATATATATGCACACAGTATATTAGGGGTGTAACGGTACATGTATTCATCCCGAACGTCACGGTTCGGTGCATACAGTCAGACGACGAATACAGTGCTAGTAACAGGCGATTCACACTCCAATCCAGAAGGGGGTGCGTGCGGTAATGCAATGTTGTTTGCTAACCATAACAACAGGAAAAAGAGCAGAAGTATTAATATGCATATGCATATGTCTCAGAAATGGAAAGCCTCAGGTTCCACTTCACTCGCTGTCTCCTCGTGGAAAGGTGAAGTAGGCTCAGATGTAGATGGCTTTTTTTCTCCTTCTCGCTCATCTTTCTGTAATTTCTTGAAAAATCGCAATATTGAACTTTGTGCATCTGCCATTGTCACTAAGCACAACACGTTAATCAAACCAATACATTTGAAAACAGCCCTTGCATTTTACCGCACAGCACTGGTCAATCTATCAATTAGAGTAACAAATCAACAATTCCTTAATTTTTAAGGAGGGGGGGGCATATAAATGTACCGAATTCGTATCGAACCGTGACCCCAATACCAAGGTACGTACCGAACCGTGACTTCTGTGTATCCTGTGCACCCTGATGATGTGCCACAAATTAAAATTTCAATTCCAATATGATCCTTTCTACTGTACCTGCATGAAGATGGTTTGCATCCTGCCGCAGTACTTGCCGACAGCTTGCTCGCTTTGGGTGGAGTAGAGCACCTGATTGGCTGGGATGCGGGCGTAGGCCACACGCTTTTCTCCTCTCAGCATCCATATGATGACATCAGGCATGCTGTTCTGAGGCTGTGTTGTGTATTTTAACATACATGTTAATGTGCAAGGGCTAGTGATTATGTACATTTGACAATAATATTATTTTCATGATTTGCACATGGATATACAACATTCTCTTCTGCTTAGAAACTCTAAAAAGCCTTCAGTAGAATTAGATTAGTGTCTAATGAGGCAGAGTCAAACCTCCTCTGTGATCTGCTGTAGTCGCTCCATCCAGTCTTCGATATCAGCCATTGTAGCTCTAACATCAACCGCCTCCTCCCTCATGCGAATGGCCGCCTCTTTGACACTGGCCATGGTTTTATCACGCAGATTCTTGATCTGAATATCAAGCGCTGTCAGATTCGGCTTACCCTCCAAATCTGGTAAATCGTAACTAATTGCAACAGCATCAAGTTAATCACATGTCATCAGGTTCAGCATTAAGTTAATCACATGTCTGACATGGTAGACATCAATGGGCAAATAAAGTTAGTTACAAGGCGCTGTTCATTTTTACAAAATGTCTTGTTTTGGTCATAGTTCTTTTAATTTAGTCATATTTATACATTTTAGTACATATTACTTTAATGACATATGGCATTTATATGGCACATAGTTTATGAACTACGTGATTACGTAATGTGCTAGACGAGCATTTGTGGTTAAAAAGTATATATATTATATATTGTTTTAGAAAATGACAGATCGTTTCCCTATATAAGACCCTTATTCCTCGGCTGGGATCGTGTCGAGTCTTTGAAGCTGCATTGAAACTGCAATTTGGACCTTCAAACCGTTGTACCCCATTGAAGTCCACTATATGGAGAAAAATCCTGGAATGTTTTCCTCAAAAGCCTTAATTTATTTTCGACTGAAGACAGAAAGACATGAACATCTTGGATGACGTGGGGGTGATTAAATTATCAGGAAATTTTAATTCTTAAGTTAACTAATCCTTTAATTGTTTAATTAAATATGAATAAAAAGTATTTAAACTATCATCACAATGCCTCTATTTCATCTGGTCTTCATTAACATTGACAACATTTAAAAAAAAAATCCTATTCAACAAACATTTAGTAATTTTTTGTTGTTGTTGAGACAACAGTACTTGCTCCAAGGGCAATTGTAAAAGTAATAATAAAAAGAGGGAGATAAGAAAGTTTACCCTCTGGCATTTACCTGGAAAGGTCATCGATTAGTTGGGTGATAAGTTTCAGCCAATTCTCAGCTAGGCGAGAGTCAGACACTTTAGCCATTATGGCCGTCTTCAGAGAGATGATGTTAGATTGCTAAAGGTAGGCATAAAATATATGTTATTGCTCTGAATCATTTATCTGTTTGCTAAATCGCTGCATGGCATGAAGATGCATTAAAATCATACCAGTCGGTCAGAAATGTAGAGAATGATGTTCACCGCATCCAAACGATGACTTATGTCCTCCCAGAAAGATGTGAGGATAACAACTGGCTTAGAATCAGCCCAGGGCAAGTAATAATAGTGATTTCCTGTGGGAAAAACACAAAAATTATTATCAAAATAATGCAGGTTTCAGGGTTTCATGTTTGGACTATTTGTATCTGTTATGGCTACTGGCATTATGAGAAACGCACCATCAAAAACAGCACAGCTATACTGAGTAGTGGAGGCCAGAGGTTTGCATGTAGAGTCCAGTTTATTTCCATAGTTTCCGATGCTGACCTCAAACTGAATAGGCTCTCCAGGTTCTTGAAGCATACAGGCACTGTGGAACACGGCACATAAGGAATACTTCCTTCTCCTCTGGTACTTCTGCACAGTAAAAGTACAAGAAACAAGAATTTGGAATTCTATTCTGCAAAAATTATGATTGTGATATCATATTAATAGAAATTCCCTAGTTTTAGATGAATGTTTTTTCCAGGATTCAATAGAGTGGAAAATGCTTGCTGTTATACCTGTGCCACCAAAATCTCGTCGTTTGAAATGTCTTCCATTTTCTTGTCAGTTTTGTCATCCAGTTGAGTGGAAAGCTCGATAAGAAACCTTCCCCGATAGGCGACCCCTTCGCCCTAAAACACATAGACCTAGAATAACAGCTCTGACAACTACCACAGATTGTGCAACATAATAACTGATGGTGTAAATGTAGAATGGTGGCATGTACTGTTTGCTCATTTTTTTATGCAGAGCAAACACTGCATAACAATATTATCTTCAAAGTCAAGGTGGTGCAGAGATGTTGTCCTTCTAAGATTGTTGCTGGGTTTGGCCAGTATTTATTATGTTCTATATCGTAGCTCTCACCAATCCCCCAGCACAGCATTTTTCTTTACAACAATCACCTTGCCGTAATTCAGATCCTCATATGGGTCAGGTAGGCCAGTAAATTCTCTTGGACTTCCATAAAGGTTAATATAACAAGGCCCAAAAGCTGGAAGAAAGCCAACCTCAGCTTCTGTGGTGTCTACTGAAAAATAATGGGTTAGAGATGCTTCGAGATGACTAATAAATCAACACAAGACAACTGAAACTTAAAAAACACACAAATATATATATTTTTAATTGATAGCATAAAGCAAATAGATTAAAGGTTAAAAACTCGCAAAACTGACATCAAATTCACATCTTTGAAGCCTGAAGTTGATATGCCAAAAGTAAAATGGATTATTTTACTTTTTAAGTATTTTAACATAAAAAATAATACAATTAAAAAAATTAATTAAAGTTAAAGTTAAATGAAATAATATTAAAATCCATAACATTTACAATACCATTAAAGGAAGGAGGCTGTCCATTTTCTGAGTGTGATTCTGATGAAGAAAACGAGTTTTAGACAGGATGCATTTTTTGCATATGCATATATTGTTCGACAGTAAACTTTTTTCTCAAAGTTTTGCTATTTTAAAATAAAGTTTGTAGTGTAAAAGAAAAATTTAACTGACACTTCATTAACATTCTACAGTGAAATTATATTAATTCATTACTGCACCTCATAAGACACAAATAAAGAATCTTACTGTACCCTCAATTTCCCCCCCAGATGAAGCTATTTTAGTCAGATTAAGGTAGGTGGTCCCAATAACATCGTTCCTTGACAGCCGATCCCTTTCAAATAGGATATGAAAAAATAGTATTTTGAAGAGAGAGGACAGGAAAAGATTGGAAGGAACAGGAGGATTGGGATATGACACAATACAGATTTGACATGAGCATCATAGCTCAATGTGCATGTTAGCCGACTGGTAGGTCACAGCACCAACATATATTTATGATTATTATACACTACTGTTCAAAACGTTTACAATGGGTAACACTTCATTTCGATTGTCCACTTTAGACATTCTACTAACTATAAGTAACTTTACAACAACAAGTCAACTACCAGTCATTAGAATATTAGTAGACTGTCAATATCTGCTAACATTTATATAAATGGCCACTCCCCCTCTCACACTGCACACTGAGTAGCCACTCCCCCTCTCACACTGCACACTGAGTGGCCACTCCCCCTTTCACACTGCACACTGAGTGGCCACTCCCCCTCTCACACTGCACACTGAGTGGCCACTCCCACTCTCACACTACACACCGAGTGGCCACTCTCCCTCTCACACTGCACACTGAGTGGCCACTCCCACTCTCACACTACACACTGAGTGGCCACTCCCACTCTCACACTACACACTGAGTGGCCACTCCCCCTCTCACACTACACACTGAGTGGCTACTCCCCCTCTCACACAGCAAACTGAGTGGCCACTCCCACTCTCACACTGAGTGGCCACTCCCACTCTCACACTGAGTGGCCACTCCCACTCTCGCACTGAGTGGCCACTCCCCCTCTCACACTACACACTGAGTGGCCACTCCCACTCTCACACTGCACACTGAGTGGCCACTCCCCCTCTCACACTGCACACTGAGTGGCCACTCCCCCTCTCACACTGCACACTGAGTGGCCACTCCCACTCTCACACTGTACACTGAGTGGCCACTCCCCCTCTCACACTGCACACTGAGTGGCCACTCCCACTCTCACACTGTACACTGAGTGGCCACTCCCCCTCTCACACTGCACACTGAGTGGCCACTCCCACTCTCACACTGTACACTGAGTGGCCACTCCCCCTCTCACACTACACACTGAGTGGCCACTCTCCCTCTCACACTACACACTGAGTGGCTACTCCCCCTCTCACACAGCACACTGAGTGGCCACTCCCCCTCTCACACTACACACTGAGTGGCCACTCCCACTCTCACACTGTACACTGGCCACTCCCACTCTCACACTGAGTGGCCACTCCCACTCTCACACTGAGTGGCCACTCCCCCTCTCACACTGCACACTGAGTGGCCACTCCCCCTCTCACACTACACACTGAGTGGCCACTCCCACTCTCACACTGTACACTGGCCACTCCCACTCTCACACTGAGTGGCCACTCCCACTCTCACACTGAGTGGCCACTCCCACTCTCACACTGTACACTGAGTGGCCACTCCCCCTCTCACACTACACACTGAGTGGCCACTCCCACTCTCACACTGTACACTGGCCACTCCCACTCTCACACTGAGTGGCCACTCCCACTCTCACACTGAGTGGCCACTCCCACTCTCACACTGTACACTGAGTGGCCACTCCCCCTCTCACACTGTACACTGAGTGGCCACTCCCTGAGTGGCCACTCCCCCCTCACACTGAGGCTTCTGCCCCTCTCACACAGCACACTGAGTGGCCACTCCCACTCTCACACTGAGTGGCCACTCCCACTCTCACACTGAGTGGCCACTCCCACTCTCACACTGAGTGGCCACTCCCCCTCTCACACTGCACACTGAGTGGCCACTCCCCCTCTCACACTACACACTGAGTGGCCACACCCACTCTCACACTGTACACTGGCCACTCCCACTCTCACACTGTACACTGAGTGGCCACTCCCACTCTCACACTGTACACTGAGTGGCCACTCCCCCTCTCACACTGCACACTGAGTGGCCACTCCAACTCTCACACTGTACACTGAGTGGCCACTCCCCCTCTCACACTGCACACTGAGTGGCCACTCCCACTCTAACACTGCACACTGAGTGGCCACTCCCACTCTCACACTGCACACTGAGTGGCCACTCCCCCTCTCACACTGCACACTGAGTGGCCACTCCCACTCTCCACCTGCACACTGAGTGGCCACTCCCACTCTCACACTGTACACTGAGTGGCCACTCCCCCCTCACACTGCACACTGAGTGGCCACTCCCACTCTCACACTGCACACTGAGTGGCCACTCCCACTCTCACACTGTACACTGAGTGGCCACTCCCTCTCTCACACTGCACACTGAGTGGCCACTCCCACTCTCACACTGCACACTGAGTGGCCACTCCCACTCTCACACTGTACACTGAGTGGCCACTCCCTCTCTCACACTGCACACTGAGTGGCCACTCCCACTCTCACACTGTACACTGAGTGGCCACTCCCCCCTCACACTGCACACTGAGTGGCCACTCCCACTCTCACACTGCACACTGAGTGGCCACTCCCCCTCTCACACTGCACACTGAGTGGCCACTCCCACTCTCACACTGCACACTGAGTGGCCACTCCCACTCTCACACTGTACACTGAGTGGCCACTCCCCCTTCACACTGCACACTGAGTGGCCACTCCCCCTCTCACACTGTACACTGAGTGGCCACTCCCCCCTCACACTGAGTGGCCACTCCCACTCTCACACTGTACACTGAGTGGCCACTCCCCCTCTCACACTGCACACTGAGTGGCCACTCCCCCTCTCACACTGCACACTGAGTGGCCACTCCCCCTCTCACACTGCACACTGAGTGGCCACTCCCCCTCTCACACTGTACTAAACATTTTGACATTACAGGGTTGTGGTTTAAAAATATCAGAATATCATACGGTATTTTATTCACAGCCATCATTTGTAGTTGCCTATTCACCAACTGTTTGCTCAAGCGTAGCGTTTTCTCTGAGATCACTGTGTAGCTGCTCCAGCAAAGGTCTGAACTTCCCCTGAATTGTCGCGTTTATTAATTTCTGGATGTTACTGAATCTGTAAGTCAGCTACAGTGTAGCTGACTTACAGATTCAGTTAACTCTGTCAGCTAAACGTTAAGTCAGCTACACTGTTTACTTTTGAATATTATATTTTATTCACGGCCATCATTTGTAGTAGCCTATTCACAAACTGTTTGCTCAAGCGTAGGGTTTTTTCGGAGTTCACTGTCTAGCCTGCTCCCTGAATCGTCATTCATTTGTCGATGTTGAACTGAATCTGTAAGTCAGCTACACTGTTTACTTCTGAATATTATATTTCATTCTGGTGCACTTAACGCTATCGCTGTTTAATAGTAGCCTATGCTATTCACCAACTAAACATAATCCTATTCATTGCGTTCACAGTCTCTTTCACAGCCATGATTTGTAGTAGCCTATTTACAAACTGTTTGCTCAAGCATAGCCTGGTCTCAATGCTAAGTTATTACTGTGTCATGCGCGCTGAAGTTACCTGTAACTATGTGATGTTGAATATGCTATGTTAAATTACTAAACTCCTGCTACCTGTACACAGATACCCAAATACATGTCACCTAAAATCACCATTATAATATAATTTCTACCATGCACAAATAAAAATGTCACTGAACTTTTGCTGTGTAATTGTAACAATGTGCACTTAAACACACCAAAGCAACAATTACTAAAAACACACAAAAAAAGATTTTGCATTGGCACTGCACTAGTTGTTACAATTACACAGCAAAAGTTCAGTGACATTTTTATTTGTGCATGGTTGAAAGCAAATACTGATACTGACATAATGACATACAATGAATATGGAAAATGTATATATACATATATAACTAACTACTGATAACTACTTCTGAATAACTACAATATTCAGAAGTAAACAGTGTAGCTGACTTAATTTTTAGCTGTCAGAATGTTTCTTTTTAAACCACACAACCCTCTAATGTCAGAATGTTTATTTTTAAACCACAACTTCAATGTGTGCTTCTTTTACCGATATATTTACCGATATCTTTTGCATTTCTAATCCAAACAACGTCAAACTCGGCACTGCACTTACTCGTGCCCGTAGCAAGACACCTGTCAAGTTTGAAATCCATCGGACTAATGGTTTGAGAGATATGCGAATAACAGACAGACAGACACACAGACAGACGTTCCTGTAATTTATTGATAGATGTCTGAAGTGGACCATCGAAATAACGTGTAACCTTACAGGGTACCAAAAGATTTTTTTTCACCAAAAAAAGTTTTCTATTCACCAAAAAAAAAAATCTACAAATATATTTGCCATTACAGGAATACATTTTAAAATATATTAAAATATAAAATAGTTATATATGTGTTATTTCACAATATATATAGGCCTACTGTTTTCACTGTGTTTTTGATCAAATAAATGCAGTCGTTGTAAGCATAAGGGACTTCATTCAAAAATATAAAAAATCTTACAGACCCCAAACTTTTGAATGGTAGTGTATATATATACACTCAGCTCTGTACAATTATTAGTCATATAAAGAACTTACCAGTCAAAGGCAGTGAGCTTGATACGTTCACACATTGATGGGAACTAAAAGGAAAGATTGAAGAGATATAGTAATTTTTTTGATGGGAACTAAAAGGAAAGATTGAAGAGATATAGTAATTTTTTCATGGAAATTGTCACAATTTAATTGCTTGAATTTTATATTAACCTATAATCATTTTTATTAACCTATTAACATAGTACCAGGTTATCACCCTTCCTACCTTAACCTGCAGGTGAATCAGCTGATTCCACTCTGGATTGGCATTCTTCTCTACAATCTTTGTACATACCTTAAAAGAAAAAAAAGAAGAAGCAAGTCATCACAATCCTTTACTAATCATTCTAATTCTTCTACAATTAACATCGATTCTTTTTAGTTTTTACCTTTTTGCCAGCAAAATTTACTTCTAGAAAAGGATCCACCAAATTCTTCTTTTCATCTGTTCCGCCAAATAAGTGCTTTACCGTCTGGGCAAATGCGTCATCCACTGAACATGATGTGAAAAAAAGTATGTTACTGACTATGAGAATAGAAATGGCAGTATATAGAATTGCAGTGGTGTGTTGCTGTCATGATTACTCTGTGGCATGTCCTCAGCTCGGTAGATTTTCAGACTCAGCGTAGCCCATCGTAAAGCAACTCCAGCTGGCAGCAGCAAGTTACTTTCAATGTCATCCTGTTCCTCATTGACTTCTCGCTTTTCCACCTGACCAACAAGTTCATTCAAACTCAGATCGCCTAAGCTGCAACTGTACTATATGTCAGACTCTTGGCTCTGACAAATTAATTCAATTCTAAATGGTGAAACTGCCAGTTGTAAAACAGAGTGAACTGTTCCTGAAAATGCCTGACAATTCTTTTAAACTTTCAGAGTGACATGTACTTACCGGAAGCTCGTCTCCGGTGCCAACTATGAACATGCTAACTTTCAGGTATCCTCTGGCTCCAGAAATGGAGTCATCTGGGTCACTTAGCAGCAGCCACTTTCTCATAATTGCATGGCCTGATAGGGACACACCACAGATTATGAAAGAAAAAACATTACACAAATATGAATATGTAGTGGTGTGACAATGCTTAACTGTTTAACCATAACACAAATTTGTATCGTTGCATAGCACAATATAACAGTTTGTAATCCAACAGCCAAACTCTTCACATACCAGGCTCATCGTAGACATAGCCAACATCCAGCTGTTAAAACAGTGTTTGAAAGAGTTTATAAGGACGCACAATCAAACATCAAAGTACTCTTCACAAATGTTTGATATGAATTAGATATTAGGATTCTAACCAAGCCATGAACACATGGTAAATATATTCAAATGACATTAGGATTGTGTGGATTATATGAAAGTGTACCTTAAACTCCCCCATAAGACTATCTGCTCTCAGGGAGTAGGCATTATACACCTAGATTTAAGAGAGAAATATATATATTATTAGACATACAGTAAAAAAAAGTCTCTCAGCAGCAAATATAAAATTATATTAAAATACATATATTTATTTCATGTGATTTGCACAAGGAGACATGTTCCTGGATCCTCATCCTGGGTTGATCCAGAAACAACATTATTTTCAACCAATCAGAGTCCTTAGATTTTACCATTAGGCATAGGGTTGGTTGATAGAATGCTACTCAAGGAAACATGTCTTCTTGTGGAGATTGTGTTGTGCCAGGACCATATCAAGACCATTCTTACCCGGATCATGATGCTCTCATCAAAAAGCTCAGAAGGCAGCATGGTGACATTGTAGAAGAAAATCTACGGAGACACCCGTGTAAATTAAATCATATTCACAACACAGTGGACAAAAAGTAAATCTCACTAGCCATTGAAATGCGAAAAGAAACAGCACTTTTGGTTAAAGAAGCCTCAACTGAACATTTGCGTGAATTGAGAAATTAACCCTCTGGTGTCCTTCGGACCAAATGGTCCCGAAGCGTTTAAATAAAAAAATGTAAAAAATCATAGCTTCATTGGAATGGTCAGAAATTTGGTGACTTTGTTGGTACTTGGTATACGAACACCCAAAAAAATTGGCGACAGGATTTGAATAGTCTAAGTGGTTGTAAAAAAAAATCGTCACACTCAGGACCTTCGGGACCAAATGGTCCCCCATAGGAAATGAATGGGAAATGTGCAAAAATGTGAAAATACAGAGTTTTTTTGTGCGTACAATCTACAAATCAGCCACGATCCAGAAAAAATCACACAACAGTGAAGGGGTGAATCTATAAAACATCAAGAGTGCAAAACAGACACATCCACACACACACACACAAACACACTTTTATACACATACACACTAATAAATTCAGATTACATAAATCTATTTAGAATTTTTAAAAATCACAGCTTCTTCGGAATGTTACGAAACTAGGTGACTTTTATGGTATTAGGTATGTGAACACACAAGAAATATTGAGGTCATGATCCAAGCATGCTAAGTGGTCATCACACTTCTGCTCTTTGGTCAAAAATTACCCCCATAGGAAATGAATGGGAAATTGTCAAAAATATGAAAACACAAGAGTTTTTTTGTGCATACAATCTACAAATCAGCCAGGATGCAGAAAAAAAGGACTCAACAGTGAAGGGGTGAATCTCTAAAACATCAAGAGTGCAAAACAGACACACACACTGCAATGTTCAGGTTTGACTGTATTATAAAGTAAAACTGGTACTTCAAATTACCATTTAAACCAACCAACCAAACAAACAAAAAAAAAGACAAAAATAGTCTTTGAGAATCTGTTATTATATTTTAAAATCAACAACCTGAATAAAATGGGCAAATATGTGCAAAAATCACTAGAATTCGCAAGTCTTTCTACAGAAAGCTGTAAATCCATCTAGTGGTAAAAATGTGCTATTGCGTGATAAAAATGCTCAGTGTATCCTCCAGATGGCACCCATCTCATTTAAAAAATTGCTTTCATGAGGCCTAGGCTTGACTCTAAAATGAAATACAGCTTTTAAAAAAAAAAAAAATTACATATATATAAAAAAATTCTATTATATTCAATGGGAAAAAATGGGTCATAATTATTGGATAATTATTCATTATAAATCATAAAATTATCTCAAAACACCAAAAAAGAAAAGAAAAAAAAAAGATGATTTTTTTTTATAAATAATATTCCCACCCTCCCGGACCATTTGGTCCCGAAGGTCCTGAGTGTGACTCTGAAATGAAGGACACCAGAGGGTTTTTAATAGATTGTAAACTCACTGAGGCAAGTGTGAGATAGAAAGAAATATCAAGTCAAAAGGAAGGAAGTGAGCCAGCAGGGTTTTAGCCAAAACAGGTGCAGTGCAGAGTGAGGCGGAGCAGACTAAAGTCATGAAGCAGTCCAGAGAAAGAATGGATTCTCTCTAGTCTATGAAAAACAATCTAGTGACCAAAAACAAGGCAATATGTATTATTTTAACAGGACGTCAGATGGGCTCAATGAAAAACAAAATACCTCATCAAAGAACGGATTGTTTCCTCTTCGAATCCTTGTTCTGTGTGTCTGTCCGCACACACTTACTTTGGTGACTGGCTTTATGTTATTGCCAGGTAACTGTCGACCCTCAATTACTCGAATACGAATCTAAGTGAAAACAATGTTAATGGATTAAATCCATAAAAGCTCACACACCTTTCAGATATGACATTTAGAAATAAGAACACATACCTGGAAATCTTGGGGTTTGTTGGCCAGAGCTTTTTGCCTCTTCCGAGTTGTACGAACCATCTTTTTTGAGTCTTTTCTTCCAGGCTGTCCAGAGGGAGAAACTCCAGGTGCCCCTGGCTCGGTCACAGCACCAACATCTTCATCACTATCAACATCTTTCTCCTCTTCACCAACTAAAAGCAAAGCCAACAGATATACATACATAAATAAATATATATATATATATATATATATATATATATATATATATATATATTAGGGCTGTCAACGTTAACGTTTTAACGCGTTAACACATGCGATTAATTTTTGTCCAGTTTAACGCGTTAAAATATTTTCCGTTAAACGTAGTATCCGTTAATTTTTTTCATCCTTTGGCTAGCTTTACATTATATGATCCCGCTCTTATTCATGCAAATGCTTTTAAACCATTCAAGCGTGACAAGACAAAAGAGAACGCGCTGCCTGTGAATGTCCTGTTTATGTGACACACACAACGCACAGAAAGACGCACGCCAGTATCGTGCGCACTTCAAGTTCAAGTTCTCTTTCACACTTGAACGAACATTAACACACACAATTATGCCAAAATGTCCGTTTTGTCGAGTATCCTCATAACATTAGAGCAGTCTTAAATTAGTTAAATAAAGTCTTAAATGAATGTAAAGAGTTGTGAGAGAATGAGGGTGTGTGAGATCAGCAGCGGCTGGTCTTAAAGTGACAGCAGCCACTCATTCTGTCTGCCAGTAAAGTTAATCAAAGAACAAAGGGAACAGAGAAAATCACTCACTGCTCTTGACTAAAGAACTTTTGTAGCTTTAATAAGGATTAGTCTATATTTAATCTATAATTTATGCCGTGCAGACCTTTTGATAACTTTATTACATTTTTGTATATTGTTCTGTATATGTTAGACAGGTATGCATATAAACAGACAGGTATATAAAACACCTATAAAGTGTTTTTAATTTCGATTAATTTTCGATTTTTTTAATTGATTGACAGCACTAATATATATATATATAATAAATATATAAAAAATAACATAAAAAACAATACACATTAATATTAATTATTAATATTACAGATACATAATAAATATTACAGATACACAATATATATTCATAATATAATATAATTTGGTTAATTAAACCTTTGGATGAATCCCTTTAAGACTTTAAGATATAAATGACTGTTTCTGACTTCAAATAACAAAGCCCTGCCAATATGCTGAATACTGTATAGGTGTTGATATGTAAATGTGGGAAGTTACATGTTAATGTCTTGATACAGTTTTGACGTCAATATTGTAATCATTTCTGAATGACCTAGTTTTTCAGTTTGGTTATGATATGAATCATTATTATTGTTAGGCACACAGACTCAATGTGGCAGCAACCTTTTTTTTTTTTTTTTTTTGGGTGATCCATTTTCTGTCACTCATTTGCATCAATCATTTCCATACTGTATGTAAACACAAAGGCCTACCATCTTCCTGAAGCCCTGTAGGGCAATATATCTCAACTAGTTAACAAAAGAAAAACAGCTTATGTAGGCCAGTAAGATGTAAGAAAATCTAAATAACCTGCAGTATCTCCAGTGTGGGCATCTCCGATGTTCTGATCATTTGGGTTTGGGACGGTACTTGCAGGTGGCTCATAACCAATTGTTAAACAGATAGTTGCCTAAAGTAGTAAATGCAGAGAAATACAGTTAGAAAAGTTATTTTAAGTTAGTCAGCATCATTATTTTTATTTTAGTTGATCCATACTGTACACAAAAAAAAAAAAAAAAAAAAAAAAATTTACCCCAATTTCCTGTTTCTTCTCATTAATGAGAGGAATGTTCTTGGAAGGAAGAGATCTGGTCTGACCAGCAGCCAATTCTTTAAGAAAGATCTTTGTAGAACCAATAAATCTAGAAAGCAGAAGAAAATAATACTAAACGGGGAAGAAAATTTCATTTTTACACAAATTGGAAAGTGTTTATGCAACTCTGTGCTTTTGTTGGTACTCATGTATATAGATATAATTACATTATGAAAACTTCCACTTCAAACACTGTTCCTTTGACATTGTTTCACTACTTGAAATCAAAAAAAGGGGGGAAACTCTGATGAGATTTTGGAAACGTATATTGCATTATTCGGTTTCACTTCAGCTTTTCTCACCCTGGACAAGTTCAGTCAAAACTCTCTGAAAAAAAGTTCCCAAAGACACCTGAAAGAGACCATTGTACTTTCGCAATGGCTGGTGAATCAGGGTGACACAGCATAAGGACTTATCCTGGGTGGGCTCAACCACCACATTTCAACATGTGGGAAATGCGGATGTCAAGAATCAGTCATATTTATTCCACAACATTTAGAAAACGTGTCTGAATCTAAAATTCCTTCAAGAACATGTTAATACATGCAGTGGCTGTTTTTGTCTTTGACTAAACATTATTATTAGATTTTTATTAAAAAGAATTTACTTCTTTTATCTATAAAATTACATTCAGTACCTTTCAAAATTTCATAGTTAAGATTGTTGAATGCATACTTCAGTCTTCGGTGTCACAAGATCTTTCAGAAATCATTCTAACATGCTGATGTGGTGCTACCGTAACGTTTCTCATTACTATCAAAGTTTCAAAAGGTTGTGCTGCTTGATGTTTTTGTGGAAACAGAGCTACATTTTTTTCAGTTCCCTTCAACAAAACTTATTTGGAATAGAAATCTTTTTTTTAAATAATAAATGTCTTTACTGTTACTTTGAATTCATTTAAAAAAACCCTGTGGTGAAAATCAAGTTTTTTTATTTTGTTCATGTCTACTTGGTGTTTTTAATATGCTTTAAGACAAAGCATGTTCAAATTCATAAGTCATCATTGCAAGTATTTTTTCTTTAAAACTGCAGTGAACCAAAGACAGTCTCAAAAATATGAAAAATCGGGTACATTTAGCAATACAGCAGGAGAATTCTAAGTTGTTCAAAGAATTTCTAAGGATGCTGATTTTTACAAGGAAGCTGTTTGACTCTGTGATGGCGAAAAGGAACATGGTTTGTGTAACATTAGCAACACATTATTAGCTGTTTAATAACAGTCAAGCAAAAGGCTAATCATATTAATTACCGTTATGTGTCCGACATTGTAAAGAGCGATACATAAAACATATTACCATTCTGATACATCGACTTGTAGACAAGCCTATTATAATTCACACTTCCACTTCTTAATCAGTTTCTGGTTCAAACAAATATGGCTGAATTAAACCAGTATTTCGACTTGCCATTGTGCAGCGTTTACCACAGTAAAGTTGAGCGAGTGGATCAGGTAGTGAGTGGAGGCGGGGCTCATTTGCATAGCCATGGATTCGCTTATACTAATGGTGTAGAGTTACATTCAAGCTATTTTAAAGGAACACGCCACCGTTTTTTGAAATAGGGGTTATTCAACGTCTCCCCTACATTTAGACAGGTGTGCAAAAGCATTTTTGTCTCAGTGCATACTTGGGCGCAGAGATATCGAAGATATTTGGTGCCGGTCACACCAGTATGTTGATGAAAGTTGGGGGATTTCAGGTGTTGCGTGATATCTCTGCGACCAAGTAGCAGTGCTTCGCCTGTGCTTCACCCCAATATAGTCCCAAGTCAATATCTGCCTAGGAAATCACCTAGTCTTAATTTGCCTTGCTATTTGTACTCGTTGTGAATACGCAGGCCACAAGAAGTAATTCGTTTTTTTATTTTTATTTTTTTATCACTTTTACTCACTACATACTATCCAAACTAAGACAATGCATGCACTGCGCCAAAAATGCGTTTGCCCACCTGTCTAAATGTAGGGGAGACGTTGAATAACCCCTATTTCAAAAAACGGAGGCGTGTTCCTTTAAGGCATGAAGATTTTTTTTCACAAACTTTAAATATGTAATTTTTGTGATCAAAGATGCTTTTTAACATTATTGACTACAGCGGGACTTTAATGCATCCTTGATGAATAAAAGTATTTGTTTTAGAAAAAAAAAATACAACCTACAGGCAACTTTTGAATGTTAGTGTAAATACAATTTAGCTGTTTTGTTGTGAGAGAGGCATTTAATTGTAGTATTTTCGTTAATACTGCTTCACTGTAAAGAATATGTGCATTCATTTTTTAATGTGATTGTGTCTAATGAATTGTGCCGTAAACTTTTAAGTATGTCTACGTTTTCCACGTCCCCTTTAACTCCTGATTGCTTTACAGAAGATCCAAAAAATGATATATAATGCTGGAAAGCACTGAGAAGGAAGCAGAGAGAAAAAACATCTGGAAGCTATTACACTAAGCCAGGGACTTGTGTGCCATGCAGAGGGGATAAATACAGCAACTTCAGAGGGGGGTTGCATGAGAACACAACTTCAGTGAAGACACACATAATGTTATAAAGTGATAAAGTGAGTAAGAGTGTAATATAAATAATTTACATCACAACACAAGCATACACATCCTGTTTGCACAGCACCATCGCAGCTGATACATTCACCATGTGGACAAGACTCAACATCATATGGAGATTAACCTGCATGTTGTGTAATACATGGAATATGTACAGTCATCTGACATAATCACAAAATAAACCATACTATAGGCCTACTTTGCATTAGGGTCCTGATCCCCCTGTCAGAGTTCACTTGATGACTGTTATGGCTTTTTTTTCTTAAAAATACTTCAGAAGGTTGCCTGCATTAGCTTGTCTGTTCTGGAACACAATTGTGGAATATTTAAACTCTTTCTGTAAATATTCAGTAAACTTTTTCTATTTTCTTTTGCTTTTTCATGCCAAAAAATATCTGCTGGCATTTCTTTTGTCAAGCACTGTGGTCTTCATAAACTTGACGCAGGCCCAGAGAATAAGTCCAGAATAGATTGGAAACTATGCACATGATATCTATGAGTCATAAACTATGATTAAGATATGATTCCTCCAAATTAATTCCCCTACAAAAGCTATTTTAAATGTCCAAATAAGGATAAAGGCAATCGTGAATTTAAAAAAGCAGATTTCATCCCTCTTAAATGCCTGTAAATACATTGGTGATTCAGGCAGTCTGGCAACTACAAGGTTTCACAAGTTAACTTTTTTTCCAAATTTGTTGCTAAGTTACTCTCAAGCCAGTGGCAACAAAGAATACAAACTCCAGCAAGTATGGGGGGGGGGGGGGGAGAAGAAAAGTGCCATGGAGAAGTCAGATGCATGACTCATGGAAAGTTCATTATCGTGGCAGACTTTGCACAGTAAAACGTGCCACATGGAAGAAAAACTGCCTTTCCAACAAAACCAAATGTTAGTTAAAGACCGAGCTATAGGTTTGACTACATGTGTATCTAACAAAGGAAACTTTTTAAAGGAATCATCTAAAGTCCTTTGACTGCCTGGAGTCTCTCGCCTGCATAAATAACACTGCAAGTTTAGACAAGGTTAGGTGTGGCAGTGAGGTTTTAAAGGTGTTCATGTCTAGCTCTGCACTACTAATCTCTATAAATGTTTATTCACAGAGCATTTACAAAAGTACCCTTTCCATTGTCTCATACAAGACTACCTTAGGTTTATAATTTAGACTGCAGTGATTTCAAATATACAGTTTACACATACAGTAATGCGCATATGTGATATGATAGGCAGGATAGCAAGCGCGCCCAACTCAAATGTAAAATACCACCCAATGTAAAGCAATGATCTTTTCTTTCACCACACATGCCATATTATGACTTATTAGAATCCAAAAAGGCTCATGAAGTAAATCAATGGTGGATGCACACATACTTGTCTTTTCCAATGGTTTCGTAGTCTTTCACAACCACATCAATGAATGACGAGGAATCCAATGGGGAACCTTTCAAATCAAACTCAATGATCTGAAATAGCAAAATCAGGTCTCGGTTATCCACATTCAAGATGCATTCATTTAAATGACATAAGTGTCCAACAACAACAAAAAAGAGTGAAATAAATGACTTGTACTGACCTCATTCCACACAGGATTTAATTCTTTGTCAATGGCTTTTGTTTTCTTTTTTTCACCTGAAATGTATTTATTTACATTTTTTATGACCATCCAAACTACATAAGTTATAATATTAATATAACATCCTCACAGTTACTCAGAACATCATCATATTTATATATATTTTTTATTTGAAATATGAATATAATGAAAAATGTGCTTTATGCAGTAATACACATTAGGTTTGCACAATTGAAAGTCATTTTTAAGGGTCACCTAAAATATATTTTAGGTTGAAATAACAACTGCACATTTCCACATTTTGCAGTGAAGGGAGGGACACGTTTTCCCTAACGATGGGTCATTCCAATCCCTTATAAGGAAATGTGCTGTTCTTTTACATGTAAACAAACATAACACATGAAAAACTAGTTAAATCGCTTTAGAAAACCTCATATTGTAAGTATTTGTAAAAATGCATCGACTTCATCTGCTCAACTTGTCAGTTATAGCCTACTCAGTAAACGATTAAGTTTACATTTTAAATATAGTATTTAATAAATAGGCCTCAATAAAATAAAATAAACCTCTTGAGAGGGGAAAACCCCCCCGGGAAGACTTACCCTTAAACAGGATAGTTGCTATAGGATCTGGAATTCCAAGTGTCTTTTTAGGAATTCCTTTGGCGGATTCAACAACCACCTTCAACATGTTGCCAAATGTTGTGAATTACGGTTGCACAGAAGACATCGACCACATAGATAAACTTCATGCAGAAACACTGACGATCAGAGGAGGAAGCGCCAGTCAGAGAGATGGGAAACTCTCGATGAGAGGAGGGACCATGAGTCTGTAGTCCAGTTACAGCAACCTCTGAGAACTTTTTTCCTTTTATATTGAACGTTAAAACAGACATTTTACTATAATTTTATTTGGCTCGTTAGAATTAATATAGGCTATAAGCTTGTTTGGATTGAGGAGCTAGCCTGAATATGGTAAGTCAAAGTCAAGGTAGCCTACATCTGGTAGATCTCGGGGTGAGAAACCCAACTGGAAAAAATTATTTTAGCAGACCCGGACAATGATCCAAATCCACAAGAGCAAAATGTTAGCTAAACAAGAGTTAATATAGCCTACTGCGCCGAATCATCTTGTATATGGTCTTTTGTCTATATCGTATAGGCTATATTTACACACAACAAATAGGCTATAATAAAAAAATATATAATTACCTGTGCTCAAGCTCCACCACGTGGTGGCATTTGTTTTTTACATCTATTAATTTCAAAGACGCGTTTATCAAACGCGATTTAAAAGTGGTGAAAGACACGATAACTTTCATATAGACCTATGTTTAAAATGTGTTTTCAAATGTTTAATTAACCACAAAAGTTAGCTACACAAAGTTTGTCAGGGTGCAATTTTTCACCTTGTTGCATCAAACAGACACTGGCGAACAGAAATCGCATCAACCTTTCGTTTTTGGATATTCCAAATCCAAACCAATATGACTTTCTTTTGTGAAACATAAAATAAGATATTTTGATAAATGTCTTTACTATCCCGTTAAGAGAATAGTCTAATTATAAATAGACTATAACGTGTGTGAGTGAGTGTGTACTTGTCTACCTATCTAAGTGAGATAGGTCTAACCGCAGAACCATACGTCACAGCGGTGTGAGGACTACAGCGCCAGCCATCCGTCTGATGCCGGAAGTGGGTTTAAAACAACGTTATTATCAGTGTTGGGCAGTAGCGACGCTACTAGTTTAACTACATTTCTCAGTAGAGTGGTGGTAGTTTCGCTGTTTTCTGAATCAAATAGCTTTTCAGTAGCGAAGCTCTTTTTTTGATCAAGTAGTGCGGTAGCGGTCACACACCCTACACACAAGCTACATTTTCCTAACCATTTGTAAAGTTCAACCTCAAATCGGAAATACAACTGCTAAGTATCACTGATCCTGAATAAGTGACGATGACGGCGGTTGGCAACCATAAGACTATATTTCATTCCTGCGATGCGGAAAACACGGACAGAATCGCAGTATCCAGGCATAAAAACGGAATTTACTGTATAACGCGGAAAATCACGGAATTGTCATATCTTGGATAAAATCGCGATAGTGTATGTGAATATTCGCATAACAAGTATTTAAATAGGAATCATGCATGTTTTGCGCATCTCTGAATGAACCATTTAATGATGTTTCATTTACCACAACACTCAAACACACACTGAGGCACGCATGACGCTCGCGATGTTTTCAGCCTATATGAGGACATTAATCCATGAACTTTATCTACACAGCCGCTCCGAGAGTCACTTCTGCAGCTTTTCAGCTTGATTTGAGAAAAACTATCGTCATATCATAAAAACACAAAGGTCTACACAGCAACCCGTCTAAATAAAAAGGTTGGTTTAACCTTTGAAAAAAGTTTTGCTTACATCATCACATTTTAAATCATTGGTTATTAATATAATTAAACCATTAAAATAGAATCAAGAAAACAAAACAAAAAGAAAACAATTAAAAAAAAAAAGTCATAGTGCCCTAAATTTTAATTGATTTTAATATTTTAATAGGTGATTGTTAAATTGTATAAGTTTCATGGTTTCAATGGATTAAACATGCTTTTTGATTACAAAAAAATAATTGAACTATTAAAATGGGAGTAAAAAAAATATAAAAAAAGTTCATAGGGCCCTACAACCAGATTTTAGGTGCATTACTACCACATTCTGTTCCGGGCGTGGACATCACGTAGCCTACCAATCTCAATCCTTGGCTGACACATGAGAAATTTGCTTAATGGAAAGAGACACACTGACACCTGGTTTTTTTATAGTTTTATATAGTTATATGGTTTTATATAGTTATGTTTTCTTTTTTTTTCCAAATTGGTTTGGAACAGTTTTGAATAAACAATTGAACTGATAAATTATGCCTGCATCTGTTTGACTGACATGATGATAAAAATGATTAAAAAAATGATAGAAATTAATAATATGAAGAAAAAATGATAAAAATGAATAATAATAAAAAATAGCTTAGATGTATAAGCTACTTTTGCCATTTTGCTGTAGCTTAGCTTGCTACATTTCCCAGGGAGGTAGCTTCAGTGTAGTGAAGCTGAATTTAATGTAGAGTAACTGCTAACTTAGCTCACTACATTTTCCAAGTAGCTTGCCCAACACTGGTTATTATAAAGACTTTTTAAACGGTTTGATAATTAATTGAATATGAATATATATATATATATATATATATATATATATATATATATATATGTATAATCAAATAGTAGGCTATAAAAGATAAGAATTATGTTTTGTCCTATTAACAAAAGATAATATAGTACTATTATCAAATGTTAATAGTTTTTTAAAAGTTAAAATGATACTTTATCCATTTGTTTTGTTGAGTCAAAAGATTAACAATATAAATTGAACAAAGCTTAAAAAAACAAAAACAAAAAAACAAAGCTTGAGCATTTGAACATGATTTAATTGAAAATAATTTGTAGCCTAATACTCAACCAACATTTTTTTTTCATAGACCATACACAACAATTATATGAAAGACTGAAAAACAAAAATTATTAATTTCAATAAAATGAGTTTTTTCCTCTGAAACATCAAAAGATCGCTATGTGCTCATAGGTGAAATAAAATACAATTAATGCAATTCTCATGGTCAGAAAATTTAACAAATGCTGTACAATATACGCCAAAAACAAATTAAATCTCTGTAGATCTAGAACAAAATAGTGTCATAATTCAGCTTAAGTAAGTTCAGTGTTGATTAATTTCTGTTGTAAAAAAGTTATTATTTCAGTTAATTAATATAGCCATTCTGGTGTCTTCGTCCAGCTCAGTTCAGTTCTCTGGTTTCATTAGCCGCGTTTCCATATACCCTTGAAATTGCGAATTGAAAATAGCTACGCACAATGGAAACACGTCCATTTCGCAAAAACTCTCGTTTATCATAAACAGGTTTTTACGCTCGCATGAGGAGGTTTTTCAGGCAATTCGAAAAAGGAATATTTCGCAAAACTGCAATGGAAACAGGTTTTGCGCATTTACAGTCACTAAGACGCGCGGTCCGTGTCCGCAAATAATAATTATCATCATTATTAGCTATAACATTTATTAGGCTACATATGTAGACGCTTTTATCCAAAAAAGAACAAAGCAATTTGTCACATCTCATTCATAATACAGGGCTAAGATTATCACAAATAAACACAAGATTTTGACGCATATCCAAGTGTGTGTGCGAGTGTGGAGCGCGCACTGGATGGCAGGGAGGCGCGGCCGCCAACACTTGCATTTTCCTATCAACAGTGGAAACAACTTAAAATACTATAATTTCTTGTTATACAGAAAATAATAATACATTATTCGCAACTAATTTTATTTGTGTAAACTCACAATAACAAGAAAACGTTGTGCTTTTGTAAAATAAAATAAAACCATCTGGCGCGGTTTCATGATCTCCATGAACTGAAGCGCGAGAACTGAAACAAAATATCGCCTCCGTAGGCTAAAGCTTGAAATGTAGGCTACACTGATTTAGAAAACAATAGTTTATTAATAAACAATTAAAATGCCTCTTTATTTTTTCAGACACATTTATTATAGCCTATAACTCACCAATAAATCACCTTTCTGTAGGCTGTGGTTGCTCCTTCGGGAAAAACATAATTTCCAGGTTCTAATTTGGCCTTAGAAAACCAGTAAAATCATCAACAACAAGAAAATTATATTTATTTGTGAATATTTTAAATTTTTAATGAAGGGGGAAAAAGTCTTAAACTATTTTTTTTTTTTTGCGCAGCATTTGGTGTAGGCCGCGGCCTACAGTTCAAATTAAATTTTGGTGTTCAACTTTGCGTTTTAAAAAATACAACAACCATTCATTTTTCGTTTTGTAATTAAGGGTTAAATTTAATATTGCACAAATCTGTAATGGAAACGCGCCTAATGACAGATCAATAGTAGGCCTATTGTTGAATATTAACTTAAGAAATACTTAGAGCCATTTTGTATAAGCGTATAATGTTAAGTATGTTGCATCTATCAAAGATAGAACTTGTTATCTTCTTCTTTTCCTTGTTCTGTTTGTATTATGTTTTGTGTGCTCCGCGTTAAACATGAAATCCGCCCACTTCCGGCATCAGACGGTTAGGCTGGCGCTGTCATAGGCCCTGTCCCAAATGGCACACTCCGGACTTGTGGACTTTCTCAGAGTCCACACTTCGGTGACGTCATGTAGTGCAGACCTATATGGCCCTTAGCGCGAGTCTGCGAGGGCGCATTGAGGGGTATTTTTGGGACAGACTCGATCGTCAGGCCGGAAACAGGAAGACGGTCTGATTGTTGTTATGGACAGGAGCTACAGGTTCAGGGAAATATGCTGCCTATTGTTGTTGTGTTTACATATGACTCAGTAAAGCCCTGATATTCTGTTCTATTTATTTAATGAATCCTAGTGCGATCGTATTATTCAGCTCGCTATTATTAGCCTATGTTTGAGACATCAACCACTGGTCAATGATCATAATGTTTGTATAAACTTGTCATAAAAACCGTAATGATAATTACACTTAAATGTTTTCTTCTCAGGCATGTTAACAATTGTCCGTGAGCGAAATCTCCTCCCATCCGTTGCGTCTGATTGGGCTTTCGCAAGCATTCCTGAGTAGTGAAAGTGCGTGGAGCCTGCATCTATGCGGGCTTCACGGAAGACCGCTTCAAGGGTACAAAGGGGGCGCTGCTGAGCACACTTCAGAGCGTTAACATGCTAAATGGGACGGCCTACGGACTAGTATACTCGGCGAGCACGCGCAATTTAAGTCCACGAGACCGAAAGTCCGCATGAAGTGCGCCATTTGGGACAGGGCCATAGGCGCTGTGGTCCTCACACTGCTATGACGTATGGTTCTGCGGTTCTGCAGTTGGTTAATATTGATCTAAGTGGGGACCTTGCAAACAATGGGACAAAGGTGGCAAAATCTGAAATCCGTGTGGGGACATTTTTGGTCCCCATGAGGAAAACAGCTTATAATTCATACTAAGTGATGTTTTTTAAAAATGTAAAAATGCAGAACATTTTTTGATGGGTAGGGAACAGAATATACACATAGGGTATAAAAATCATGTCTATGGAATGTCCCCATAAAAACCCAACATACCGGTATGTGTGTGTACACAACTTGTGTAGTTCATTCAACTACCAGATGATGGTGGTAAATGAAAACTTATATAATAAATGAATAATACACTTGATAACCCTGACAAAATTGAGTAATGAAGTGCATTTTTGTCTCAAGCCAAATATTCTGAATGTGCAAGTTTTAAAGCATTTGTTTTTAAAAAAAATCTCTAAATGTCCATGACCTAACTTCTTGTGTGGAACAGATTTATAATAGAGTTGGACTGAATGCATGTCTGGCAATTTATTTGGTGTATTAAGTGCTACAAAAGCATGTGAATTGCTCCAGGGATAGATTGAATTGATACTGAGAGCAGAAGGCTATATGAATATATGATTACATGTCTATTCAACCATTTTAACCAAATGATGAAACAGGACTCTTGCTCAAACCAAAAAGCCCATTGCAGCAGCTGAGGGCAATATCCAGACACTAAAAACCTTTCACTCTCTCTCAATTGCTGTTGCTTCCTCTCCAGAGCATTATGAACACTTCTATCGCAGAGATAAACGGAAGAGTGCATCCTCTCCACATCTCTGTAACAAGTCTATAAAGACTGGGGGGAAAAGGTTCTTCACCCTGTAATACATTTAAATGTCCTTAAAATCTTCAAATGGCTATACCACAATCAGGTTACTGTGAGAATTAAATAGTTCTTGTTTTTTTTATATTAAATTAAAAGTCTCCATACCACTTCATTTTTTTTCTCCACATTTTGTTATTTTGCAAATAACAAATTTATGTTAACTTTGCAAATGTATTAAAAAAAAACTGAAATATTTCTTTGCATAAGTATTAATACCCTTTTCTGGGACACTTGAAATTTAGATCAGGAGCATTCCAATTTCACTTGTGGAGTTAACCTGTGGCAAATTCAATTGAATGGGTATGATTTAGAAAGGCGCACACACCTCTCAATAAAAGCTCTAACTAACAGCTGAAAATGCATAGAGCAAAAACCAAGCCATGAGGTCAAAAGAACTGCCTGTGGCGCTCAGAGACATGATTGTATCAAAACACAGATCTGGGGAAGACAATTCTGCTGTATTGAAGGTAGCACAGAAGCATGTAGCCTCCATAATCCTTAATGGAAGAAGTTTGGAACGATTGGGACTCTTCAGCTGCCTCCTGACCAAACTGAGCAATTGATGGAGAAGAGCCTTGGTTAGGGTCATGACCAAGAAGCTGATGGTCACTGGTTGCGCTCCATGATCATATATGGAGATGGGAGAAATTTACAGAAGGACAAACATCACTGTAACACTCCTCTTATCTGGGCTTTAGTGGCAGACTCTCCTCAGTGGAGACAGGAAAACCCACTTGAAATTTGAAAGATGAAAAAAAAAACACCTAAAGGACTCTCTCAGACTGTGGTAAACAAGATTCTCTGGCCTGATGAACCTGTTCCAAGCATCATGTCTGGAGGAAACCAGGCACTGCTCATCACCTGCACAACACTATCCCAACAGTAAAGTGTGGTGGTAGCAGCTGCATGGGTGTTTTTCAGTGGCAGGGACTGAGGGACTCGTCAGGGTAGAAGGAAAGCTTAATGCAGCAAAATATGGAGATCCTTAATTAAAACCTAGTCCAGAGCCCTCAGAACCTCAGACAGGGCAGAAGGTTCACCTTCCAACAGGACAATGACCCTAAGCACACAGCTAATGCCATGGACACTCTTAACGACTAGCTGTAACATTCTAAGACTGAACTGAACAGACTTACAGACTGTTTCCAACAACTGCAGCGGATTTCAAACACCAACTGTGAACACCAGCTAAACGGAACCGTCTCTGACTCGACTTGTTTGGGCATGATCGGTCGTAAGTATATATCAAATTACATTCATAATCGGCCTTACAGTCGTTAAGTGTGTCCCCAGCTTTAGACAATGCAAGAGTGGCTTATAGACAACTCTGAATGTCCTTGAGTGGCCCTGTCAGAGCCTGGGCTTGAACCCAATCGAACATCTCTGGAGAAACCTGAAAATGTCTGTCCACCGACGGCCCCCATCCAACCTGACAGAGCTTGAGAGGATCCGAGGAGAAGAATGGCAGAGAATCGCCAAATGTGCAAAGCTTGTCGCATCATACCCGAAAAGATTGTAAATACTGTAAAGGTGCTATAACTAAGTACTGAGTTAAGGGTTTGAATACTTATGCAATGTACTTATTTCAGTTTTTCTTTTTTAATAAATTTGCAAAGTTGTCACCGATCTGTTTTTAATATGTGTATGGAGTGTAGATTGATGTGGGGAAAAAGTAATTTAACATGATTTAACATTATGTTTAAGTAGCTTAACATAAGGCGGCAACATAACAAAATGTGAAAAAAATGAAGGGGTTTGAAGACTTCCGCAAGACATAGTGTGTGTGTGTGTGTGTATGTATATATATATATATATATATATATATATATATATATATATATATATATATATATATATATAGAGAGAGAGAGAGAGAGAGAGAGAGAGAGAGAGAGAGAGAGAGAGAGAGAGAGAGAGAGAGAGAGAGAGAGAGAGAATGGGAATAAATTAACTTCATTTTAGTGACCATATTCACATTTTACTGCTGTCAAAGCTTAACAATTTCCGTTATTTTATTATTTGAGCTGTATAACCATTTTCAAAAAGTGGACACACACAAAAAGACACTTCTGTCTTGTTAAACTAGGAAATATAATTTATTGCATAAAAATTATATTTAGTTACAGTAAGAAGTCTAAACATTTATGTACAGTATAACTTTACAGCATTACATGAAGACTCAAAAAAGACTCCTGACTTCTTGTGTACCTTCTTTGATATAAAATAACATCTGAACAAAACAAAAAAAAGGTTCAGCCACACTTGAGAATCCATGAACAGCAACTACCATCCAGAGAAAAGCAAAGCCCATTAAGCTTCACATGTGAAAGGCTCAAAGGCGTTTTCGTGTTACATCGACTGAGAGATGACTGGAGACATTTCAGAGCCATTTAAAAGCTTCAGAGTTCACAATTTCAATGTTATTTGCTGTCTTCGTCATGTAGAGGGTCAAAAAAAATCCTCCGAACAAACTTCTCGTTGTTCATTGTGGGGGCACAAGACAGTGACAGCCCAAAAGCTTCCTAAACAAATGAGGAGAACGGCACACAGGTCACGGATCCCTGACCCCCAATTACAGTCATTTTGTTTGCATTTATTACGGCTGAGAGGCCTAAGAGGTCCAGTTTCCCCCAGCTTAGATACAGCAGTGATCAAAAGAGGGACAGTAACAAGATTCCCATTCCACATACTTCATACAAGAGACATCAAGACGTCCACAGATTCACTTTTTGTTGTGCACTTGCATAGTACTTATAATGGGAAAGGGCACAACAGATATGATGAAGCCTGTTCATTCATATACACTGTAGCACTGACTGATAGGTTGGTGCAAACAAGCTCTGTCACACTGTATTTCTCTCTCTCTCTCTCTCTCTCTCTCTCTCTCTCTCTCTCTCTCTCTCTCTCTCTCTCTCTCTCTCTCTCTCTCTCTCTCTCTCACACACACACACATCTTGGTTATTTAATTCACACCTTTACAGGCATGGACAGATAACTGCACATTTCCTTTTTGTTTTGTTTTGTTGCCAGACATTTGAACACTTGTGAAGAAAAGGTCAAGAAAAATAAAAGAAATGGACCAGCATCCACTTCAAACGATTATATGACTTCTGATAATAAGTAGTACATGGCTTTCAGGCTTACTCAAGGGAAACCCATTAAACCCCGAAAGTCAAAACAGACAATAAAGAGCAAGTGGGTCATACTGCAATCAACAGAGCACTTACGCCACCTTTCATGGCTACTATTTATAATTTAAACAGCACGACTGACTGGCATCAAAACCTGAAAACGGCTTTCTGCCATCCGCACAATTTCATACTCTTTAACCAGTGCAGCATATTTGCAGTACGCTTTCCCAAGAAGGATCAAAGCATATTTAACCTCAGCGTAACATTTCAATTTCATTCCATCTCAGTTTTAATGACCAAAAAAAGTCAGCTCTTACTTGTGAGGTACATCACAAAAACCTTTAAATGCAAGCTTTAACTGCTATCGTGCCTCTTTTCAGTCAGAGATGAATGCAACATTGCAGCAGTTTTAAAAAAAAAGAACATAACGGCAGTTACGAACAGAAGAGTGAAAAACAGTTATCCACAAATAGGGATAATAACTTAAAAAAGTCCGTTCCCTATAGGAAACTAATATGAGTTTACCAGAAAGCTCTCCTGGATTACAAATGATCGACTGAATATAAAAAAGAGAGATAACGGAGGCTAATGACAGTATGATCAGAGAAAGAAAAAGATTGGTCCTCTGCTAACGAGAACGCACAAATCCATCCCTGTATGCTATTTCAAAAGACACAAAAAATGATGCTTCAAACTAAAGTAAAAGTGAAGCAACTCTCCGAAGCATGTGGTTTGTTTCAAGTGAAATCGTTATGAAAGCTGATTTTAGTGCAGATGATTTTAGCTCCTTTTTAATATCTGCCTTCTTTCCACCTTTACTCTTGTTTATTTGTATGCGAGCACATTTCCTGAGGAGCCTGGCGCACTGCTGTTTTACCGGACACAGAATCTCAGTGTCTTTAAGCATCTAGCGGTCGCTAGGAAACAAAGCCAGCTGCTCGATTATGTGCAATGGCGTTAGATACTTCATACTTTCACACTTGCTATGTGTAGCAGTGTGTATGAGTATGATGCAACTATCATTTAATCATGAGCTGATACCAGCAAATGCACCAAAGAACTGACTTCTTTTCAAACAACATCTCTGTTTTGTGATTGCAGCATCATCTCATTTGCTACATTTAGATATGTTTTATTCAAAGATCATCCAGAGCGCCTGACCACAGGTCATACGCGTTGCAATCCTTGGAATATTCTGCATGAGCACAAAGGAACTGAGGTAAAAGGCAAGTTGTAACGATGTACTGGAGTGCAGTTTCCATCCGCTTGCATTAATTCTAGGTTTTTAGTGGCGAACATGTCCCTTTTCACACTTTTTTGATTGGCCGATCAGCAATCTCCGTCCGTCGTCATGACAACCAAGACCTCACTCTTGCCCATCTCTTCAAGAGCTGTCGCCAAGGAGACCAGGTCTGCGTCACCCTGGTGACAAGCTTCCCAAAGGTCTAGCAGCACACCTGTGGGGCTGGGTTTGGTTGCAAAGTAGTTCAGATACCTGAGGGAGAGACGTGGAAAGAGATGAAACAGTTCTCATCGTCTACGTCATGTGTAGAAATAAATATGCAGAGTTTTTTTTGGTGCCGGGAAAGATGCATGCAAAAAAAAATACCTGTCAAAGCCCAGGCTGCGAGCCAGCATTCTCCAGTCGCAACCGCGTGCGCTGGGGGCATCCAGACTGGCACATATTTTCTGGCGTATGGATACGGGCAGTCGGAAAGCATATGGGCCTACTTGAGATGAAGGCAGACACGAACCGCCTGCTGGCAATGGAGAGTGGGGAGGCAAGGTCTGAAGAGCAAACGCACAAACACAGGAAAAAAAGTCAGTGCCAGATACTATATATTATTTTCAAATCATTCATTAGTGACTTGACAGAATAGGTCCTGCTGTTTTCTGTACCTCTTGGATGTCGGTGTTAAGCTGGAATATCTGTCCCTCGCCCTCCACCTGTCTGACACAGATCTTGCAGGTGAGCTGGGAAACCACCAGGCTTCCTCTCTCCAGACTGAAGGTGCAATGCAACGGCCGCTGACTCCCACTCCAAATGTGATAGAATGGGATTTCCTGGGACCATACACACAATTAAGAGGATCATTTTTAGTGAAATGGAACATCATGAATTGCATCTGACGATGCTCAAATGGGTAACATTTTAATAATACTCCTACACAATTTTGTACGATTTTTTTCAGCTCACTAAGGCTGCATTTATTTGATTCAAAATACAGCAAAAACAGTAATATTGTGAAATATTTTTTACAATTTAAAGCTGCAGTCCGGCGTTTTTCCTCTTTGTCGCCATCTCTGTTCGAAATCTGCAATTGCAGTCATTCGCGGAATTATCAACTTTACGTGAGTTGTACTTCAACGAGACTGGCATTCAGAATCACAGATTACTCTTTTTGGAAGTATGACCAACAACATAACAATTTTCACCGGAAAATGTCATCTGAACAAGTAAGAAACATCCACCTTTGTTCTGGTTCTGACATTGCAGTAAATCGTGGTGATTAAATCTAAAAATCGCTTATAAGTTATCATATCACGCAAAACCGTGCAAATTATACTTTTTTCTCAAATTGTTAATGTTAACAACGCAAGCATTGCGTGGCTACATGTAATGTCCTTCCGATATGTGTCCTTGTTTTCACATGGGCTGTTTGCAGTCTCTTTTTTTCTGTAGCCACTCCGTAGTCCGAACGAGAAAATCTCTTGCATTTTACAGCGGGTGAATCTGTTGTCACTGGTGATTGTCATTTGAACCTTTCTATTAGTATAATTGATAAGTTTAATTATATCAAGTGCAGTGTGAAAAGGCTATAAATCTCCACCTCACACGCAATATAGCCTACTAGCCGAGACTCCTCCTTTATGTGCACAGATGTGACGTAATGACGCAAAGACATGCTCACAGTTGTCAGCAAGGATGCATTAAATTGACAAAAAAATTCTGTAAATACATTTATAATGGTTCAATAGCTTTCAATTTCAATTAAGCATGTTGAGCATGATTGCATTAGTTTCATTCATACTTCAGAAGCGCACGCTTAGGGAGCGTCCCCAAAGAGTCGTTTTCAACGACGCAGTGCGAGTTCCCTCGAAAGGGCAGATCAACTAGCAGATAGCCAAGGGGTATACATTTCTGTTTCAAAGTAGACCAAACTACATTTGTAACTAACTTTAAAAAGTTAGGACCAGTCTTGTGGAAAAAATAAAGACTAACTTTTTAAGACTAGTCTAAGCAGTTTACAGTATGTAACAGGCCACAGGTGTTTGAAGGAGAGGGATTGAAAACTAGGAGGGATTTGTGACAAAAATAAATGTCGTTTCACAGATGGAGCAAGTTAATACATTAAACCAAACAAAACGAGAAGAAATTCTAAATTCTAACCATATAACCAATAACAATACAAAATCTCTCACCTGATACTTAGCCAGGAGTTTACTCCTCCAATGCGAATGAGGAATGTCATGAATTGATAGCCGCAGGTTGTGGTAACTGTCCTTAAAGAGGAGGGGTTTGGGATCCTCTAGTAAAACCCCTCCCAGACTTCGCTCAACTTCTAATACTTCCTGCAATAAGATAAAGACAAGATTTATACTTATTTTACATTTTCAATCCAAACATTGTATTGGCAAAGTAAACTTGGGAAGGCCCATTAAGTGGGGCAGGTAGACTGACCTTAAGGGCATGTGGGGTGTCCTGTATACAGTAGACCCTCAGGCTGTAGTCCAATGAGAGGCACGGGGCCCGAGGAGCAAAGAGGGCCAACTGCAGTCTCTTACAGGCTGGTCGAGGGGGAGCCGACTGTCCCACCAGACCATACGTCCCCAGCTGCTCCATCAGAATATGGCAGCTTTGCTCCTCCACCTGTAGGTAGCAGGGAGACGACAGACTCTCCTCTCCCACAGTTAGCACCTCCTAGTGGATGGGAGGAAAATAAAAATGTTACACTATGGCCTGGGCTGAATCTGAAATCGCCCCCCAAACCATCATTCACTATTTCCTACGTTAGTCCACTAATACTGTTCACTTGAAGAAGTGAATAAAAACAAGTGAGCGAATTCGGACCGCCGTTGATCATACTTCGGTTGTACACTCATTATTGCAGTGCAATATGGGATTGAATAAGTGCACTCATGTCCACTATGGTTTTGGACACCACTACAAATGGCTGTCCCTCTAAATAACGCCCTATTTGAGGGTATAGGGGGCGATTTCAGATTTAGGACTGGTTTCACAGACAGGCCTTAGATTAAGTCAGGATTAGGCTTTAGTTCAACTAGGACATTTAAGTACGGTAGGTTTTATAAACATGCCTTAGGGGAAAAAAAACATTACTGGTGTGCATCTTGAGACATAACAATGAGACAAAGCAAGTTGTTTTTAGTTAAAACAGCTCAAACATGCATTTTAGTGCTTAAGCCTTGTCTGTGAAACCGAGGGGGTATGTCTAATGATGTGATGTCTGTCAAGAGTATATCCTATCCTGATTTAACCTGTCATCCATTAACACTCATCATTCCTTTTGCTCTTTCAATTACCCAACCTCATCCTTCACTGATTCTCTGTCATTATCCAAAGATCTATAGCTGCTCTCATTTTTCAGACATTATGCTCACCTCCCAGGAGCCTTGATGGTTCTGCATTTTGAGGGTGAGGGTCCAGTCTGGGGGCTCTAGCTGGGCACAGTGAGGCAGACTGAGGATTACAGGTCTGCTCAGCAGCATGCCGGAGGGTCCGCAGCTCACCACCGGACTTAATACCGTCTGACTACCATCTGATGGCAACCTGACACACAAACACAGCAGCAGAGGTGAGCAACCTGACATCCATGCAACTCAAATTAAGTACAACATCAAAAACACAACATCCCATATTCTGTCCTCCTTTATTTTGAGAAATATTAGATTAGAAATTGTTTGTTTTTATCCTTTTGCCACTTGTCCTTATAATGATAGTGGAAAGGAAAGATTGGGAAGTGGGATACAGAAATGCTGCATTCCAGATTCAAACTTGTGTCGGCCACATGAGCACCAAGGCTCAGCCTCACTGTGCCAAAAAAGACATGCTATGAGCTATGGCTCTAACAATACTTTTTTTTTAGGTTTTGAGAAAAATTATGGCACCTACAAATGGTGAGAGGAAGACAAAGCTTGCAGTCTGAAAGCTCTGAAGGCAGAGCAATATGTATATATTTCATATTTGACAATAAAACAAAAACAGTAAAATAAATAAAGAAGAAGAAAAAAAGAGAGAGCCTCAGCAAAAAAGTCAGAGCTCAGACAAGCATTCAAGACATATTTGTTTGTTTGTGTTTTTCTGCTGTGTCATAGTTTTGAAATGTTATTTTTTTTCCTAATGCTGCCACAGGGGTCAAAGCTTTTCTGCAGTCAATATTGCTCTGCAAGGACTGTCGAGATGTTTTGAACTGTTTGCAACTGCACAAAGTGACAGATAAATGCAAGTGTTATAAGTCAGGAAATGACAGTAGGATGGGGCCGGGGCACTGAGAAACTGTTTTAAGTGGCTGACTTACGTTGTTTTCTCCCATTTGTTTATAATGAGATACATCTCGTAGAACTTGCCCTGAGGAATCGTCCCTGGTGGAACCAACAGGCTCACCCCTGGCAGGGAGAAGGGGGAACAGAGGTTAAAAAAATAAAACAATATACATTTTTAATTAAATACTTTCAGTATATAATTGCAGTATTTTTGCACTGTAATGTGAGCTATTATTTTTATTAAATATTTTTAATTTTGTTATATTAAAATTCATTTTAGTATATATATATATATATATATATATATATATATATATATATATATTTACAGTATGTGTGTGTGTGTGTGTGTGTGTATGTCTATATAATATAATTTAATCATACAGAAGAAGCTCTGCAGTGATTTTGTTTTTACTTGGATCAGGTGTGTACGGTGGCCGAGAGAGCTCAACGCGCTGCAACTGAAGCACACACATGCAAATAGAAAAAAACGCGTGCAAATAAAAAAAATCACATGCAAATAGAAAAAAACACCTGCAAATGAATAAAAAACATCATCATCAGTTTCACAACACGTGTGCTCCAAATACAGAAACGCGCTGCAAAAGTTCACAACACAACCAAATACAGAAACGCGCTGCAAATAACACAGACCACAACGGAAATGTTTCCAGGGGAACCAAATAAGTGACGAACCCGGCTGGGACGTGCTTATTGCTCGTGAGCTTCCCTTTGCCTACTCCCTTCGAAGGGCAGATGGCAGAGCCCTTAAAGTGGGACTTTGGAGTGCGCAGGGCTAGTGTGCTGTTATAGCCGTGTGGAACGCACTTGATGAAGGAGCAACGAAAGACAACGTAATTCCTCATTATTTTCACCTGGGATGTTCCCATGACAACGCAGCACAGTGTCCATCAGCTGAAGAGCTGTTCATACCACAGAAATATAATGCTGTTAACATAACGGTTTTAAATAAATTTTAATTTACAAAAAAGCTTTTAAAATATGTGTGTGTATATATCTGTGTGTCTCAACTTTAAAATTTTGGAACCTACATTACCTTACATTTCTTATGAAACTTTTCTTTATGAAAATTTAAACATAACATGAAACAATTTGTACAGTGTAACAAGAAAGATAAATATTTTTCCTTCATGTTCTTCTTCTCTCTTTTTTATTTATATATTTTAGTTTTCAGCTCGTTGTTCTTTTCTCGTTTGTAATCTGATGACATTGAACATATTGTTAATACATTTGTTAATAAATTGTGTATATTGTTATACAAGTTGTATGTCATAAAAATGTAATCTCTGTATGTTTTGCAGAATAAATAAATAAATAAAGTAGAATTTTAAGCTGTAAGCACCAGCACGTCCCAGCCGGGTTCGTCACTTATTTGGTTCACCTGGAAACATTTCCGTTGTGGTCTGTGTTATTTGCAGCGCGTTTCTGTATTTGTGTTGTGAGCTTTTGCAGCGCGTTTCTGTATTTGGGTGGTGTTGTGAGTATTTGGAGCTCATGTGTGTTGTGAAACTGATGAAGATGTTTTCTTAATTTGCCGGTGTTTTTTCTATTTGCATGCGTTTTTTTCTATTTGCACACGTTTTTTTCTATTTGCATGCGTTTTCGTTTATCTGCATGTGTTTTTTTTTATCTGCAGCGCGTTGAGCTTTCTCGGCCACCGTAGGTGTGGGCATGCAAAACAAATTTTTGTTGGTACAACAAACTAATAAATGTATCTAACATAAGAGGACTTGACTAACCCTCATCCTTCCCCCGCACTTTGTAATACATCTTTCCCAAATGACCCGAAGCCCTAAAATTATACCTTTTTTTTTTTTGTCCAGAAAGCTTATTTTACTACATTTTGATAAAAAAAATATTTAAATCTATTTTTAATGCAATTTTTTGGGAGACTTTTGGTTATTTTATATTTTATTTACCTTTAAATTACTAGATTTGATCAATAAATAATAAATAAATAGTACTTTAAGCACATTCCATACATTCAACTTAAATTCAAAATAACTCAATTTCATGCATAACCCTTTTAATTCAGCTCAAAATATCTTACATCGGGTGTCTTTGCCGACCTCTTGTGGAAAAAAAATATATATACAGTATATAACATGATATTTCATGACTTTTGCCACTAGATGGCCTTATAGCTCTATTTTGAGCAAATGAGCTGTTCCGCTGGATCCTTAAGTCAGTTCCCTTCAGTATGCATTCAGATACACATGTAGACATTATAAAATAATTTTTTTGGTAAAGTTTTAGCATTTTTAGTTTAAATTTTGAGCATTTTTAGGTTTATCTACGCTCAGCACGCTGAAGCATTCCTCGCATTCATTCCTAAGGGGATCAAATTGACCCACGAGGGAAGCATTTGTTACTTTTTTAAATTTCAACCACAATTTTTTGGTGTATTCGTAGTTCAAGTGCGACCAAAGTCCTAGGGTCTTGGACCCCCCTGATGAACACTCAATTTGAAAACGTTTTTTTTTTTTTTTTTTAAATGAGTTTCAGGTCAAAATGACCCGAGGGAAGAATGAGTGCTACCAGAAGTGGAAATTATTGAAAAAAAAAAAGCCTATTACCCGTATTAGGGATGGTGAGACGCCCACCCAGGGAGCCCAGTGTGGCGCTGGCACTGTGACTGGGCTCCCTGGGCAGTGTATGCCCACGGTAGTCTTTAGGTCCAGAGCCCACGGTCTTCAGGCTCATGATCTCCCCGTCAGTAGAGCCCGGGCCTGACGGTAGCTCGAGGGACGACATGGTAGAGGAGTTGTACACCTTTATCTTCAGGCTAGGAAGTGGGTCCAGCAGGGGAGACGTGGTCATGGGGATCTTATGCTGAGAGTCCAGTGTGGCCTGCTGCAGTGCGAAAAGCGGCCCGCGAAAGGTTCCGGCACTGGCTGTGAGGTCAGGAGGGGCTGTCGGATGCAGTAGATGTGGATTATCTAACAAAGTAGAGAAGCGAAAAGAGAGAAGGAAATGTTTCTGGCTAGCTGCAAAGTTGCAAGAGAGGATTTGCCTAAGAAATGAGAGTATTAAAGGGTAGAGGATTTAAAAGAGGAGCCATATAAACAAGTTATAGCAGATTAAATACTTTTGAGAGAGCAGGTGACAGCAGGAGAAAGGATTAAAACTTAACATATAGCGGGGAAAAAGAGAGTTTATAATAGGTTTGAAGGGGTTGAGAGGAGTGAGAATGAAACATTAAAAAAGTGAGAAAGAGATAGTGAGGAAACACGGATGTCTCACCCTGTCGTGGTGGTTTGTAGTTGCCAGGATGGAAGGCTGCAGTAAGGGCCGATGACGAATCTGTGATTTCACCGTGGAAATGGCGGCAGCTCCGGCGGTAGACCAGGATGCCCACACACAGCACGAGGATCACGCTCAGCAGCAAAGCCCCCACCAGCCCTGCGTACACCATTACACCAGCGCCGGAGCCAAGAGCTGAGAAACATACAGGTACAGATTTACTCATACATACAAACATGTCACTGGTGTAAATAAATACATTATGCAACACAAAAATGTGAACAAAGGAAAATAAATAGGTTGGAAAAAGGAGAAGAGCTTAATACCCAGACTTTAAACTATCAGCATAAAGTCTCGCAGCTTGTTCCGTTCAAGAGATGTCCACTGAACAGCGTGTAAAGACCAATCACAGTTTTTGTTTTGTTTTTATGCATCATTTACAGAGGTTTATCCACCTTATTTTTAACTTAAGTGCGGGTGCGACTATTTGTAACTTGAATGTACGAGGCTTCCGGTGTCATCTGCTTCATGTTATTTTTAGCTGTAGAAAACAGCTTATTATGCAGCTTGATATTGCAAACTGCAAATTTCTTATGCTATGTTAATGTATAGTCGTAATTATAAACACTGGTTTGTAGCACAAACTATTTACTGCACTTTGTTATTGTTCTAGTTATTTACCTATAGACCTTAATCAGGGTAGTGCCATATTTAATTTTTGACAGGAATGAAAATGTTGCTGTGAGGGGATAGAAGTACAGTGTTTAATGGATTGTGCTGTTGTTTAACAACATACCGCTTGTCCAGCTGACGAAACATCTTTCCGAAAAAAAGAAAAAAAACTTTCAGAAGAGAAAAACTCAATAAAAGACTTTTAAAAGTTGTGAGTTATAATAGAAATAATGTGATCTAGGACCTTTATGCAGTGCTTGACATTGTAAAGACTGTAAGTCTATCCCGCACAGCCTCAATTTCATCCGCTTTAAATTCAATATGGTGTCTAACCTGACTAAAGTCTAAACCGGCTAATGTATTGGAAGTCTCACACATTCACAGAAAACAGCTTACTTCTCCTTGGCAAAATAAGGTGGATATGCAATACTTTAACTATTTTTTTCCCCAGGAAGTTACATAGCACCGGCTAATCGTCAAATTGTAACTGGTGATGCTTGCTATTTTTGTGGTCAGTAAACAGATTGTGGGTGGTCTGAGGATAATAAAAAGGGTCTAAAAGTTTGAACTTGTCTGAACAGTTGGGGGTGCTGTAGATCTAAGTCCACTGTGGGACTCTCTTCCCTGACTCCTGATCCCTGTCTCTTTTTTAATTCAGCCATTGCTGCATTAAGTACTATATTTACATTCCTTAGTATACTATAAAAAGGCTTTAGGAGGAGAGTAGAGAAAGAGGTGATCACATAGGTACTGCACTCAAGAGACAGAGGAGAGAAAATGAGGAAGAGAGCAGATGCGTGTGAAGACTGAGAGAGGGAAAAAGGGCTCAAGTGACGGGACGGAAGTGAATCTGACAGCCATCTTAACTTATTACAGCAAATGGAACCAAGCTGAATTAGGTACGTTATTTTTTGGTGCTGAATGTCACATTGGTCTCAGAATATTAGCATCACTTGAACATTAAGCTATACTATTGATCGCTCTGGGCCAGAATGATGCACAGTCATTAACTTCAATGTCTTCAAAAAGCACTCTATTTCTGAACCAAGGCTGCAAATGTATTATACATCATTTTCCTGGAAGGCGTATGCACATTTTCCTGTGTGTGTGTGTGTGTGTGTGTGTGTGTGTGTGTGTGTGTTTATAAATTGCATAACTCTGCATACTATACTGAACAGGACAACAACCTCTTACACCTGAAAATGATATTTAAACGGTTATCAAGAAAATGTATAAACCTATTTAGACGCCAAGCCAATTAAATAAAACAATATTTGGTCATTTTAAAACTCTCAGGCTATTACTATGTTCACTTGGCCTGTTAACAGAAAGAGGTGCTCCATGGCAGTTCCAAAATATTGTGACAGCTGAAACATACAATTTTAGTGAAAATTACATTTATTTTATATTTAAATTGACAATCAATTAAATTGATCAAATAAAAATTAGTAATGGTAATAAGAAAATAAATAAATATATAATCATAAAAAACAACTCCCAAAGCTGCACAAAATGTCTCATGCCTGTAGATAATTTCAAATTGGACTGTTAATTCAATCAATCAATCAACCAATCAGTCAATCACCAATAATAATAATAAAAAATGCCAAAGCTGTAAAAAGTGTCTGTAGATCATTTAAATATAGACCGCGAGGTGCTGCCCACTATTTCATAATCTCAATTCACATGTTTTCACTTCATTTCACATGGCTCTGTTTTATCATGCAAGACAAGTGTGCTACATATCTAGAGATGAACAGGAAAGAAATGACAGAGTGAAACTACCCACACAAACACGCACACATCATGCATACAGTATATTGCATCTTTTAGATTAATATTTCCAGTTGCTTTTTCATGGCTTTCCCAGACACAATCACATAAGTAGCCAGGCACACAGAGGGAGAGGGTGAAAAGTGGATGCAACAAAGTGTCAAATAAAAAAACACTGTTATTAAAATGAAAACTTACGATGGCTTGAATGTTCAATAGAAACCTTTTTATCTGTTAGAAAAAAGGCAAAAACAAAGAAAATAGAAAAAGGAAAATAATGAACACAAGGATGGATGAGCAAAGTTATGAGCATAGATCAGAGATAACTGCAATTGAAAGTGGAACAAATAATCAATAAATGCAAATACAAGCAAATGAAACATCAAACCATAAACATTGAAATCAAAGGTTTATGGCGGGCAGAGCAAAAGTAAATATCTTACAGCTCTCAAGGGATGGTAGGCACTAGAGGAATAATTGGTGAGGATATATATATATATATATATATATATATATATATATATATATATGAATGTGTGTGTGTGTCTATGCTGCATTATTAATGCTGGAATCTGGGTTGTGCTCCAGACAGGCCACACTAAAACTTCCAGTATGCACTGTGTTCTGGCTGAACAGTGTGTGCATATGTGAGTGTGTGAGCAAGCTATTGATGTTCTCATGGGAGTATTCAATGCTGTCAGATGTGCTCTTCCAAAACCAGCCCTAGGATGAGCACCCACTGTCAAGATGAATCTGGCTCACTGTCACATGGCTGATGTGTTTCTTCACTTGCTAGTATTAAAGTACATTTTGTCTGACTGCCCAAACCTCACCGTTTACCCTCCTGTCCATCTGTGCTCGCCCGGAGCCCTGTGCTAACTCATTTCTGAGGATGTGAGGACCAGCATTATTTTAGTACCATTATTTATATACTATTATACTGTATGCTTTTTAATTTTATGCTGTTTTCATTTTAATTTTAGTTAAAGTTAGAGTAATTTTATAGTGTTTTCCAATTTGTATTAGTTTAAAAAAAATGTGTCTGTTTTTTTTATAATTTCAGTTTGAATTATTTTAGTACATCAAGTTAAACTAAATAAAAAGAGAAAATGTTGCCTTAGGACCAGGTTCATATCTGTCACATACTCATTAGAGTGGTAGAGTCACATTCCAAAAAACGTTGTCATTTTGTCACTGATGATGCTGGGTCATGTGACTTACTGCGGGCACACAGTCCCTCTGTGCAGTTCTTGCTCTCCATCATGCTGCCGCTGCAGTGGCGTCCTCCATTACGCGGTGGGGGCGCTTGACATTCACGACTGCGCCAGTGCGTGCACTCCGTCCCACACGCGGACCACTTGGCCCACTCCGTCCAGCCTCCATCCACTAGGAAAATACAAAATCAGCGATTACGCAGTGGATCATGTGTGAATCTGTTAGTGGGGGGTTATACAAGTGTGTCATGTGAAGTTGTGACAGATGTGTCTTCACCTGGACAGAGGGTGGTGCAGGTGACTCTTTGGAATGGTGGGCCATCACAGAAGGCTCCTCCATTGAGCGGTGCTGGATTGGTGCAGCTGCGTGTCCGTCGCTGCCAGCCCCGCCCACATTGAGCATTGCACTCTGACCACTCTGTCCAGGATGACCAACCCCCACTCACTAAGGAAGGACAACCAGATATACATATCATGAGAGATCCAGTTTGATCTGAGAAGAATGGAGCCTTTTAGCTACAGTAACTGGACTATAAAAGAAAGAAAGAAAACAAGCAGCAATGCAAAAGGAAACACTTTGAGCCATACAGCAGGATAAGATGTACAAGAGAGTTGCATATTATATTATACGTGAGGGATAATGAACAGTCAGACAGACTGAGGGTCCTGAAACATCCTGAAGGAGTTTATTTTCCAACAATGACCAGATTAATGTATTTAGTCCCGCGTAGTACACAGGTGTTAACCAAATAAATTAATAAATAAACATGAAATATTGATTTTGTGCTGAAATATTGTTATGGACACTACTGTTTCAAAAGCTTGGGGTTGGTAAGATTTTTTTAATGTTTTTGAAAAGGAGTCTCTTATGCTCACCCAACGATGCATTTATTTGATAAAAAAAATACAGTAAAAACTGTAATTGTAACGGTCACCAGCTGGAGTGCCCTTGAGAGCCACCAGAGGGCACTCCAGATAGGAGTATTATCACTCACAAACTACATTTCCCATACTCACTGCCTGGACTCACCATCACTTATCACTGATCACATTCACCTGTACCTCATTCACTGATTGCATTCACCTGTCTCATCATCCTGTTAGTCTGTCTATTTATACCATGTTGATTCATTCAGTCACCGCGAAGTCTTGTTTAAGTGTTACACTGCATTTCTGAGCATTATCCACCTGAGTTTGATTCCTGTGTTTGACCTGTGGATCGGTTATTGTTGCTGACCCTTCTCTGCCTGCCCTGACCCTGGACTGTTTCACTGGACTCTGATTCTCTCTGCCTGCCTCGACCCTTTGCTTGTATCTGGTTTGTCTCTGCCTTGTCTCCGTTGCCCTGTTTTGCTGTTGTTGATCCCTGCCTATTTGACTACTCTTAATAAACGCTGCGAATGGATCCCCTTGTGTCTGCTGCATCATAACAGTAATATTGTGAAATATTATTACAATTTAATTTATGTTTTCTATTTGAACATATTTTAAAATGTAATTTATTCCTGTGATGCCAAAGCTGAATTTTCAGCAGTCATACTCATTACTCAAGTCTTCAGTGTCACATGATCCCTCAGAAATCATTCTAATATGGTGAATATTATCAATGTTGAAAACAGTTGTGCTTCTTAATATTTTTTAGGTAAGCGTAAAACAATTTTTCAGGATTCTTTTCACAAGAACAGCATTTATTTAAAATATTTTGTATGTTCTTACTGTCACTTTGTTTTGATCAGAGAGAGTAATAGAAAAAGACATCAAAGTAGTACAATGTAGGTCACTGGTCAAATATACAGTTATCGATGATTTTAGACTGTCGAATGCTGGAACTGACCAATAAGGATCAAGTATTTCAGAGGGTGATTCTAGGGGTGATTCTAGTACTCTTCCCCTTGATAGATTATTTCAGTGATTCAGATGGCTGCAGGGATTCTGATTGGTCAAGTGGTTACCGTAGACGATGAGAGTGGCAGTGCTGCTGCGTCGCTTAGCGACCACATTGCGAGCCACGCAGGTGTAGTTAGCCGTGTCAGAGAGTCGAGCCTGCTTGATGATTAGGTCATGGTCGATGGTAATTAGAAAGTTAGAATCCAGCGCCGGGTCAATGAGCTCTTCGTTCTTCAGCCAGTCCACCTGTGGCATTATAAAAAAAATCAATACATTCAGACTGTAGAAGAATGATGTGTATCTGGACCAAAAACTGAACTTACAATCATTTGAATAAAAAATTAAAAAGCACCATGCTCTGAACACAAAAGAGGTGTAATTTAATGAAACTGGACAGTGTAAAATATCCTGTGTGGTTGAAAGTTTTATCAAAGCCTGAAAAGTGTAAACACCAAGCAATCAATCATTGTTTGTTTGTTTGTTATTTTGCATTGAACAAACTGAAGAAAACCCCAGATGGAGGTTGAGACAATAACAGAAAGGATGGGAAGGCGAGATGGCACCTCAGCAGGCGGGATGCCCTCTGGTGGACGACACTGCAACAAGACTTCCTGCTCCAGACGCACCTCCCTGCCAAGAGGCTCCTGCTCAAAGTTCTTCCTTAGGTCTGATAAACACAGAAATTATTTTTTTAAACAAAACAAACAACAAAAAAGTGTTTCCGTTTCTTTAAATTAAAAGCTAAGTATTATATTAGTAAGTAAGTATTATATGTGTTCTGGATTAAAGTAGCAATAGCAAAAATAGTCAAAATTCTTGGTTTCTCTTCAGGAGCGGTCTTCTAAAAAGGCATGACACAGCAACAGATCACATAAGCTGCTGAACACAAACTCACAGGCGATGCGGACGTAAGCCCGCCGGCTCTTTGTGGTGCCTGCCGAGCTCCAGGCAACACACTGGCACCAATAATCCTCCAGCCCAAACAACTCCTCTACCTGCGTCCGGGAGACAGAGATATCTACTTCTCTCACTACCAGACCTAAGACAGGGAAAAAATAGAAAAGAATATAAAAAGAATATATCAATCAAGTTTGAAACATATAGTGTAGTGAAATTGCAAGCTCCCACACTATGCTTTTTATTTAAAAATAATAGTTGCATTTACATTGATGCATTTAGCAGATATAATAAAAGATATATAATTGTAAAAAATTATATATATAATAAAAACTATAAATAATAAAATAACAATATAACATCAATACAAAATGAATAAACATTTATAAAATAATACACTTTTTTTTAAATGTTTAAAAAAATCATGAAAATAAAATAATAAAATGTATAAAAAATATTTACAATAATGTAAAGCTAATGTAAAAATAGTTATTAGGAAGATTATAAGTACTAAAGATTGATCGGGGCAGACAGGGTGAAACAGTTTTGATCATTTTATGATTCAGGCTTCCCTCACAGATCGTATGGCCATAGCCGTGTTCACTGACATGCAAGTAGACTATAAAGTACACAGTATGTTGCCAACCACTTCTAAATAAATGACTTTGACTATTCCAGTACTGTCAGTAAAGACAAATCACATCATTACAGCATACAAATACATCCTAGAGAATGTTAAAGAGGTATAAGCCATTAACCAAACCCACCAGCTATAAGGTGAATCACATCATTACAAACTTCAATTTGAAGCAAAAAGGTATTTGAAAATCAGACATAAAAAGGGTACAAGATTGTAGAGGGAAAAAACTACAATCCTTTTAAGTATAGCGAATGACACAATTGGATTAAAAAAGGCCGATAACTATAAAACTATTGATCTAAAGATTTTGAATGTTTATAGAAACAACATATATGTTGTTTAACTTTATAAGTTATCGTTCAAAATCATTTCCTCTGTGGAGAAAATGAATGGAAATTGTATTTCCGGAACTCGACTGTTGCACTCTGTTCTGTACTGCCAACTTTCTGGAATCAGCCTGGAAAGGGTTTTTTTCCTATTCTACAGTACACATGAACTTCAGAAGGTCAAGACCTGAACCCCACTAAACACCTGTGGGATGAACTGAAATGTCTAACTCCATATTAATGTCCATAGTAGTAAAATTAAATGTTCAACAACACATATAGCCTAAGTCTTGTGTTCAGGTGTCCACATCTTTTGGTCAATATGGCAAACTTTACCTGTAATAGGGTCCAAACTCTCCTTGGTCACATGGTCATTCTGGTTCACCCATTCTCCGTTGCATTTGAAGTATATCTGAGTGGCTGGAGCAGCCTTGCAGGAAAGTTTGACAGGTCTGTTTTTCACTATGAAGGCGTCCTCTGGCTCGCTCTGGAATTCGGGCAATGGTTCGGCCGGAGCAGACGGAAACGAGTCCGGGAGAACTTCGCTGTAATCGCTGCCATCTACAAAAACAAAGAGAGAGCTGTAAGAACATGTGCACGGTTTATGCGAGTGTGTATTCAGAAGCGTGTATCTGTCACAGCAAATGAGTTTGGCCTCAGGGGTAATGGCGAGACAGTCGGTGTGTGTTGAGAAAGCCAAAATCCCTGACATTTCAGGTGTACTCTAGTAATACAGCATTTGCTCTTCTCCTTCCCGAGGAGTCCAAATAGAGCCAAGAAGAAGGTGGGGAGCTTGACCTTCCATTGAAACACCCAGTGATCACACATTATCCCCTGACATTTTCCCAGTGACAGATCCCTCCCAGCACCACAGCACAGCACTCATCCAGGGGGCCAGCGTGTTTCACGGCTCCACAACCAGGCCCTGTCACCTCCAACACGACAATGCTGTTAACCTTTCAAGCATTAAACGCTACACAGGCTATTGACTACCAAGTGAAAATGAGGTCTGTAGACACCGGCGCCGGGGGGCAAAATGGGAAAGTTGTTGGTTCGCACATTCTGTGATTTGTAGCACACACTTTTCCAAACTGACACATTTTTTAGGTTTGTCAACTGTGAAATGGTATTTTTTTGACTAACCTTAATTATAGTGGGGTGATAATGTGCTATAACTTAAAAGCATGTGTTCAGAACTTCAGATAGTAAATGTCCTTGGTTTCCCCCTTCCCCCAATTCAATACAAGGTTAATGCGCAACATTTGTTTTCATTTTCTATTCTTCCCTAGTCTGCAACGTCAAGCCTAAATATTTATCCCAGAGTTGCTCTTTCATTGACAGGCATAATCACAAATGACAACAAAGGCAATCACAAATAAAAAAAAGACTCTGAGCGAGATGACAACTCCCTTTGGCCATACCAGGGGGGAGTTCGGCCATTAAACTGCAGAGGCTCTCATGGTTGAAGAAACAGCAAGAGTTTAATTATCACCCACATACTGTACAACTATCATCATTTGGCATTGTAATGATGTGCTAAAATATTTCTGATGGCACAGCTTAGCTTTCTGCAGTGCAAGAGCATTATTTAGTTCTCGTTCATATCCTGATGCTGAAGGACACCATAAAGTGCTCTGAATGCTGACATGCGGGTCAACCGTCTTCGTGGACCTTTGTGTTTGATAGAGCAAGCGTGTGTGAGAGGTACAGGGGTCTGGACTTGTCCGCAGACTGCAGAGGTGAAAGAGGTGAGGGAAGAGCACACTGAAAATTGGATTTGGGAGGGTGTTTTCACATACAAAGAGGGAGAAACGCTATACAGGTCAGTTCGAAATAGAAAGGGCAGAAAAGAGGGAGAATAAAAGAGAAAGAGAAAGAGAGCAAACAAACTGGGCTTGACCAGTTTTGATGAATAATTGTGAACATAGATACTGTTATGCAATAAAAATTGCAGACATAGTACAGTATATTCATATCATTTCATATAGTATGACCAAAGACCAGAATACACTAATGTGTTATCAAAAACATTTCCAAGTAATTACATATTTAGTGCTGGTATTTAAGTTAATATCCCCTAATGAAACAGGGGTGTTCACACTGGGCTGTTATCTGAACTAGCCACCAGGGTGGTCCCACGAGAACAACATTTTCCCATAGGTCAGTTTTCCTGGTTGCATTCGTACTGCCAGTAGACGTAAGCCTGCCGAAAGTGATATTTGTTATAATGTAGATGGAATGTAAACATGAGTTATGTGATTGAAAGAGCAAAATGGAGTGCTAAGAGACAAAATCTCCAACGACAACTTGCAGTGCTACATATCATCGAGGCTGAGGAAAAAAACAAAACGCGCAGACAAAGGCGACAGGTAAATGCCATCCACCTCTGTGTTCCATGTTTGTGGAGTAAGTATAAACTGTGTGTTTACACTGCTTTTTAAAATAGCAGGTACCAGTGTTTCATATGGCATGCGTTCAGCCAATCAACTTACACTTACGTCACTGGTAGTTCCTATTGTGCTGGGTCCCAACTCTTCGTTAATTTAAGTCAAGTCAAGTCAAGTCAAGTCAAGTCAAGTCAAGTCAAGTCAAGTCAAGTCAAGTCAAGTCAAGTCAAATATATTTATATAGCGCTTTTCACAATACAGATTGTATCAAAGCTGCTTCACAGTATCAATCAAAACAACTTAATGTTTGTTTATTACTGGAAAAAAGACATCCAAGTTTGGTAGAGCTGATCAATGGTATGATTGGTTAATTAATTTGAGTATCCCCAACTGAGCAAGCCAAAGGCAACAGTGGCAAGGAACCGAAAAAACTCCATCCAGTGACCTAATGGTGTCCTAAAACTCCATCAGATCAGATGACCCAATGGAGAAAAAAAAACCTTGGGAGCCAGTTCTCCTCTGGCGTTTATGAACTAGAGGCCGAATTTACAGTAACTGTAAGATAAAAAATTTATATGAATGCCTGGCTAAATAGATGCGTCTTCAGTCTAGTTTTAAACTGGGAGAGCGAGTCTGAGCAACGAAAAATATCAGGAAGGCTATTCCAGAGCTTCGGAGCTAAATGTGAAAATGCTCTGCCTCCTTTAGTGGATCTGGATATCCTAGGAATGACCAGAAGCCTCGAATTTAGTGATCTTAAAGAGCCCGATGGATTGTAGGGCGATAGAAGATCCGTTAAATAGACTGGAGCTAAACCATTTAGAGATTTTTAAGTCAAAAGCAATACCTTGTAATTAATACAGAACTTTATAGGTAACCAATGAAGTGATGATAAAATCGGTGTTATATGATCATATTTTCTTGATCTAGTAAGAACTCTAGCGGCTGCATTTTGGACTAACTGTAGCTTGTTTATTGAAGATGCAGGACAACCAGCTAATAAAGCATTACAGTAATCTAGTCTCGAGGTCATGAATGTATGAACTAACTTTTCTCCATCAGAGAGTGATAGCATATTACGTAGCTTAGCAATGTTTCTAAGGTGGAAAAAGGCTGTTTTTGTAACATATGAAATATGCTTTTCAAAAGACAGGTTGCAGTCTAATGTAACACCCAGGTCTTTTACTGACCTTTTACTGACCTGGATTTAGTCCTCCCCAAAAGGTGTTCCTATAATTAAAATCTTTCCTTGTTCCTGGTGCGAACATGCCAAAAAGCGGGTACTTCCACCAATAGGAACTATAAAAAAACTGTTCCTCCGGTGTGAAAGCCCCTAATATCTCAATATTATTTAAGACATGGCGTCTTGAGATTTTACTTCACAACACACGCTGAAATGGGTGAAGCCCTGTGTAGTGTCATTGTGTGCGTTACACACAACAAAATCTAATTTATCAACACGCACATCAGATAGGTCAGTGGCTGGAAGGCCACTAGAAGGTCCTAGCAGAAAGTGTCAGTCCAACTTTGTGTCATGTGTGACAGCTACGTCCTTTCTCCAAGCTCACAGCGAGAAAGCATTAAGAGACACATATCTATGCATGCATCTATCTATCTAGAAATAAAATAAAATAAAATATATTCTATCTATCTATTGATCGGGGTCACAAACCATAAAAAGCATTCTTTCGCAATTTCAACCTTAAAAGATGCTGTTAATATATGATTTTCGCCATTGTACGCAAAAATAATAATACTTTAACACAGAGATTAAATAATTTCAGTACTTTAACAAATATTGCTCTCCTTTTCCAGAGACGAATGTGTATTGTGCCACTGACTAACTCTGCATCTCTATTTTCTCTCTCTCTCTCTCTCTCTCTCTCTCTCTCTCTCTCTCTCTCTCTCTCTCTCTCTCTCTCTCTCTCTCTCTCTCTCCTTTTCTCCTTTCCTCCCTTTGTGTCATTCTCTCCTCCGACAGCTGTCAGCTTGTCTTTTTCAGACTTTGACTTCTCTGTCGATAAGCAATTGTGTTTCTCTTTTTCCACACTACCTCCATATGGCATCGATTGCTACAGAAAATCACCAGTCAAAAATATAGCCTGTCATTCCCTGTCACACACAGAGAGAAAAAAAAGCAAGACATTTTGTCGAAAACAACAAGAGAAGCCGAGTGAGAATGTGTACGAGAGTTCCTCACGTGTGTGTGTGTGTGTGTGTGTGTGTGTGTGTGTGTGTGTGTGCGTGTGTGTGTGTGTGTGAGAATGCAGGATCTTTTGGGTGACAAAGCCTGTGTGAAAGTCAGTGTGAAAGAGACAGAATCAGTGAGACAGATACAGACTGAACACATGGAAAGATGTCGGTCTTTAAATGCACAGACCAACTGAAAATAAATGCTTATTTATTTGTCTTTCCGTTTGTCTTTCTATCAGTCTGTCCATCTATCCATCTATCTATCTAGCTTTGCTGGCATAATTGCTAATAGAAAAACAAGTTAGAAAATGAAAATGAAAATGAATGGGAAATAAAAATCTAAATGAATGACAAAAATAAAATAAAATAGATAATGATAAAACAATAAAATACGATAAGATAATGTTTTTTTAAGGGGGTGTTTGGATGAGCAGTTTGACAAACACAAAATTGTTGGCCTTCTATTGGGTGGGACACTACCTTTACAAAGATTGCTCTCAAACATAGTTTGAAGAGCAGACACGAATACCCATCATGCCTTTTGGCAGCCCTCAATTTAGCTGGAATGGTCCTGGCACTTCTAAAAAGAGGGAAGCTCTTAAGAGGCCCCCGACTGCAGGTCTTTTATCACGGTAATGATAGACAAGACACAGCCGGGACCAAAGCCTCCCAGATCTCGGTCTCTGGGAAGGGTGTAAACATCCACACATATGTGCAAACAACCACACATACTCATGAACACGAAAAAACAAGACAACATTCAAATCAAAGGCAGCTGCACTTTTGGGATGTGTGAGAAGCGATTCTGGAGTTAAGATTGCAAAGGGACAACACACACACAGCTAGAAATGATGTGGACTAAAATCAGATGTCTTGTCTCTCACACACAAAAGAACAATGGCAAGTCACAATTTATACACAAAAGAATGGTGACGCTCACTCAAAAAGCCACGGAGGGTGTCAGACAGAGTAATTTTGCTAGCTCCAGAAAGTCTGCAGTCATGGGAGACACAGTTTATCATTAGCCTACAAGGGCTGTAATTACCGTGCACATTATATACATATATATATTGACTACTCTTCATGATGCTTTTAAAACCTAAAGCGTCTGGACTTCATCAATGCTGAGAATCAACATTTCTCAAGAGTCAGACCACAAGTGGTGAAAATAGGTGGTAAAATCCTGCCCACAGAGACTTTAAGTATTAGCATGTCTCAACTCTTCTACCCAAAAGTGATCTTGACAACTCACCTATTAGCCTTTTTGATTTACAGAAATGCCGTGAGGATATACTGCTCTGAAAGATCATATGGTTCACCCAAAAATGATTTACTCGCCCTCATGTTGTCCCAAACCTTCCGTCTTCCGTGAAACACAAAAAATTACATATTTTATGAATGTTGGTAAAAGTTTTGGTGATCACTGACTACCATGGTATTGACCAAAAATAAAAATAAAATTCTTCCTCCTGTGGAACCTAAAAGAAGATATTTCAAGAAAACCATACAGGTTTGTAACGACAAGTGTCAACTAGGATATTCTGTTCAAAACACATTATACCACTCACTCAACACAAAACAGGTAGAACTGCAAAAACATACTCTACAAATTCAAAAAAATAATAAACAGAGCAATTCCAAGAGGGTCCTCACACCATCGGTGCTCGGGCCCTAATTAGCACTTTACAGCAATTTGCATAGCAAACAGCTGGTGTTACTGACTCATTTTAGATATAACCTTGATATAACCTGAGCTTCTCCAACCTCTTATGATTTATCTTTACTCGAAACAATATCCCTCTTGTTCTTGTGATTGTATCTGATTGGATGAGGCTGGAAAAAAAACCCCGGCTGATTTACAGACACCTGTTGTCACACACATCAGTTCAATTATATATTAATGCATCACGTTGCCACATTGCTTGGCGTAATCAGCCTATGGGTATTTAATGGACAATATTACTTGGCAGAAGAATTGTGTTTATGATTATTGTTATTACAGTTTTTCTCAGTCGCTTTGGTGCATTTCTCAGATCAGAAATGAAATTCTCAAAACTACTTGTTCAACCAACACATCATCTTGTCACTTGTGCATCATAAAAGCAGTTTCTCATTCTTTTGAACAAGTTGCGATTGCTTTGGTACATTCATGCAATTGATTATGTACAATTGTCAGCGGTTTCCTACATTATCAGTTGCTGCCATGTTGCTCAAATTGTATTATAGTTCTTTGTGCAATAGTCTTACCCCTCAAAACATTGAGTCATCAGTTCATCGTATAAGTCATTAAATGCAAAATGGTTCTATTAGACTTTTTGTAAATGTGCCATGAATTGATGAATTGTGCAGGTGAATCTTGACTTTCACTAATGAAGAGAATGTAGATCAAACAATGAGAAACCAGTTCTCTGAAATAGCTCAAAGTTGCATCTCATGAACCTTCAATTGACACGCATATACAGTGCTGCATGCAAAAGCAAAGTTCTGCCTAAGGGGTCTTTCCTGTGTTTGCCTTTCTAATGTTATTCACCTGTGTGCCCCTATTTCTTTTTATTTTCTATATCACAATAATATTGTAATGTTTTTTTTTTTGTCAGACCACTAGTAAAAGTGTAACTGTGAATCCCATCCAGCCTCTTTCAATCAATAACTCACATACAGTAGTGTGTAAATTTGTACTTTTGAAATGGATATATGGCATACAGAAGAAGCGCAGCTTTGTACATTTCAATACAGTAACTGTCATCCAAACTCTTGCCATAGTTTACATCAGGTAATACTAACAGAGTGCAGTGTTTTATTGACACCATGACTAAGCATTTTGACTATCTTGTTTGTGAACAATGAAACAAGGACTTTTCATTCTGATGGCACTGATATGTTCATTGACATAAATACTTACTTTTGAGAGATGAACTAAAGATTTTGAGTAAGTTACAGGCTTTTGCAGGTAATTCAATGTGTGGTGCTGTTTGTATGAATTGTTTTGAGAATGCACATACTTCTTTGCAAATATTAAGGATGATTTGAGAAATGCACCAAAGCGACTGAGAAAAACTGTAAAAATTTAAATTATGTACTAACCATTGGTTTATATTCTATTGCTGTTTAAGAAAGGAATACACTACTATTCAAAAATCTGGGGTTGAAAGATTTATAAATAATTTAATAAAAAAAACAAAAATAAAAAAAAAACATCTTATGCTCACCAAGCCCACCATTTATTTAATCAAAATACAGTAAAATCAGTAATGTTGTGAAATATTATTACAATTTAAAACAGAGGGTTTTTCATTTCAATATATTTTAAAACATAAATGTATTCTTGTGGTGAAAAGAAAGCTGAATTTTCAGGATCATTACCCCAGTCTTCTTCAGTCACATGATCCTTCAGAAATCATTCTTGAGTGGAGTTGTGCTGATTAACATTTTTTTGTGAAAAACATGATACGTTATTTTCAGTATTCTGAATAGAAAGTTAAAAAAAAGATTTACCATGTTTACAGGAATTTATTGTGGTAAAATAACTGCAATGCATGACATTCGTATTTTTGTATCATCATTCCCACTGCATGTCGGAGAGAGGTTCCCAGTCTGTCTCTAGTAAACATAACATGATCATTTAAGTTATTTCTCAGTAATAGCCCAGCTATATCCTGCTGATGATGAGGGTGCTGTGTCTGAGGAAGTGACACAGAGCTGAGCTGACAGGAATATTCTCTCAGCATCTCTGCTAACTACAGTAGTCATAGCAGAAATGATATTATAATGGCTGCTTCATTACTGGCACAATAACCTCTTTCAAACACACACAAACTCGCTCAGGGTACAAAAATGATACTTCCAAAGCATCAAATGAGAGAAAATATTGGCTTTAGTAATTAAATAAAAGCTATTTAAAACAAAGAAAATATCTGCCGTGACGTGCATCTTCTAACTTATCTAGACTAAAGAGGTTTATTTATGTTTATTTCAAACTACAGTTCAAAACAAGAACTTAGCCTAATACTTTTATTAAGCAAGGATGCATTAAATTGATCAAAAGTGACAGTAAAGACTAACATTTTCACAAAAGATTTATTTAAAATAAATGCTGTCATTTTGAACTTTATATTGTTTAAATATAGCCTAAACCTGAAAATGTACACAACTGTACAACACCGTTTTCAACATTGATAATTATGATAAATGTTTCTTGAGCACCAAATCAGCATATTAGAATGATCATGTGACATGTTGCTGTAATGATGCTGAAAATTCAGCTCTGCCATCACAGAAATAAGTTACAGTTGTAAATTATATTAAAATAGAAAACTGTTATTATAAATAATAATAATGTCACACTATTACTGTTTTACTCTCATTTTTGATCTGACAAATGCAGCCAAAACACACACACAACATTTTTTTTATTTTTGAACAGTACAGGTATATTTGTTGCATTAAGCCAACGAAAAAAAAACTGACCTACATTCTTTGCAACTAAAATATAGATATATAGAAAAACTATTGCATGGGCAGTGAGAAATATTTACACCCAGGTGTAAACTTAAGGTGACCGACACACACCTTACATCATTGTGTGTGAAGTTTATTTATCCTTTTAATAGGCACTACAAAAAAGTGTGTGTGTGTGTGTGTGTGTGTGTGTGTGTGTGCGCGTGTGTGTGTTCTAAACGCCACCAACACCATCAAAATCAGGTTCTCCACAGTAACACTGTAGTAATGGCACGCAAGTTGGACAATGATAGATGGATAATAAAACATCACCTGGTGCTTCTTATAAGACAATTACAAGTGATTGATATTCCAAGAGTTTACACGCACACACTAATATCTGAAATGGAGCTAGGACAAAAATGCAATAAATGTCTATTAATCTTAGTATAACACAACTGGCCATATTTAAATTCTTTGGATTTCCTCTAAATTGCAGCACAGAAAATGTGAGGAAAAAATTAGATGGGGAACAGAAGTACCATGGAATAACATGAAACGTATCAAGGAAAAGGTGTGAAGAGGACAGGAGGAAAAAGACAAGATTGACTGAGAACAGATAAAAAAACACCCGAGACAGGAAGAGAGAGTGATACTGCTTAGAGAGTGCATTTATATAAACACTGCGAGTAAGGTGTATATTGACAGGTTTCGGCAGTCCATTAGCACATCTAAAGTAAAGAAAGTAGTAACATGGCAGATATACAAGGTCACGCTGAGTTCACTGCTCACATAAACAAACTACATCTTTACTTGCTAAATTGCCATGCACACAGCATGAAGGAGGAGGCAAAACGTGTTTGGAAAAACTGAGTGATTGTAGAGGACAAGAGATACAAAACATAAAAGAACAAAAGCAGTCAGTTAATATAAAAGACATATTTCATCCTGGATGGATTTCCCAGAATGCCCTTCACATTATTAGTCTCCATTTTCTCTCTAATCTGAATCAGAATCAAGAATCTAGGACAGTACAGCATATCATCATCACTTGGCTTTCTCTTTCCGATACACACAACCACACACACGGCAAGATGTAAACACTAGCATGTACAAACGCACATGCTTCTGGTGCGAGATGAAGATCCAAGAATAATGGCTCGGGGAATCATCATGGCAACAGAAATGTCACGCCTTTGATTGAATCTAGCATGTTAACAAGCTCTAGTGTGTGACAGGGCTATTTCTGTCCTCCGTGTATGTGGGTATGTGTGTGTGTGTGTGGATTGAGTTTCCAGGGTGGCTGGCAGATTGGCATAGGTGAGGGTTTGTGGGAAACAGATATTTGAACTGACAAGAATGCTGCTCTCAACCATTCAGCACGTTTTAAAAGTCGCCGGACAAATATGCAAATCCATGCGCACGCACGCAGATGTCTAGGTCCCTTGGGAGATGTATGTTGGTGTGTAAACAGACACAAAGAACACGTGTCATGAACGTATATATTATTTGCATAAGAGCTGGGCTTGACTCCACCCCTCCGGTCAGACATGCCCACTCTCCCAGGCTTTATAATTACCACTGAGAGTATTAACGAACAGCAGCTGTGGTGTGTTTGTTCTTAAAGGTGGGGTAAGCTATATTTCAAAAACGCTGTTGGACATTGTTGATATTTGAAGAAGAAGAAAAAGAAGAAGTTTTATTAATATAGCGCCTTTCTGTAGCTCAAGGTTGCTTTACATTGTACCTTACAATACATTAACACACCCCTACACACATTACAAACATATAGGACATATAGGGCCCTATTTTAATGATCTGAAACGCAAGTATCAAACACGAAATGCAAGTAACTTTGTGGGCGGATCTCGGGCGCTGTTGCTGTTATACCGGCGGGATAAATGACTCTTGCGCCCAACGCAAATCTAAAATGGGTTGGTCTGAAGTAGCTACCTTACTCATAGGTGTGGTTTGGGCGGAACGTGCAATAAACCAATCAGAGCGCCATCTCACATTCCCTTTAAAAGCAGACGCGCTTGTTCCATGTTGGATTACTATTATAATGGGGGATTCGCCAGGCGCATACCAGGAGCGGTTCACAGCCGAGCAGACCGACGTTCTCGTCAGGGCCGTAAAAGACAGAGAAGTGACATTGTATGGGGATGGGAGAAACCCACCCAAATTAGCTTCGGTTAAACAGGCGTATAATACTTTTGGTAAATGTGTAAGCTAGATGTATGCCTATTTTTTCACATCTTCATGGACACCACAATGATTTCCCTCGTGTGGTAAAAAAATTTCTTGTAATTATGTATAGTTTGCAAAAATGGGTAGATTAGAGAAGCAAAGTGTATGCGCGTTGTGCACACGCTACATTATGGCCAAGCATGCGCCGTTAAAATCTGAATGTGCCATTGACTTAAGACTAGGTTTTTCCTGGTCTGTGGCGAAATTGTTTCCTGAAACTGCAAAATAGCACAAGGGAACGTTTGTGCCAGAACACACCTCCTCTTTTTGCTGAACCGCCCCCGGAAGCGCAAGATCAATCCCTAATTTACCGACGTGCGTCTGTGGAGGAAAAAGTTCGCTGTGCGTAGGGTGCAAAATAGGAATGATACATGCGTTGGTGTACAAAGTAAATTGTGCTGGGTGCAAGATAGGGCCCATAGTCACATTATCCAAAATACATGTTAAATAGATTTGTTTTTAGCTAAATCTTGAATGTAGCCACAGATGAGATTTTACGAAGTGTTAGGGGTAGTGAATTCCATAATTTAGTAGCATTAACACAAATGACCTTCCACCTACAGAAATCAGTTGAAATCAAACCAAACAAACACACCCCCCCTCTTCAATGCTCCACCTCCAAAACTCAGCCTCCATTCCTAACCGCCCTGCTCCAAGTCGGTCTCGAACCCCGTCCTCGATCACTGGCATGCGAGGTGAGTGCACTAACAATGACGCCAAACACAGCATTCTCTAGCAGTCGTCAACGCGACTCTCGCTAGCTGGCCTCCAATCTAAGAATGGATGTCTGTTTATCATAGCAGAAGCGCAACAAAATAAGATTTCACGAAAAATAAAGAGCAGATGATGAACGAATGACAAGAAAACACAAAAAATTATATACAGTACAGAATAGTAATAACAAACAAGAGTTTGTTGTTAGTTGCCAACAGCACAGCAGCTCCAGACAAACAATGACACTCAAACCCAGTGTTATTCACATGTGGAACGGAATCAAAGCAACATCCAAGTCTGTTTTAGGCCTTCCCGCTTAGCTCTCTCCAGCGCTGGAAAGCTTCTCTAATATTGACGCGGGTCCTAAAGCTCTTTCCTGATCATAAGCCTTCATTTTCCATTGATATTCTTCTGAGCTTTTCTCTTTTGTATTGTGTCTTATCTCTATTTCTGCAGTCTTTCTTCAAATCTCCTTCTTCCTCGTTCTCTCTCCTCCACCGTCATACGCCATATGTAACGTCATATAATATGATTGGCTACACACACGACTGTTGTTGTTGTTCGTGTGTCGGTCCGACTAACTTCCAAACAGCGTTTTTCAAATAACGCTTACCCCACCTTTAATATCAACAGATGGTTGTCATTTCCAAAAAATCCATCACAATACCCACTTACATGACCAGACATTCTAAAACTAAATATTGTAAAAATTCAATTTCCCAACAGTATTAAGTACATTAACTTGGAATGGCAGAAAACATTAAGGATCTATTTTCAATGTTGAAATCTGGCTCAACAAAATGGTATGAGTTTGGCTAGGACGTTCGTTAGTGAATCAATATAAAAATGTTAGGAAAAAAACAAAACGTTTTTTTTTTGCTTTGGATAAAACCTCCATTGGAAAACTGTTTCAAAATAGCTTTGGATACAACATTGGCTAAATTAACATATATTGTAAATTAAATGCTGATTCTTAAAGGGAAAGTCCACTAAAAACAAAAATTATGCCACTATTTACTCACCTTAATGACATTTCCAAACACGCTTGCTTTTCTTACTTCCATGGAAGACAAAAGGTGAATATATCAAAGAATATTTTATATTATGTTTTATAAAATATAGTCAAAAATTATATAGATGTTTGCAATATATATATATATATATATATATATATATATATATATATATATATATATATATATATATATATATATAATGTATTATATATAATAAAATACTCAATGTATGTTAGCCATAAATATGCATGTGTGAGTATATATATATATATTGTATATAATTAAATTGAACTAATTTGCAATACAAATTAGATTAATTTGCAAAAGCTTCAAATGACAAAGCATCATAAATTCATCAAGCATAACAGTGGTCTACACGACTCAGTTTTATGAGTATGGAATAACATGATGATAAGTAACTGATGGCAGAATTGCATTTTTTGGTCTAAATCAGGTGTTCCTGAGTTTGAAATGTGTCTAAGGCTGCATCCGAAATCGCATACTTCCCTACTATGATAGTAGGCGAAAAACAGTATGTGGCAAAAGAAGTATGTCTGAATTCACAGTATAAAAGAGTTGGCAAAAAGTCATCGTATGACCTACTACTTCCAGGGATGCAACGATTACAGATTTTGTAAGTACGATTATTGTCTGAGAAATAATCACGATTTAACGATTATCATGATTATTATGCATCAATTAATTTCACAACACTATATGTATAATATCACATGAACACTCAATGCTAGATTTTAATGTGTTATTTGCCACAACACAGTACAAAATTATAACATGACAAACAATAAGCAATCTCTTCCTTTGGAATTAAAGAGAAGTGCTTTGTAAACATCCAACATTTTTCTTTTAAAAATAACAATTTAAGTCAATGGCTGCAGGGCTCTTTGATTGAAATAGATCACAAAATGATTAAGTGTTCATTTTGGAAAACAGAATGTGACGTGCTCTCAAGAGTTTCAGTCAGTGAACATTTAACTTGATATCCTATTGCTTTCTCCTGTAAATGTTAGGCTTTGTAGTTTTAATATGCCCGGTGTAAAACACTAACATAAGATCAGGGCCGTGTAGACTTCTAGGACTACCAATTAACTGCATTTCAGTTATTAATAACACTGCATGAGAGATGTTCTCAGTTTCTGTCTATAATCAAATCTATAGTCTATAGTCAAATACCAACAAGATATTGTTTTCATGTTATCGAGGACAATATCTTGTTGGTATTTGACTTAAAAACAAATAAAAGGCATAATAAATCCCAATGAAAAAAGTATTTGGCTCTACTGAATTCAATGTAAGCTAAATATTAACTATGCATTTCTTTTAAAAGAAAACAAATATAGTCCAAATGTTATCCACTCCAATATTATTGTACTTATTTTAATACTCTTTTTTAAATTATTAATCCAAATTTTACATGTGCCTTTAGAAAATCATCTATTATAATCTCATTATTTTGGTTTGTTTGTTTGAAGTTTAAGTAAAAATTATAGACAGAAACTGAGAACATCTCTCATGCAGTGTTATTAATAACTGAAATGCAGTTAATTGGTAGTCCTAGAAGTCTACATGGCCCTGATCTTATGTTAGTGTTTTACACCGGGCATATTAAAACTACAAAGCCTAACATTTACAGGAGAAAGCAATAGGATATCAAGTTAAATGTTCACTGACTGAAACTCTTGAGAGCACGTCACATTCTGTTTTCCACAGACTTGCGTAACCAAAACATTCCGCTGTTTTTTGTTGTTGTTTTTTTTACGTTGCACTGAAAGCTGAAAGTTGCACGCCGCGTTCTCCTTTTTCCAAAGCGCTAGGGCGGTTGCGCTCCGGAGGCGTCTGTCGTTGCTGTGTTGGTTCTTGTCACTTGACCTAAGGTGCGCTTGCGGCATTATGAAAAGTAGAGATGTTTTTATCTCGATGCGGCGCGGACGCGCTTGGAAAAAACGAGCGCGCATGCCGCGCGCCTAAATTTGAAATCACGAACTTGAGCGCGCAAAAAACGCGATCTGTGAACAGGCCCTTAAGGCGTTTTTTCGGTGGAAATAGAGCGTCGCTGCTAGTCCCTCTGCCATAGTGGTTGACGAGCACGGCATTAAGCTGGTGCACCGCTGGTGTAACTTTTTTTTTCGTTTTGTGTTAGGTGCAAAAGTTCCGTTCCGTGCAGAACACTCGATGTAGCATAGTCTTTACGATTAATTAACCGTGACGTTTTAAAGCGCGGTTAATTGTGAAATCCGGTAATCGCTGCATCCCTACTTCCAGCGAGCTTATGAAGTGTGCATACGATGGACACTTTACTATCCCATGTGGCCACAGTAGAGGATTTGTGAATGGCAGTGAAGCGACGTAACTGATGCTGGTAGGTCACATGATAATGACAGCATGGCGAATGTAGTACGTCCAGATTACATTCAAAATAAGTACCTACTCAGCGCCGCCCCCCACTGAGCCCATTTATCAGCCACCATCAATAACTGCCCCATTCTGCAGAACCCCCTCTGTAAACCTCTCTCCCCCAACCCCATCTACTGCATGGGAACAGGCAGAGAACCCCCAAACCATCAATCACTCCCAGACAAACATCAGGGAGAGAAAGAAAGAGTGAGATCAAGAGAGGGATTTTTAGCCATGTGAAAGCGGCCACTGAAACAAGCAAGTCTTAACATAAAAGTCAAGTGATGGCACTTCATGGGTGTGAATCTGTGTATGCAAGGTGGCACATGTGTGTGCCTGGTTGCCACGACGTTAAGTCACATGGACTTGATCTCCCTGAGGAGCTTTAGTTGATTCACAGATCTCTATGGAACAGCACTGCACTGAATTCAACACCATCATCCTCTCTTTTCTTTCTTTTTCTCCAGAAAACTTAATTTTCAAGAGTCTTTTTCCAAAAGACAGAAGCCCAAAGGGTATTTTAGTGTCCTATCTGGATGTTAGAAGTGTTTCATCTGAAGTCAAACAGAGCTTTTGAGACACTTTTATCTCTCTAGTTTTGGATATTTTGATTTCATGCAAAATGCCTAAATGAATTTTTGCTGATTTCTTGCTATGTTAAAAGTTGTCTTTTCTACTGACGTTCCAGAAATTCTTCAATTAAGGTGTCTTTGATCATGGAATCTAATTGCTTTCACAATTTGATTATGTGAACTAATTGAACCCCTAAAGCAACCTAATGACTATCATTAAGATGTGGTGTCATTTACACAAATATTTTAGAATATATGTATATAATTGTATCCCTTAACTTTGATCCACATATGCTCATGCAATTTTATATATATATTCTAGAACCCAACTAAGGATTAGGCTATTTTACTTCTACAGCGAGTACGTAGAGAGATCCTTCTCTGCACCTTTACCCCCAACACATACCCCACCCCCCTTCTTGGGGTTGAGCTGTGGAGCCAGGCTGCTTTAAATGGGTGTAATTAGATGAGAAGATGAGCAGCATTCCTTCCTAAGGGCAGGGTGATTACAGGCCCTCTCTAGACTCCCTACAATTACCCACTCTATTCCAAACACACACACAGACACACACACACACACAAAGGTTCTCTCCCCTCAACAAACTACTCCACCTGATTACCACTCAGCGGAAGGACATATAGAGGACGAGGCACACACACTAAGTCAAGCACTCAAAACCAAAAATCCCAATTTTGGGGAGGTGAAGTGATCAGTCTGACCTCTGACCCCTGATGTCATCAGACACAAGCCTCAGGCAGTGATGGGGTAATGGCTAACATTTCAGAAACACCCCCAAATGTGGACCCTCTCAAAACTCCACCTCACCTTCATCTTAAACCATGGACAGACTCTTTCTTTGTCTTTCTTTCAATGTATAATATCACAGAGACTGTGGTAATTATAGAAAATGGCATGTTGAGAGAAGCTCACTCGTTGTGGATAATAACGAAGACCAACCTGTGAGTCATTCAGTTTTATTCTGCGCTCGGAAGAGTCAAAGACTAAACATTACCTTTCAAACCTCACATTTCTGAAACATTCATAAATGCACTCTCTCACATGTATCAGTTAGATCCATAGGCTAGATCACAGATCCAATAATTCCCTTAAAATGAAGCAAAACAGAATAAAATGGTCCATCTTCACCAGAAAATAGCAAAAATAAAAGATGAACATGATGTATTCCAATAGGTCGCATTAGACTCATATTTAGGCATGTGGCATGTGGATTGTTAAAATTTGCAAAATTAATAACTACAGTACTAGTCCTGTATCTCTTATGTGTTACTAACGGTTGTTTCTCTATAATCACAGTCTTTTTGGAGCAAAGTCAGCAAAAAAATGGTATTTGGTATTTTTAGTTTGATTATGGCGTAATTTGTCAACTTTTTAATTAGTCCATGCATTTCCAATTCTTTGAGCCATCCATGTAGAATGAGGAAACAGTAGACCTTAGACACAGACTGATAATTATATCATTATATTAATACGTCACCTGACAACAAAAAAAAACATGTTGTTTGATTGGGGATTGCTCTGTTTGGGGCTGGAAAATGCAATTTGCAACAATAAAAATCCTATGACAAATCCCCCCCTCCCCTTCCGTTAAACACAACAGCATTGTGTGCATTTAATGTGCAATTTCCTAGTTGGGTGCGAGAGTGAACATGTGAACTGCTGCATCATCAGAATACCAGTGTTGCCTTTGAGATTTTGTGGTGTCGGCACATGTGAATGAATGAATGAATGAATGAAGGAATGAAGGAATGAAGGAATGAAGGAATGAAGGAATGAAGGAAGGAAGGAAGGAAGGAAGGAAGGAAGGAAGGAAGGAAGGAAGGAAGGAAGGAAGGACTAAACAAAATCCAAATAAAAACTAAACAAAAACCCAAATAAAAACAATCAACAAGACAAAAAAACAAGGAATGAAAAAGAGCAAACGTCAGTGGGCTAGTGAGACATTGGTACTGCATCTGTGACTGGGTTCTCTAGAGAGGGATACGATTAGATGTATGTACCTTCCAGCAAAATGACATCAGGACTCAAGAGAAAATGTTAAAAAGATATGGAGAAAAGACTGAGGGGACAAAGAACATGAGATAGAGGGGAAGGGGAATTTACCTAGCAACTCTTGAAATCGGGAGAATATGAAAGTGTGCTGCAGCTAATCCTAAGAAAGAAAGTCAGAAGCCTGAAATTAAAGACATTTTGGACACCAGACTGAGAAAGAGGTCGATTGTTTAAGTATCCAAGGAAAAAGGGGAACAGTGGAGACAGAATAAAGCAGTCTGTTAAGAAGGAGGAGGACAGAACCAGGAAGAGGGAGGGAATGAAAACATGTGTGCCGTGTCCAAGTAACCATGGGAAAGGCTGGAGCATGGAAAGAAAGAGCAAGCGGCGAGACAGAAAGAGAAAGCAAGAGGAAAATAAAGAGACAAGGTATTAACCCAATTCCCTGGATGAGTTTAGTGCAGCCAGGGGTATGTTGGGCCGTTGTTGTCTCTGGCTCTGAGATGTCCTCAAGAAATTTGTTGTGACAGCCCTGCATCTCTTGACAAAATGCTTTAGCAATGCTGCACCACTGTCATGTTAATGAAGACATGTGAAGACGTGCAAAGCTGGCAACCAGTTGACACATTGCGATGGACTAACTAACACACATCGGTATATGCACAGATGCACAGCGGTAAGAATAGATAGCCGACTGAAGCTCGCTCATGAGCCGACACAATGCTGTATCACTCCCGTATCCCACGAACATAACAGATGCTGAAAGACTGGCATGATCACTCATGCCTGAGAATGTATGGGATGTGATATATTGGCTGTAAACAGCCAGACACACACAAACATTCACACATGCACACACGGACGAGCATGCAAGCAGGGGGATTGGCGTCACCCGGCTCTGTCATTGCGTCCCCTTGCATCAGAGTGCTCCCCTGGTGCACGCTCAGGCAAGAAAAGGTACAAAGAGCACCAACAGTGCTCCTCGCTGAAACACAACATACACACACACACACACACACACACACACACACACAGTTAAGATGGAAAGAAGCTTCGAGTTGGAGCCAGAGGGTGAAATTAGCAGACAGACACAAAGTTAACCTAAGAAGAAGAAAGATTGATACATTTGATAGAGTGAGCAAGACAGAAAGTAAAATTGGAGCGGTTCATCGATCTCCAGACCCTACTTTGGCTTTGGCTAAGTGAATGTGTCTTGTGCTTAGATTACCAAAGCTTAATGCTGTTTACATCCTTTATCTACCCTGCTTTTTGCTCTTTCCTACTGATTTTCTTTTCCACCATGCCACTATCCATCTTATAGAGCTTATTTAACCTCTCACCCTCAAACCCCTCATAACCTTTCATTTTCCCTTGCACTCACCTTGTAGGTAGACAGCACAGGATTCCTGTCCTCCATCTCCATTAAAACAACAGTAAAAAAGCTCTTAAAGGCTATAATGTCTCTCACTCACATTACTGGTTGTTTTCCCAGTCTAGTGACTCAGCACTCCGTTTTAAATTATTCAAAAACAGCCACTGGCATGCTGATGGTATTTTTACTATGAGCAGACATGAGTGAGTCTGAACATGTTTTGGCATTGCTAGGTTGTAACAGGTCAATTAAAATATGAGATTCGAATTAAAATATACACGATTATCTAAATTTGTTATCAGTCTGTCTTTCGATTAGGAAATGCTGTTGTATTATCTACAGTATTTCAGATATACCCAACCCTAAATGGCACATAAAAAAGATGGGTCTCGGTCCGCTTCCATGCGAACTTTGGTGAGGTTAGAATGGAATATGAACTCAACACGGACCAAAGACATGTAAACGAACCAAAAACAGTGCCTGCCGGTTTTGACTCCTTTACACATTTTATAAGCTATTCACAAGTTCTCAGCTGGTCAGAATACCATCATATGTAGGCTACGCACATACAACGAGCAAATTTAGCTTTTTTTTTTTGGTCCGGACCAAACAAACTAAGCGAACCGAACTACAAGTGTGAACACCCTAAATGGGTGTTTCTTGGCCAGAATAAACTGCATGTGGTCCAGATTTTATGCTGAAAGTCAAAGTCTGACTAAATTTTCACTTGCGGGAAAATATGGGAACCTCTGAAGAATGAAGAATAATCTGGAAATGTAATCAGCTTCCAAATCTTCACAGAATGTCAGTCATTTGATGTGTCATGACTGATCTAATTCCTCTGACTAACTACATTTTGGCAGCATGGTTTGATCAATTTAGTTTGAAACTGTTATATTGCTTTATTAATTGAAAGAGCATTATCAGGGGTCCTGTCAAATGAAAGCCCTCCGCTTGACGTACAACAAACTGCAGGTTGTGTGAAATCACAGCTGCACTGCAGTGATTGACAGAAAGTGACAGTGTGTTACTGGGAGCTGTGGTCAAGAAAGACTGGTCCTGTCACATGTCCAGAGCCCTGGGCTTGAATGTTTTCCTCTCTGATGCCGAGACAGAGTGACTAGCGTGACGAGCCCCCATGCCTGCTATGACGTTAACAAGCAATGACGTTCCCTGTCTCTTTCTCCTCTCCTTCATCTGCTCTTCCCTCCTTCACAGTGTCCTTTTCCCCACTCATTTTCACTCAGCCAGGGCACTGAGCGAGGAGTCGCTGTAACAGTGGCAGCGGTTTGGAGAGCATCGGTTCAAACAATCCTGCTTTGCATGTAACCACAACTCTGTAAGATTGCTTCCTTATCAGTCTGTTTAATTTTAAGGGTATTTTTGTTGTGTTTGCAAACAGGGCAATAATACCTGAAGAAAACTATCAGTTAGCATTCCCATTCATCTCATTAAGTGTCCTTCTGATAAAAAAAAGAAAAAAGGTGTATCACAGTTTTCACACAGAAGAGTGATTATCGTTAACTAAAACCACAAAAAAATTGTTATGTAATAAACTAAATGAATATCAACTGAAATAAATATATAAAAAACTTAAACTTATGTTTTTTCAGCTAGTTGCCAACACAACATGTCTCATAGTTGTTTAGTTTAGTACTAAAATGACTAAAGCTAATAAAAATGAATAAATACTATATAGACATTAAGAGATAAAAACTAATAAAAATGACAAAACACAACAGAATTACTAAAACTTTCAAATTAAAGAGAAAACCGAAAATACAAACAAAAAAAATCTAATTCAAATTATTGCCAAAACTATAACAGTATATCACCGATACTAAAATAAGACTGCAGAAAATTATTTTTTAAATGTATAAATAATAAATCTTCTCAATCCCAATCTTTTGATGGAGAATTGAGAAACATGTTTTTTTACAACCAGGTGGTGTAGATGGTGTAGTTAAGACATCTACCAACAGGTGCAAATGAGGTCATGCTAACCAGGCCAAACCATGACCCCTTTGGTACAGGCATCTCCTGAGATTAAGATCCAAGGAATTTAAGTGTTTCTATTTGTTGTTTGCAAAGTTTTCTTTTACACATATGCATCATTTTACCATTCCACTCAGTGTGCATCATAGCGGCTTTGACATGCTGCATGGATGTCTCATGCTGTCTCTGCGTCAGCTGTTTGTATGCAGCAGTGTTCTCTAGATAGCACGGCTGCATAAGGACACTGTCTCCAGAGCAGATAGGGGTGGAATGGGCCTTTCCGTGGTCCCACACCGCATGCAGGCAAGCCCAGAGCTATGTGGCTCCCATTAGGATGATAAAGAGACCTCTCATCAGCTCAGTCCCTCTGGCCAAAAGCTGACATAAGATTTACCTTCAAAACCTTCGTATAAGCCAAACAGGCTGCAGAGTGACTGAACCGATGGAGATAGAGAGGGAAAAAAAGACGGCGGACTGTACCTCGTGGCCATATTTATTATATTTCTAAGCTTGTAGTCTAGATTTCTTAGGCTGAAGTGTAATAGAGGAGCCTTTTAGTACAACAGCACTATGGCCAGGGCTTTAAATGAAGAGGGTAAATCAATAGAAAGACTGGAAGACAGATGGATGGGGAGATGCTGTGTGGACAGATAGAGTAAAATAATGAGGAAAAGGTAAGAGAAAAATGATGTAGGTTGAGTCTGACCTGCATAAGAGAGAATACTATTGATTATTACTAAATTAGAGCAGGGTAGACAATGAGCACAAAGTTTTTAAAGAGTAAAAAGACTAGACTGAACATAGACTTAAAGAGATAGTTCAAATGATAATAAAAAGCTTGTTTTTATTTACTCATCTTCATGTCATTCCAAACTTACTTTCTTCTGTGGAATGCAAAATTAATTTCCATGCAATTACTATGAAAAGGATAGTCCATTCAAAAAATGAAAAGTCTGTGATTATTTACTCACCCTTATGTCGTTCCAAACCTGTATGCCTTGAAGATGAAAGAAGATATTTTGAAGAATGAACAGTTTCATTTCCCACAGAATTCCATTGTGTTTTTGTCCATACAACGGAAGTCAACGGGAACAGAAACTGTTTAGTTCCCAATATTCTTCAAAATATAATTTTTGTTCCACAGAGGAAAGTAATCTTTTTAGTATGCAAAAAAAAAAAATCAAATTCATGAATGAATCATTCTTTTGAGTCAAAGCATTTCAACGCATTGGTTGATCCAGTTCACAAGTCTGGATGATTCGTTCATGAATTGCACTGACCTGTTCGACTCACTGAATCAATTATCCAGTATAGTATCAGCTACAGTAACAGCTCATCAATATGATTATCAGTGAATGATGGCTTAATTTTAGGCCAGCTTCTCATTTAAAGTTAGACAATGGCTTCAGAAGAACAGCTTCTAAAGCACAAATGAGTGACTTTTGTGATGCTTTCGTGCCCTTTTTGAAGCTTGAAAGCTCCATTCCTCATTCATGAAGAAAGAAAGTCAAAGTGGTTTAGATTAGAACAACATGACTGGGTGAGTAAATTACATTTTTGGGTGAACTATCCCTTTAAACAAAGCCAAACACAATTAGAGCAGGCCAGCCAGCTTAGATGAGAGGACAGAGACAAATGACATGAGGTGCTTTAGACAAATCACTTTATCTACGAGTGTGCCGTTACAGACAAATCCGTGCGGATTCCACGGCAACACAGTGACCGTTACTAAAACCAAAATCTTAGAGAGTGGGTAAATGCACTTACAAATGTCATTAACATGAGCAAAGGCAACATATGGGGGCTCTAACGGATGATGTCATGGTATGGGTGGTCTACAGGAGCAGAGGAGAAAACAATGCCACCCATCCCCTCACTGAAAGAGACCTCCACCCTCCTGAAAGCCCAGATTATTGCAGTCAATCATAAAAGATTATCTTTCCACGAGCGCCTTTAATCGCTTTGTGAAATCATAGCAAAATCACATGCAAGCCAAAAACTGTTTTCCCAGTAAAAGCTTTAGAAAAAAAAACATACTGTAGGTGAAATAACAGTCTCTGCAGTACGTCGACATGCACTCTCACAAACATGTGAACAGGTTACATAAAATGTAGAATTCACACACACCAGAGAATAGAAAAACCAATATATGAGTCTACAATAATTTCCATATACACACCGCAACTGGCGTGCACACACATCCTCACACACACCCACGCACTCAAACCAATATAATATCCAAGTGTCCCTGAGGGATGCTCTCAAACCTTTTAGGGCCAATGAACCTGCTATTTCAGTGGAATGGGCGTGTGTTTTTTGAAAGTGCTTGTTTGCTATTAAGAGAAAAGCCTGTCATATGAATGTTACATATCTCAGGGGTCTTGTATTAACTGACTCTTCACACTTGGGCTTCTGAAACAATGCCCAAGACAGCTACAAAAGACCTGAGTGGACCTTTGGCCATGGGACAACTCCGCAAAGACATGAAAGGTTATTGCACAGGTAAGAATGGTCAATAAAAGTTTTACAATCAAGATACAAATGGATGGATGGGGGTAAATGAGGTGCGGTCAGAGTAATCATGCCTGACCCTTTAATAGTTCCAGTATCATTTACACTACTGTCCAGACGTTAGTGGTCATTGTTTTAAAGGAAATTAATACTTTTTTTCAGCAAGGATGCATGAAATTGATCAAAAGTGACAGACATTTACACTGTTACAAAACATTTTAATATCTCTTAAGAATATCCCTATTCTTTTGAAGTTTCTATCCATCAAAGAATCCTGAAAAATCAGCTATACCATCACAAGAAGTATAAAAGACTTCAAAAACATTACCACCCCTTAACATTTACATTTATTCATTTAGCTGACGCTTTTATCCAAAGCGACTTACAATTGCTATACATGTCAGAGGTCGCACGCCTCTGGAGCAACTAGGGGTTAAGCGTCTTGCTCAGGGACACATTGGTGTCTCGCAGTGGATTCGAACCCGGGTCTCTCACACCAAAGGCATGTGTCTTATCCACTGCGCCTTAAAGGTCCCCTGACATGAAATTTTCGCATTCTGAGGTTTTTTAACATTAATATGAGTTTCCCTAGCCTGTATATGGTCCCCTAGTGGATAGAAATTTCAATCGGTGTAAACCGAGCTTTGGCTATCTTTCTCTGCCTTTGAGAAAATGAAAGCTCAGACGGGCTGATCTTGAATCTCCTCCGTATGACGTCATATGGAGGAAAGGTAACCTCCCCTTTCTCTGCTTTGCCCACCCAGAGAATTTGGCTCGCCCATGAGAAAATGAGCTAGGAAGTACGAACGCACAAGCGTTATTTGAGTTTTTCCTCAAGAGATATCATGGCTTGCAAACGAGCCAAGCATGGCGGTTGATCAGTGTTCGGATGTACACATGAACACAAAAGTATTTTTTAGTTCCTTCATCCGAGCCTCTGAAGAAACAATGGGTTAATTTTATTTTCTCTGGAAATGCGCCGACACAGAAAATCTTTGTATGGTCCAAACATTTCACCGACAACTGTTTCCTCAACTTGGGCCAATACAGAGCTGGCCTCGAAGAAAATAAATCGATCAGCAACCATTTCTGATGTGTAGCCTAATTGTTCAAGTTCGGACAGGTAATCTGTCTCTCAAAATCGTTCAATACTGTTTATGCATAAGTCAAGCCAGTGACTAAAATATCAACTTCACATCGTTTCTTTTAGTAGGATGAATATAATCTTATTTAAATTGTGAACAAATTATATACAGAAAGCGATCAAAGAACAATCTTTCCACACAGCGCAAGTTTATCTGGACAACTCGTTATGAAATCAATGACCCACGTTACACTGCACAACGAAGCTCTTACTGTATGTACATCATCGTGTTTGCATTGGTGAAAGCATTAGAGAGAGTGCAGAAACTGCGTTGCAATGATAAGATCTTCATTCTCGCGATCAACAGACTGTCATCTGCTTGCTCAATGCTCATCACGGCAACATTTTATGTGATGGGAATAGATCTAAATACTTCTCACGATTTGTTAATCTTGATAGCTGTAATAGTAAAAACGTATAATAGCTGTAGTAAGAGTATTCGAGAGAGTTTCACATTACATGTAATACGTAGCTATTTCATATGCAAGCATGTCAGCCAATCACAGCAGTGGCCGGTTCCACTGAATCCCACAGCAGACACGCCCCTTCAAACAGAGCGTTCAAATCAGAGGCTAACATCAGGCTAGGAAAAATGCCTTTTATTTCAAAATTATGACTATTTTTGATCTAAAAAACATTCTAATATTATAAGGGCAACCCAGGAAACATTATAAAATAATAAAATAACCCCATGTCATGGGACCTTTAACATTTTGAACAGTAGTGTATAGAGCACAAAAAGTTAAAATAAAGTGAAAACATTATTTAACCAGTACTGATAATGTGTGGGCTGTGGATTGCAGAACTGACCAACGGACCTAATGGAATTTAGTAGTAACAGTTTTGATTGTGATTATTAACTTAGATAGACAAGTAGCAATATAAATGTTTAACAATTAATAACTAAGCCGGCATTAAAAGGATCATTTAACGGCACTGAATCACTGCCACAATCCCTCAAGACAATACAAGGAACAAGAAAAACTAAAATAACAAGCATTTTAAGATTCAATAACAGCTCCTTGATATATTAATAGCCCGACCATGAAAATAAAACAAATAAATGGATGAAAAAGATGAACAAAGTAGTAAGTACTATATTTTCAACAGATTGGTAGGTCTTCTGACTTTATACTTCAGGGTATTAACTTAAGCTGAATAGTTACTCAGCAGACGTGATAGTTTCGCTGGAGTAACCTGAGGTTAAGCGTCCTGCTCAAAGGGCAAAATGGTAATAGTGTTCTCTTAATAATTGCCAGTTCACAGGTCACCTCAGCCACCTCAAACCTGTAAAAGAACCTCACCACTTAGCTACAAATGTCCTCTGCATGACAATAGTACATTGCATTTGTCATTAATCATGAATTCCATTTACATGGTCACACATAAAACATATTTTACTTGCAATGTGCAATGTGTGTGAACGGAGTTGATTTTAAGGAGGTATTTTAATTGTAAATTTGGTTAAAAAAAATTAAACCCAAAGGTTGCTGGTTCGATTCTAGTACCGGCAGGAAATGACTGAGGTGCCCTTGAGCAAGGCACCTAACCCCTAATCGCTCCCCAGGTGCCACAGCATAATGGCTGCCCACTGCTCCGGGTGTGTATCGGTTTGCAGTGTGTGTGTGTGTGTGTGTGTGTGTTTACTACTCACTAATCTGCTCCTAATGTGTGTGCACTAACTTGGATGGGTTTATGCAGAAGACAAATTCCGAGTATTGGTTACCATACTTGGCATTCACATGTCACTTTCCCTTTTAAAACATACCTTAAAAAATGGGGTAAAGCTTTTTTAGCATCTAACAAAGAATGAAATCTTCAGGGAAATAAACAATCTAATAATCTAAACCAAATTAACAAAAAATGTCTGGGGGCTCATCCAAAAAACACAGTACAGCGCATTTCTGGTGAATTAAAAGTATAAATACTATTAAAATCTTTTCATTTTTATCACTGCACATAAACACTTTTGACCATTTAATGTACCGTGGAGTACACCAGTCAGCTTTTAATGCAATGAAGTTCTTTAAGAGTCTATGAAGTACTTAAACTACATTCAAATACAGAGGTCTAATATTATTTAAGTGGTTATATTTTAGCCTAGAAAGTTTAACACCGCTACAAGGCAACTATAAGTCACTTACATTGACATGGAGCAATTTATCACCCCACCTAAGTCCTATATATTTAATAAGTACAGCATGTAAATACTCCCTAGTGCACAATTTAAACCAAGTTTTATCTTCTGTACGACATTCGACATACACTTTATGTTGTATATTCCTGTTCTTAGTTAACTTTTATGAAGTAAAATATTCAACGACTGGTTGAAGAGAGTCCGCATCCACTGCGACTCATGCATACTTAAAATCTTTCCCAGAAGTTTGAAATGAGCGAGGCCGTTCCGAGTCATGCTCTGATCTCACTGTACCATGAAATGCAATTCGAAAACATCACGTGAGAAAAAAGAGAGAGAGAGAGAGAGAGAGTGTGAGAGGGCAAAGGAATGATAAACAGACAGACATTGCATGAGATTGCTATCAGCAAACTGATCTAGATGAGAGAAAAATAGGATGAAAACACACAGAAGTGCAAGTAAATTGGATAACATCACCAATATGCTCAAGTTGGGAAGCTGATATTAAAAGAATTGGTGACCAATTACCTGTCAGCACCCTAAAATCTTCCAGCTCATAATCTAATTGTGCTCTGTTTAGCCTAGCCCACCAGATCCTCTCAGGCGGTCCCTGGAGGAGGGCAGAATAATGAAATGTACACGCAGCCCGAGTCGGGCCCTGGCTGAGAGGAAGCTAGTGTAAACATACAGCAACCCCCTCAATCTCCCACATATGAGCAATAAAACCAATTCTAATATGAGGTTTGGTGCATGCTTTCATTTGTTTAGCTTTGGTGAGTATTACGGGGTCCAGTGGGAATTGATGCATTAGTAAGCTAAAGGAGAAGACAAAGTCTCCTTCTCTCTCTGTATCTCTCTATGCCTGGGGCTGAACTCCTAAACGCTCACTCGCAGCAGCTCTCTGCTTCCTCTTCTTGTTTCATAATTCATCTTAAACAAGGGGGGAAAAAACAAACAAGCAGTGAAGCAACAAGAGGATACTAAGAGCAAACCCCATCTTTCAGGAGACTATGTTAGAGAAAGTAGAAGACAGATGAGTGTGTATGTGTCTATGTCTGTATTAAAGATGAGCCTCTGCACTACATAAAAGCCCAGGTGCCCAGGTACAGCTCCACAAGTCCCCTGAATGACACAGTACTAAACATTCATTGAATAAGGGATGTAATTCTTAATCTCAGACAGCCAGATTATTTCGGCTTGCAGCGGGTCTGGTCCTTATTGCAGCTTCAAACACACCTTTTGGCCAATGAATTTCCATAATGTTTTTTAGAGATTAGTAATCAATGATTACTGAAAACGGATTTAAAAAAAATAAGCATTTAAAATATTGTACTCACCAAAATGATTTCTTGCAGAAACGGTACACAACTAGATTTTGATGTATAATTTACACTACCATTTGTTTGGGGTCAGTGACATGCAATATTAATTTCATTTTCAATTAAATTGATTATTCTATTCAGCAAGGATGCATTAAATTAATTGAAACTGATGGTAAAAATATTTATGCTACAAAAGACTTCAATTGTAAATTCATCAAAGAATCCTGAAAAAAAATCACATCACATTTTCCACATATTTACAAAATATCTGTATAATAACAAATATTAACCTTGATAATAATAAGATATATTTTCTGAGCAAAAAAAAATCTTTCTAAAGGATCATGTGACTGTAAATTCAGCTTGCCATCAAATTAGTTTTCTCTTTAACATCCGCCGATGCTTCCCTCTGGGCTAAATATATATGAATACAGAAAACAGTTATTTTTAATAGTTTTACTGCATTTTTTTAATAAATGCATTAGAGACTTCTTTCAACAAAAAAAAAAAAAAACGGAAATTGTATCTCTAAAAAATATATATATACAGTATATATGTAAAGTATAAAAATTATATTAGATCCCTTTTAAAATATATTTAAATACATTATAACAATGAAATATAATCTTATTCTTAATAATTCTTATAAAAGGCACAGGTCTCCCATGACCGTTAAAACCTTTAATCTTATTCTGGTCAAGAATCATTCATTTAGACAGGAAGAGATTGTCTGACAAACATGCAAAGCTATAGAATGGCTATACAGAAAACACACCACAAAAAAGTATGTATAGACTGTGATCAGAACTTCTATCAGTTCAAAAGAAAAAAACACTATTTCACAGAATATACAGTTTTGTTCATGGACATAGTTAACTTGCTGCTAATTGCCTTAAAACTCTAATGACTAATCTAGTGATTCGTTTTATTCAGAAGTGTTCATTGTATCAACTTAACTGAACATCATTTCCAGATCTGAAAAAAAAAAAAAAACCTGTTTGCAGTCTGCGCATTTACATAAGTTGCATTGCGCCAAACAATCAGACTTGAACTCGGTTGGCATTTTCGTGCACATTATGCATCAAGCGGTCAGGCTCTGTAATCCTTGGTGTGTTTTTTGCCCCTGAGTCAGTACATAAACAAAAAGAGGGCAGTTCAGGCCAAGTATGCAGAAATAATCAGCAGAGAAAATATGCTGAAGGGGGAATATGTATGACACAATGACAGAGCTCATCATGTAATATTCTCAACATTGGCTTGTTCCCGCTCAATCTCAGTCTCATCGTTCTCCCTGTGGGCATGCTCAAACGTTCACACGAACAAAAGCACAAACATTCAGGGCTCCAGACTAACTTTTTTTACTAGGAGCGCTGTTGCCCCTGACTGAACATTTTAGGAGCACAAGCTGAAAATTTAGGGGCACACCTTAAATCAGCATGCAATGCAATTATTCAAATTTCCCCCAAAATAACTAATCCTTACAAATTCTTTAATAATAAAGAGACTTAAAGGGTTAGTTCACCCAAAAATGAAAATTAAGTCATAATTACTCACCCCCATGCTGTACCAACCCCGTAAGGCCTTCGTTCGTCTTCGGAACACAAATGAAGATATTTATGATTAAATCTGAGAGGTTGATCACCGCTACATAGGCTCCCTAAGGGAATGACACCGGACGGCCCAGAAAGTCATTAAAGAAAATGTTTAAATATTCCATGTCGCAACAGTGGCTCAACTATAAGTTTATCAAGCGACGAGAATACTTTTTGTGCGAGAAAACAAACAAAAATAACGACTTTATTCGACTATTCCTTTTCTTCCTTGTAGGCCTGAAACGAGACTTCAAGAGATTTCCACGACGCATGCGCGAGAACTTAACTGAAGTAGTTGAAGGAGATCGCAATTCTCGCGCATGCGTCGTGGAAATCTCTTGAAGTCTCGTTTTAGGCCTACAAGGAAGAAAAGGAATAGTCAAATAAAGTCGTTATTTTTGTTTTATTTCCGCACAAAAAGTATTCTCATCACTTGATAAACGTATAGTTGAGTCACTGTTGTGACATGGAATATTTAAAAATTTTCTCTAATGACTTTCTGGGCCGTCCGGTGTCATTCCCTTAGGGAGCCTATGGAGGAGTGATCCAGCTGTCAGATTTAATCATAAATATCTTCATTTGTGTTCCGAAGACAAACGAAGGCCTTACGGGGTTGGTACAGCATGGGGGTGAGTAATTAATGACTTAATTTTCATTTTTGGGTGAACTAACCCTTTAACGTACATATATTACGATATGCAGTTTTATTTTAAGTTCACAGGGCTCCAGACTCAAATTTGAGGGCAGCATCACCTCAAATGAGAGCTCACACTGAGTTCTACAAAAAAAAAAAAAAAAAATTCTGGTAGCACTAGGGCTGACAATAAATCACTAAGCTTAATTTAGGGTGTAGATGAAATTAACTTTTGTTATTATTATCATTCATAATGTCTTAATATTAATTAAAAAACAAAAGGGGTGAAAAAATGTATATTAAGGAGTGAACATAGCCAATAAACATCCTACTGTTTACAATGGTATTTTTTTTAAATAAGTGTTTAAATAAGAGTTAGCCTATCCAACATCTTAAAATTTTTAGTTTAAGGACAATCTTTGAAGGATGAACAAAAAATGTGTTGGTCATCACATAAAAAATTAATTAAAAAAAGCACATGATATTATAGTTTTGAAGTGCTAGAAAAGATGTGTAGGCTGTGTTTGACTATTTCTGTCACATTATCATATTTATGGTTAGGGTTACTTACTATATTAGCCTAAATCCATGGTGAATGTTGCTGATTTGTGGACTGAAAGCCTTCTATAAGTTTTTCTCCTGGTTTCCACGTCAGCACTGTTTGATCTGATATCTATGGTTTATAACAGAACTCTGCGCCGAATCGGAATGTTTCTCACTGGATCTCGTAGTGATGATGTTATTAATTCCGAGGCGAATTCAATGGATTTCTTCACTGGATCTCCTAGTAACAGTGTCACGTGATCGAGATCGGCCCGCGACTGGCAAGTTCGGGTCTTTATTTTACTGTCAATGGTTCGGGGCGCTGCTCCATAGATATACATAAGAAAGACTATGCGCTGCTCTGTCTATTATTGGTCCGGAATAATAAACGGTCCGTGAAGCATAAATGAGTAGCGTATGTTCGTTTCACTTTCATTTTGTTTGCATTCGCTGCTTGGTAACGAGTCGATAGATCGCTCATTGCTCAGACGCACATAGCAGCTTGTGATATTTGTCTCCGTCTCCTTCCCACAGATGTTTACGCGCGCTCTCTATTCTTGTCACACTCACTCATTCCGGATTCATTGACTCGCCCCTTCCATGCTTAACCATGCGTTTAACGTGAGGCAAATTTACTGGTCGCACATGTGCGACTGGATGTAAAATTCAGTCGCACACTCTCAAATTTTAGTCGCAAAATGCGACCATTTGGTCGCAGTCTGGAGCCCTGAACATTCCAACAAAGAAATCAATTGCAGTGTGTCACCGTCGCTGTTGAAGGGATGAATACATGTGCTGTAAAATGATGTAGTTTGTTTATATCATCACTCTCATGTCATGTTCTTGTTTTGGTCAGTGGAAAAGCATTTTAATCAATTTTTTTATTAGAGTAACATGGTCTGTACGACAGGCCCGGCCCTAAAAATAATACAGAATCTAATCTGAGTTATGGTTCAAAGAGATTAGGGATCCATAATCCTTTGAATAAACAGGCGGGGAAAAGTGAGCATGAAAAAAAAAAAGCTTAGGTGGGGGGTTGAACTCCCTCCTGCGGACACCATTTGATAATAAGTCTGTGTAGGTCTTTTGAGATGGACAACACCATTTCATCAAAACCACACTAATCCCTTTGCAATTCCTCTCTCTCTTCCGTGAGTCCCCTCTATCCCACCCTCAATTCCCTTTGGCCATCCAGCTCTCTTTCTTCAGCCTCAAAGCAAATCTGAAAGCCAGGACTGAAAATCCTCTAGTGACCGAGTGTGAACCAGTTAGCTAAACCTACTCTCAACCAGGGCTGTGATCCAACAAAACAGTCAGTGAAAACCTGGAGCTTCAGGAGCGACCTGATTACGGGAGGAGTAAATGAGAAAATTTCATCCAAAAATCCAAAATTCTGTCATCATTTACTCACCCTCATATCGTTCCAAATGTGTACGACTTTCTTTTTCATGTGGAACACAAAAGAAGATATTTAAAAAAAAACTCTCATTGTCCATACAATAGATGTATGAATGGATGGACAAAAACAGTTGAAACAGTCTTCAAAATATCTTTTTTGTTCCACAATTTTGTGTAAAGTATCCCTTTAATATATGGCTATTGAAAAATGAATCGCTATCCCCCCAAAAAGTGAATGGGATGGACATATACTCTTAAATAAAGGTTCTTTATTGGCTTTAATGGTACATGAAGAAACTTTAACATCCATGGAACCTTTCCATTCCACAAAAGGTTGTTGATATTGGAAAAAGGTTCTTTGGAAGTTTGGATTGTTAAAATGTTCTTCGCACAATGAAAATGGTTCTTTTAAGAACTGTGGTTCTTTGGGGAACCAAAAATATATGAGTATAGAAATTAAAAAAAAGGGGAAACATGTCCCCTAGTGATTGCTCTGCACCCTGGTGTGAATGGTGTTTAAGTTAGCAAAAATGGGGAACCCACACTGTAAAAAAAAGTTGCTGCCTTACATTTTAAAGTTCAATCAACTTGGATTTTAAGTAATTTCAACTTAAATTACATTAAACTGTCTTTAAAAATGAGTTGAATCTTGTTATAACTTATAATTAAAAAATTATAATTATAACTTATTTTAAATTACTTTTGGAACATTAAGAAATAATAAAGTATATAAAAAAAATGTTGATCTGTACTGCCAGTAAGTTTTTTCACGCATGCACATAAAAATGCCATAAGATGTGCATGATGATGTTTTATCTGCTATAGCTGCAAAATTAATCAACCCGCTCCTCCGCTTCATATATTTATCTCTTTTGTTTTTTTTCCTGAAGCCTTTGTTTTCTGACCTTTTGATGAATTGTGGTGAACTGCCATTCGAGCATACATGACATCAAAGCCTCTTAAATCTCACAGAATACTGCAGTCTGACGTTATTATGCTCAATGAAATCACTAAATTTATAGGCTAGTTAGTCTGGAAAATACTGTCATAATAATATATAAGGTATAATACTGTATACCTTACATAAAGTATACAAAGACATAACATTATTTATTTTTGTTGCACCCGCCTCTCATAAGTTCTTGGAACGTAAAGTACACTGTAATAACTAGCTAGTTTGTAACTTTTTTTTAGTTGCACCATTTATTCTTAAGACAGAACGTAGCTAGGTCGTATAGGCTCTCTGTAAAGTAATGGCTGCGTAGTCACAAACTGTGAATTTTACCCTCAGTGACCCAAAAGCAGCTTTTAAAAATGTGAGCAGAAGTTGTGTTGAAATGCTGTGAATTTCAGTTCATCCTTCATTTTAATGCCTCATGCATCCAACGGTAAAAAATACGTTTCCATTTAATACGATACTTAATCACGAATGACATCATAGATATTTTTATATGTAAATAACATTCTGAAACTGTATTTGAAATGAATAAGGATCAATAAATAAACATTGACACAAAAAACATAAGAAATGACATTTATTTATTATGACTGATTCTATTTGACATGCACAACATGGATAGATGCACACAGAAGCGTACTGTAGGACAGGTTTGTGTTGAAAAGCCGCTAACAAATTTATTCACAATGCTCTCTCTCTCTTTTAAAGGGTTAGTTCACCCAAAAATGAAAATTAAGTCATTAATTACTCACCCCCATGCTGTACCAACCCCGTAAGGCCTTCGTTCGTCTTCGGAACACAAATGAAGATATTTTTGATTAAATGTGAGAGCTGGATCACTCCTCCATAGGCTCCCTAAGGGAATGAAACTTGACGGCCCAGAAAGTCATTAAAGAAAATGTTTAAATATTCCATGTCGCAACAGTGGCTCAACTATAAGTTTATCAAGCGACGAGAATACTTTTTGTGCGAAAAAACAAACAAAAATAACGACTATTCGACTATTCCTTTTCGTCCTTGTAGGCCTGAAACGAGACTTCAAGAGATTTCCACGACGCATGCGCGAGAACTTAACTGAAGTAGTTGAAGGAGATCGCAATTCTCGCGCATGCGTCGTGGAAATCTCTTGAAGTCTCGTTTCAGGCCTACAAGGAAGAAAAGGGAAAAATTCAAATTTTTGGAGTACTACTGCTGATCTATAAAACAACATTGTCATTGTATATATTTGATTAATTCTGTCTCTATGAGTGTTTTTGTCCAGTCTTTAACTTGATTTTCAACAACCCTTTATCACACTTTCTGTTAGTGAAAGAGTAACAATAACAATAATTTATAATTAGAGCTACTGTGTCTAATAAACCACCACAACTAGATTGAAAATGGGATTATGCACACAGACTATTCAAAAGAGAAGCAGCCTCAAGGTTCAGATTGATCAAACGAGTCAGACAACTCTTTTTATGTCCTCTGAGGTATTTAAGGTAGTATCTCTGTCATGAGGTGCGACAGACACCCTTATCCAGGACGTCTCTGTGTAATTACATGCGAGAGGACCGTCATTTCAACACTGCTCCCCTCACTAGATGAAAGACAGGTAAGACATAGTCATGTAATTGGCCCTCTCATTGAGGGAAGAGGAACAGAGAACGGATGGGTTTGTTTCGATATGTTCTGTTTATCCTTGTTCCCACCGTTTCCCTCTCTCTCTCTTTCTCTCCGACTGTCTCAAGTCGATTATGGGTCATTATTTACAATGTGTCTGTACCTTCAGGACAAATGTGTAAATTGTGGCGCTAAAGTGTCCAGGCCTCATTTAGGACAGATTTACGCAGTCCACACCACTGTATAACTGTCACTCGACCTAAACACGCTCACTGCTCAAAAACAGCTGTAAGCAAGCGTATGAGACGTGGGTGGACACATCAACTGACAAAGACTCGCTTTTTTCCCTGTCAGACACACTTGGCAATTTAAATCAATGAAACAAAAGCTTTCTTGCACTTAATAACGAGGATGTGTACACAGCAACATAATCGTTATTTGCTACTGACAGCCAGCGTGATGAAGATTTAAACAGCAAATGACTGCGAGACACATGCCTTCTTTTCTCCACCATTTTACTTTCAACATGTTACAACTAAAACTAAACGTACCAAATTTGCATTTGTAGGTGATTATGAGAGACTTGACGTTACAGTGATGGCATCTCGAAATAATAATAAATACATAGATAATTACAAATAACAAATAAATAAATAAATAACAGTATATAATGAACAAGTAAGTGTAATGACTAAAATTATAATAATGAACCAATAAATAAGTAAATAAAAAGAGAAGAATAAAATAAAGTAAATAATAGCAAATAAAAGAATATGTAAGTGAACAAATAAATATATATATATATATATATAAATATATAAAATCTGTTTCGCAAAGTATAAAATCTGTGCATGCATGGGAATAAGTTAACCCTCACAGATCCCTGTAGATTCTTTGTTGTGCCTAAATCCCTGTTATGGACAGATGGTAACAAAAAGACCTCAACCAAAAGTATTTCCTGACCCCGGAACAGAAGTTAGTCTTTCATGCCAGTTTGTTTCTTCCACCTGTCTACCCCTGAGTGACATACTGTGGGTACAGCTCTTACATCTCTCCTGACAGACTGGAGTATACACACAAAGACCCCTGTGGGTCTGTCCTTCCGAAAGCATCTTCTATCAAACCTCTCTATCCCATGGCCTGCTGGATGTCTGTCTGTCCCAGCTCAAGTCAGAATCAGATATTAAGATTCAAGTTTCAGTTGTTTAATGCTACACATTACACAAAAGGTTGTGCGGCTTAACTGCGCTGTATATGAGATATAGTAGAGACGGCTCAGATAGACACATTCAGACAGACTGATTTTGGTGCTATAGAAAGAATACGGCCACCAAATTTCAGCTCTCTCTCATTCTCATTCATCTTCAGTGCAAGAAACTACATTTATTTTCAAAACAGCAAATGTCTTTTTTTATTGTTATTGGCTTTTTAGCAGTTGGATATTGAATGGTTCATGCTCAATTCTCCTATTTTTAAATATTACCTTTGCCGTCATCTAAAGTTCATCTTTATAAATCATTATTATTTACCAACACTGTAATCTTTAGCAAATCTCATAATGAATATCCATTTTTCATACTGTACGTCAGGGGTCGACAACCTATTGGCATGTGGAGGGATAATCACCGACAAGTGACAATTGCTAAAGAGGTGTATGCATTTCATTTAAATAAAGTCCTTCGAACTTGCATACTGACATACATTTTGGGGTAATCCTTCCCCATAGTGTCACAGCCTATTTTAGTTAGGTACTATAAACACGATTAAAGTGAGATTTTAACTTGCACTAGCATGCCGATCCGACAAACTATTCGCCCGACCAGAGGTGCGCGCCTCCGTGATTATCCTTCTGCGCGCCATAAGGTTGCCGACCACTGCTGTACATTATAATGTTGTAGGTGTAGTATCTACAGTGATTTATTTATTTATATTTAACAAAGTATAGACTTTGATTATAATCCATTTATCGGTTATGTGACATAAGATGGAAATATTTATGTGCTTGCTGGTTGAATTATCAGCTTATTTCGACCATAATTTTAATATACATTCATCTCTACTTATTAAATCATGTTTTTATACTTGAAAACGTAAATCAATAGTTTTTAAAAGCTACAAATTTAGGCATCACACTATTATAATGTGCAATATCAAATATTCATATACATTTTGAGATTTACTAAAGATTACACTTAACTAATGAGTTATTAAATCATTAGTGTTAACTTTAAGTGAGTGTTAGATAATGGCAAAGTTAACCTTAATGAGAAAGAACAATTAAATATGTATTAGCCAATATATATCCAATATCACCAATTAATATATAAATATTAATAATAAAAATAAATAAATAAATCTAATATCATACAGCCACCTCAACACTCACATAAAGAAATCCGTAACGAGAAAAAACACTCTCTCACCCCTGGTCTGACAACATGATGTCAAAAATCATTCTTTAAAGAAAGTCCCACCGCTTCACTTCAACATTAATCAATCAAGAAGAAACACCCTGCCCACATCTCAGCTTTCAGATCAATAAACATCTTCACAGCCTTCATGAGGACAATCCTGCTCCCCTTCCACACAGACCTCAGGTCTGGCTCAATTTTGTGCGGAGTCCCGAGCGAGATGTGTAGGGGCGGCGGAGTTTAGAACGGGCGCGCGGAGAGTTAATGAAGCCACACCAGTCAGCATGGCCGTCCATCTGTTTCCTTAATCCTCGTAAACATGAGCCACACTGTGATAGGGCGCTAGCCAACCCCATGGCTGTGATTTACAGACATAAGGACAGTGCTCACTGTGAATGGATGGATGGGCAGGAGGGGTTTGGGTGAGTGTTGGCCGTGACAGCTTATAGGAGATGTCCCAGTAAAGCATTGGGTCTGCAAGTAGCTGCACCGTGCTCCACTCACCTGCTAATCGGAGCAGAGAGGTGGAGCAGAACTGAGTGAGCAGAAAGGTGAGAGTGAGGTCGGCCGTGCCGTCCATCTGTCCATCAGCAGGTAAGAGGCTTGGGGCACAGAAGATGGGCCATAAGTAAAAAATACATGTTCACACAGAATATCAAAATATTACGCCAACAATACACGCAAAGATGACAATCTAGATGGGATTGAGGTAAAGTGGGTTTGCACAAGTGAGGTGTGTGAAATCACACCTGATTGACAGGCCTTATGAACATGGACTTGCTGTGAATCCCAGTTAAGATCCCCTCTGCTTCACTGAACTGTCCAATTCGTGCTCTATAGGCGCTCGTAAATAAAAATAACGGGTTCATTAAAGTCATTAAAACTTTTGTTTGTTTTTATGTGCAGCTCATAAGGACAACTCAACAGAAACACAGTATTTTTTTTTGCATTACATTCAACATAGACTGCAAAACATTCACACTTGATATTGGGACTATTCAAATGAAGACTGTGATTATTCGAAAAATCTCTATATTTACCCAGTTCAAAAGCAGGTTTAAGGAGCATTACAGAACCAATTTATCCTGATTCACCTTCTTATGCAGTGAAAAAAACGTTAAACGTTCAAGATTGGGCAGCGGCTCCAGAACCAGAACCTGGTCGGTGGAAAAACAGCACCACAGTCTGGGAGTCATGCCAGAGGGTGTGGAAGTGGCAACAACACGCACTCCATGAGGATTAAGGATCACTATTCTGCCTGTTCCAGAACAAGCCCAGCTGTCAGGGTGTAGCCAAAATCCACGACACTCATCCCAAGGGCGTTGACTGTGGAACCAGGCCTCTTGGACTAGACATGACCTGCTTTAGATGAGTAAAGATTGACTGTCAATTGGGCTCATGTGTAAAGGTTAAATCCTACGCAGAAGCTCCAGTGCATAAAACATTTACTGCATTGCTGTTACTGTGAAACTCTATTTGAAGACCTCTCTCTATATATATTTATTAACATTTATACACTTCTCTTGAGTGTCAAACACCACATTCACATTTCCTGGTCAGGCAGATTCAGAGTTGCTCTGTTACAAAAGCACATTGTGTGTGGCCTTTTACATCTGGCACAAAGAAAACTAAAGAGACGCCACAAGAGGACATTACTCTTTGGTCACACACCATCAGACTGCCTTTACCAGCACGCCACACACACAGGGGACGTTTCGTTCCAGCATTTTGACATTGAAAACCAGCCGGTGAGCAAGCATGTGTGTGTTCTCGGGTAAGACATGTCACATCCCTCCCAAGAGGTCCCCTCCAGCATGCAAACCATGGTAGAACCCTAATAAAACCCCCCAAGAGATCCTCAGATTCCCATATTCCTCTATCCCTGGGGCAGATGGGAGTCTTAATAGGCGTTAAACTCCAAGAGATAGGATTCTCTACACCGCCTTTCAAAGGCAACTCCACTAACCCCCATCACAATAAAGGAGCCAGAAAGAATGAGAGCACATGAGGGAATGCACAATCAGGAGTGGAACGGAGATTCAATGGACTAGTAAAAAGAACAAGAGAAAGGTGTTTGACAATAAAAACAATGAAATACTGAAAAGAGATGATGGCTGAAGAAATGTATATAAATAAAAATCTAATTTTTCCCATTTACATTTTTTTTGGGTTTCTGGATGCTTTCTCATAGATGTTTGTCTAATCAAAATAATTCATAAAAAAATTACAATGTAAAAACTTTTAACCACATGTAATATTACCTTTCAATAGTACAACATTTTAAATATATATATATAAATTAAAATATATCAGTTGATTAAGAATTTAAAATGTTTTTTTTATGAACTATTATATTAGTATTTCTGAAAGTTTTTTATTTTGTGTGAGGAATTTTGAGTTTGTGTATGTTTTTAATTAAATCACAGATTTATAGGAATAGATAACCTTTCTACACTTGCCCCATACACTACACAGTGCGTAAATGCATTTTTTTAAGGTGTCAAAAGTCAAAGTTATTTCAAGCAACAATCGACAGCATTCTACAGACTTGCATTTACCTGGAATATTCCTTTATATCAGTGCAAACTATCATCTCTCCTCTGTGTGAGACACAGAAACAAAATGATAATAGTCACACCTGGCCATAAGCCACAGATTGGCTGAGGTTTAATCTTCAGGCATGGACCGGGTTGAACTTCCTTTGAAGGCTAAGAAGATGAGGGAAATCTCCATGGCCTCAGAAAGTCTCTCTTTCAAGGCAGGAAGCACAAAGGCAGGTGGACCGCAGGAGACCTATTCACATGGCGCTGGCACCACCGCTTCCAGACCCCTGCCTAAAGGAATCCGACATGCTACCCAGACCCCCACAGGCACCATCAGGGGGTCTGAGCTGAAGACCCTTCACTCCTGATTTTTATAACTCTTTTAACTTTCACATATTACTTTCAAGATCCTGATGCAAGCAGTCATTTGCCAGTCAGACTCAGAAAAGAAGATTAGAGAGCAAAAAAAGACCAACTTACAAGTCACATCCATCTATCAATCAAAACGAGGGGTTTGGGTTCTCTAGCCAACACAACTCACAGCAAACTGCTTGACAAACTGAGCTCCTAGGTGTCTGTCATGCAGTTGGGCTTGGATTGGAGCTACTGAATAAAGCAGTTGCTGTACCCTGCCAGACACAGCAGCCTGGGGAAAGGCTTTCCGCCAAAGACACTGTTGGCTTGGCATGAGCATTGGCTGAAGGTCTGGCTCATTGTGAAATATTAAGGCATTGCGAGTTTCCTAGAAAGGAAGAGTGAAGATTGGAGCCATTATGTTGGCGTTAGCAAGAAAAAAAGATGAAAGGCTTGGTCATATGTACAGTAAAGCCCCATGACTTCCGACTGAAACATGTCGGCTCCTGGCGGTGTTGTTTGTGAGAACTGAATAAGAAGTGTGACTATGAATGGAAAGCCGAGACAGGAAACACAAACATACACTGTCAGTCACTCCTTCGCTGCCTAAAGGAGGTCCGAGCACGCCGACCCCTCCTCCCTCTAGCCCTTCACCCCACAAACAACCCCACACACGGTGGCAGAAAAGAGTCCCATTCAGTTCTCTATTCAACCCCGGCACAAAGCCACCCCACCGAGTCATTCTTCTACGGACCCCGTCACTCTCCGCCCCTCCGACCCACCACCACCCAGCTGCCGTAAACCCGGGAGGGGTGAAGAGCCTCCCTCTCTTGTATTCTCATTCAACTATCCACTCCTCGCTTTGACTTCATTAAATTCTCTTTCTTTGCTTTCCCATCATTCACCCATCGCTTTACACACACTCAACTTTCTCTGAACGGCTTCTCTGTTCCTCTAGTTCACGTACCCTTGAAGTCAATGTTTCTGCTGCTGCTGCAAGTCCAACAAGAATTTTGCAATATCAGCTGGTCGTTATTGCATAATAAGCCCAGACGGGATGATCAGGAGGGACCCTGACGTGAAGCTGAAGAGGTTTATTTTGTAATAATGACAATTAGACAATGCTTAATTGCAAGACGATACCAAATTAATAAATAAACAAATAGACACATATTAATTTAAATATTGATTTTAGTTGAAATTAGTCTAATCATAGATGAAATCATCTAACCTAAATTAGAATAAAGGATCTAGTCCAATATAAAGTAGAAAACAATCGGCCTATTAATCTGCAATCAGAGTTGCTTTTTACATCGACTGGTTAGCTAAAATATTTAAACAACATTTTTCTCTATTTTGAAGTCGACATGAAACCATATGAAACTTCCCTGTAGTGACGTACATCCGAGTGAAACGGCTTGTAAAAAATGTAGGGCAGGACTTGATTTCATCCTCAGGAATTGATTGGATTGACATGCAGCAAAATGATTTGGCAGACATGAAAGTAGCATGGTATGTTGCATGATCAACAGTGAAATGTACAAATAAATGGTCATTATTATACATAAATATATGACTGCTGAACGCAACAACGGACCAATTAGTATCAACTACAGAGACCCGTGTAATAAATCTTTTTAACCTTGTTTCTTCTTCCTTCCTCTCCCACACTCATTCTCTCTCCTGTTTGTTCCAGATTTATGGTGGTGTACATGCACAGTATTGGCAAAGCATTAAAAATGTCCACCATTAATACAGAGAGCTCCAGGCATCGATAAGAACCTTAATAAAAACATCTCCACTCAACGATCTGCTCATCAAACGCCCCTCTCTGTCGCTGTCCCTCACTTTTCCTCCTCCTCTCGCCCCGTCATGTCTTCTTCTCTCAGACTGTGCCAAAGACTTAATGATGCCTGAATGCCAATGCTTCTGACTCTTGACTTTTCAATCTCACTCTCTTTTTTTTAATAAAGTCTATTTAAAAGGCAATCCCTGGGCACCATCTATCTCAATACATCTCTCTAAGATATATTTCTCTGGCTTCCCCTCTATCTCTCCCATTCTTAAGCATTAGATGGATACGGCTGCACTTTCTGAAACGGTCTGATCTTCATGCTTCACACACTCTTTCCCACATAAACGCATGGGTCATTTTGTGTCCTAGAAACAGAAAAATCAGGTACTTGAGAATTCTGGGACTGAAAACGTATTTTTTATCATTTATCTGTACAGTAAAGGGTGTATGCATCAGATAGAAGTGTTTGGCTGATGAATAGCATCTTTTTTTAATGCTCTGTGAAGTATACAATATGGATGCACTGGCGTGCATGTACACCACCATAAATTTGCGCCATAATTATGATTAAAAAATACAGTAAAAATGTAAACTTGTTAAATATAATTACAATTTTAAAAAGTTTTCTATTTTCATATATTTTAAAATGCAGTTTATCCGTGTAATGGCAAAGCTGAATTTTCAGTGGTTATTACTTGGTCTTCAGTGTATAATATATATATATATAATGAAAATGTCCCTGACACTTAAAAGATGCAGTTAGTTTAAAGGTACATTATATCATTACAGGAGTGCGAGTCAAGAATTTTTGGAAAGGTGTGAAAGAAATGATAGAGACGATCCTTGATGTTAATATTCCACTGACACCATTACTTTTTTATTTCCTTAATTTTTTTAAGGTGATCAAGTTAAAAAAGAAAGAGTATATATTCATGATTATATGTATTCTTCTAGCAAAACAGCTTATTTCTTTACATTTGGAAAAATATTTTTACACCAAGTAGGCTATAGGATGTTGGCTAAAAGAAATGGTAACAAATATGTCAATGGAAAAGATAACTTATATTTTAAGGGATAAATATACAGTTTTTGATGGAGTTTGGGGACCATTCAGATCATTCTTAAAATGTGGTTAAGTTGGAAAGGTCTTAATAGAAGACTAAGAAAAGCGGTGGTATTGAATATCAATGTAAAATACTGAGAAGCTTTTTTGTTGTTGTTGTTGTTTTTTGTTCTATGTTACATGGTAATGTACTATGTACATGTGTATAGTTAAAATGTAATAAAATAATAATAATAATAATAATAATAATAATAATAATAAATACTGACTGATACAGATATATTGAAAATCATCTGACAGTTCAGGATGTAATCAAGTCAGGTAATAATGAAGTGCTACTAACAACTCAACAAGTGTCTGTCCCGACACACTCACGCCTGCATGCACAGACGACACATGTCCAATACCACTTCAGGATTCGATTGCATCATAAACAGATCACAGACACAACCATAGACTGCTTTAAAATATTAAAGAGGGCCACTTTACAGTGATGAATAATACAGTATGGGGGGTGAGTTGAAAACCAGTGATCTCTTCCAATGCCTTCTCCTCACCCCTCTCTCTGCCTCCCACAGTGGCCATAAAGCTAATGCACACCACAAGACTGGCGGTTCAGATCTCTGCCAGACCTCGCACAAATCCATGCATTCTTTCCTCCGCATTTCCCTTCCTCTAAACCTAATTACAAGGCTTACTGGTTCTCTTCCTACTTAAGTTCTCTCTCCTTTCTGCCTTTTGTAGATTTTGCATTAAAAACTGAATTTTGCTATGTGTATCTTACATTACACAGCAAACAAACTCAACCACAGATGACCTGTTCACAGAGATAATCAATTATCCCCCCACGCCCTGGACTACCAGCGGAGAATTCCGGCAGCCTTGACTGGGAGGATCCGACATGTTATGCTCTCCAACATGATGGGCATGCAAGAGCACACCTCCCTCTTCCATCTTGACCTTAGGCACTTCAGCTTGACCTATTCCCGCCCACTTTTCAACCAGCAGTGCTGGCCACTGGGCCTAAACTTAATCCTATTGAGTTCAGAGCAGTCTCGAGTATGTTATCTACTCCAACTCCCAAAACACGTGCACGCAAATCCAGACAGTGCGACTCCATTACTTACACAACAGCACACATCTCCCGTCTCGATCCACCTCAAGCGTGTATACAGGAATGTTCTGCCAAACAAACACACTTGTATGCATACACACACACACAAACACACAAACAGTGAGGAGAAAAGCTGATGGGGCAAAGGAGACAGAAATGGGTTCCTGGCAGTCTGGGTAATTAATGTGTATGTCAACACTAAGAGAGCTGTACCATACAGGAAATCTGAGCTCAGCACATCCACAATACAGACAGACAGGAGGGGGGAAAGGTAGAATACAGGAATGGACAGAATGAGAGAGAAGATAAACGTTATCCATCTTGACTCTGATGTTTTATGGATGATATGAAATATGGGCTGGCATCTCCACAACGAGAGACGGGCTTCTGCAAACGGTTGATGTATGCAATGAGTTTCTCGCATAGTGTATAGGGGAGATGGGACAAATTGTCACACTTTTATATGACTGTGAATATTTCTGGGTTTATCTAGTCCTTTTCTGTATCTTGATTACACAAAAAAGCAACTGAACATTTACACTGTTATTGTTTAGGACAAAAGACGCAGATCACTGAACACACATCCAGCAGGGCATCTTTTCTCACTACAGTATTATGTCACAACAATCTATTGTAAAATTTTAACAGGAAATCAATTATAAAACACAATACAATTCATAAAACGGCAAAACTCTAGAAGCTGATGTGCAAAAACATCAAACCAATGGAAATTTTTATCTATACATTTTACAAATGTATAACATTAAAAAACACGCGTGACAACTTGCCCAAATAAATATACTCAGAACAGTTCTCAGCTTTTCAGATCAAATTCAAACCCTTATAGTTATTTTTAGACTTCTTCCCTGTGAGACAACTAGCCCCGGTTTCATTCCTATTAAAACCCCCAGGGCGAAATAGGCATGTTTTCTACCACGGACTCTTCTACAGGTAGTTCATTAAGGGGAAGGACACTTAAACTACAGTACACATCCATCTCCACATCTTAAGTTAAGTCAAACCTGTCCTTTTTCTTTCCAATTTCTAACTCCCATTGGAAAACCAATCAGCTAACACTTTGAATGTGCAATTCCATGTCAATCTGATTACATATGTGGCCAGAGAGCAGAGAGAGAGAGAGATTTCTTTGACGCTTCATTGCTTCCCATCACTTCTAAGGTCAGACAGAAGGCAGGCTAGCCTTCATGCACAAACAATAACACATCACAACATGATCTACTCCTGAATATTTCTCCTTTGTATGATATGTATGTATTACATCCATAACTTGTCAAATATGTCAGCAAATGGTTTGGTTATTTTTATTATTCATTTTCAGAATGAGTTTTTAGAGGAATGTAGAACTTGCTGCACAATCATTGCTGCCAAATCCACTTTGTTTCCTCAAAATTCTTCTGTACAAAGTCCGTAAGCAGTAGTGGGCATCTTAAGCCTTGCATATTACATCAGTGATTACAATTGAAAACAAAATTAAGCTACTTTTGACAATTTATTACTCAATACAAAATTAAGCTTTAAAAACATCTTCAGGGAAATGACTACCACCACTTAATCAAGATGTGCTAAACGTAACCATAAACTACATCAAACCCAAAAAGTTAAATAAAAGAGAGGGACAAAAGCAGCACACTTAAATTCAGAACTGACTATCTCTCCTTTCCCTCAGATGTTGTTTCCTTTTTTGTACAAGGTTTATTATTATTTCTGTCTTCCAGGAGCCAGGAAGGCATTGAGCTAAACCTTAATTACTCCATGAACACCAGGGGTTCTGCTTTTTATCCGCTACTTGGAAGCTCAGCATGGCAAGCAGAAAGAGAAGAGATCAACAGAATATTCCTCTCTGAAGGGAGAGAGAGAGAGATGAGTGCACATGCAGCAGTCACATCCCTTCATCTGGTTCTTAGTTACCTATCACACTGCCTTACTATAGATGGATGAATAGACCACTGCACATGTTTTAATATTTAAATTGAACAGTGCCACCTGTTATAATTAAGAGATAATGTGTGGATAGATTTAGTAATGTGGAACAACAAAAGCAATTGTTCAATGCATGTTTCTCAATAATTCCTCTATTAATGATTTAGCAGGGTTGTAGCAGTTAGTTTTAAGCAATAAAAAGTGTAGCCTAATAGGCCAATGTATAGCTTTCTTTAAAACGACCAATGAATCATCTGATTATATATAAAAGAAAATCAAAAGGCACCACTAATACTTGATAGTTGACAAATGTTGGGAAATACAAATCCTGCTTGACGACCTCACTATCACTAAACTTATCTGTGTTTTGGGTGTGTACGTACGTATGCAAGTATGAATGCCTACTTAGAAAACGCACTCCTGCGCAACCGTATGTTTAAAGACTGAATGTATAATGAAGTGTGAAATGAATAATGAAAAAATGCTCGTACCTGCATGGATCACAAAGGTTGCGCAGAGTACAACTAAACCGAGAAAGGGAGCGGGAGGCTGGTCGCGGTGTATCCACGCTGAGAGCATCTTCACCCGGTCACGCTACTGCCAAATTCCCCCCAGGTGCTCTCGCTCCAGTCGGCTGAAGTCTCGCTGAATCCTTTGCGAAGGATACTTCAAACAGTGTGAAATGTGGAGGCGGGTTCCTCCTCAAACTTCACAAACTTACACAAAAAAAAGACTGCACCGTGGTTTGCACAGTCTGCCCCAGAACGTTCCCCAAATAAGGACGCGATAAAATTGGAATTAGTTAAACAAAATGTTCAATTAGGCACACTGCAGTCCTCGTCCGTAGAGAAAAAAAACAAGATAGCAGCCCACCTGCGTAAAGTTCATCTCATTCACAACTCCACTGAACCAGCCAACGCGTTTTCTCTGGAACTCTTTGAAAACAACCGAATCTTCCGCGAACGAATCGAAAACAAAAGTAGGCTACTTGACAGCTTTATTCCTGCTGGGACGAGGAGGAAAAGTTGTCCGTAAGCGTTGAATATGATGCCATAGTTGTGAGATCTCCGCTGTTATCTGTGGAGCGCCATAGTCCTGACGCTGCCGCTCGTCTGTGTCTCTAATACTGAGTGTAAACACACGAACGCGGGTATGAAGCGCGAGCCTCCAGACTCTCATCTCCCATCAGCCAATCATCAACATCAACCTTCACAGACCCACACTGAGCGCTGGCGAACACAGCCAAGAATTGAGATGTGAATGGAAACACGAAAAGCCCGGAGACGGACTCCGGGATTCACGAAGACGAAAAATATATTTAATATATTAACAATGTTGTTAAAATATAACTAAATGTTTGTTACGACATGTAAATGTTGTTACAACATTTATAAAACACACACGCATACATAATACGTACGGCCTACATGCATAGCCTACATGTAGGGCTATTATATTTTAATGATAGCTTACAATGATTTTATTATTTAGCCATATTCATTGTTTCTTAATCAAGGTGAGCTGCATAACTTGCCAGTAGTAGTAGTATTGTTGTTGTTAAAATGTACTACATTTTAAACATAAAGGGAAATTGGTTACGTTATGTATATAGCCTAGCCATGATATTACATTTTGGCCTTTACCATGTAATTGCTCGTCTCTAATTCTGATCTTCTATGATTATAATTAGGCTAATTAAGGGTGGTTTGATAATGAAGGATGGTTAGAATGTAGGCTATTAATGATAGATTCAGTAATAGTGTTAGTAACACAATTACAATTCACAGTCATGGATGCCTCCCAGCATTTTTCAATCAGGTTCAATCAGTGCATTCATGAAAGTGTTTTCAAGTAAACCACAAGAGGGCGACAGATGTTATATGTACTTTTGAGTAATTTCAGATCGTGAATACAGACTAATTGTCCAGCGTGTCCATTTGGTTTCACTGCTACAATGCTACCCTTCAGAACACTGCAGTCAGATCTCTCTGGTTTTGGTTGTGTAAGCAGGGGCTGAAATCTAAACAGGTTATTCAAACGGCCATCCACTTACCCAAGGAAGCTTTTGAAAAATTTTAATTGTAATTGCAATGCAGATAGAGGAAGACCATCTATTGGAGTCTGGGAAGGGTGGCTGACCTGCAGTATTGCTAAAGCAGACATGGGAAAATGCTCTGTAAACAACTATTTTGTGTTTATAATTTATATTTATCGAGAATTTAGACCTGATTTCAAATTGAAAAAAATTCTGACATGGGTTTCATGGGTGCACATGCAGCACTACTTTTACTTTGTCTCACCTTATATCAGGTTAAATTCGTGTATACGATTTATTTACACCTGCTTAAGTGGCTAAAAAATAAATATCATCCTGTGAAGACATCCTGTGAAGACACGTTTAAAATGGTTGTTAGAAAAATAAAATCTCATTAAAAGTGTCAGACGATGTTCTTGTTAAAACGACAAGTGTCTGGCAGTCTTTAATACAAACCTGACTTTGAAAGCTTATAATTCCAGCAGACCAGTGATGATTCCCCTAACTCTCCCTCTTTAGTTTCATGGAACATGGATGTATTCCAGAATTCACAGTTGGACATAAAAAAATAAAAAAAAAGGATTTTACAAGCACCAAAAGAGTGAATGATTGACATTACTGTTTAAGAATCATTTAATAATGATAACAGATTTGTGAGCATGGACATACAGAATTACTTTGCTGCTTCTTTAATTCAGTCCATAAGACGTTATAGCTGAGAAAACTGTCATAACGATTTGATACTCTGCAAGTGTCATCGGCTCAGATAAGTTCAGAGCTACTAATGGAACACGGTTTGCTTTCATTACCTCACATGCATATCTCAAACGCATCTTCAGTTACTGGGCAGATGGTAATTGTGATAAGATTTGCAGTGCTTCAGACTGAATAACGTTGAGATTAATTGGAAATGTAACTCATGATGAGCCGTGTAACAGTGAGGTGAGAGAAGATACGGAGTGTGAGGGACATAAAGAGAGATAGAGAATGACGGAACGGTGAGGGTGAATAATGGAAAATTATGCTGTTTATTGAAGAGAGACAATGAGAACATCACGCACATGCTATTATTGTCATTATAAGAAAGATGCTCAAATAAATGTCTAGTCCTGCTAACATTAAATTAGCTTCGTCTTTCAAATTTTGAAAAGCACTACTTGTCCCTTAAATTCATGAAGGAAACCCCTAAAAATAGTCTAAGTAATGGAGTGGGATAACAGAAAATTATTTTCAGGAATTATCGAGCTGACCCAAACCACAGACTAATTATCCCTGCTGCGCCGGAAAGGAAGTCATCCCATAGATTTCAAGTAAGATATGTTTTCTTCTTCTGATCATACTAAGCTTTATTAGGATGGTAGCCTCCATGTTCTCATGTAACACTATGTGTTACATTACAACTATGGGCTGTATGTATGAATGTATATGTAATATACATAAAGAAATGTAATATTCAAACCATTAAATACTGATACTTGAACACACACACACGTACATACATACCTGTATATATGTATATATATTCTCTATATTTTCTTGGAAAATGTTTATTTTCACCTCAGTGTTTGTGTGTGCAGGGCATGTTTTGCAAACTTTGTGGGCAACATACATCCTGCAAAACCTGAAATCATTTACATTCTGGGAACCTTCCCAGATAAAGGGAATAATGCTTTAATTAAAAAATAAAAATGCAAAAATGGGTCATATTTAAGTGTAGGTGTAGGTTTAGTATATATAAAATAACTAGAAAAATAATTAACTCAATATTACACATTTTGTTCCCACAGGATGGTATAACCTGACCAGACCTGCATTCTGGGAACCTCCCAATGGTCCCCATGAGGAAAATGACTAAATAATGTTTTAATTAAAATCTAAAAACGCAAAAAGGTTTCTGCGTGGGTTAGGAGTAAGGTTATAACATAAAAAAAGAATAAGCTTAATATGACAACAATGGAAAGTCCCTGCAAAAATGGGTGCGTGGTTATCAGTATGACTTGTGAGTGATTCCATGCTGAGTTCACCTGTCCCGCCTTGTACTAATCCCCAGGTACACCTGGGCCTGTGGGCCGCAGGGCCTTTTAGCAGATTGCATGGGCAAGACTATTACTCTGATTGTTGCCCTAGAAACTCAGCTCTCCTGCGGGGTATGGGGAAAACCTAATGAAATTAAAGGTGCCACAACAATTGGGAAAAATGAGAATTTTCTGTTCAAATGCTCCTTTGAACCCTTCCATCAGCTGCATGCTGAAATGTAGGAGTTGGCCTTAAGCTAGCAAAGTAAAAGAGCATCGCAGAGAGGTCAGACAGAGTTTTACAAGAGTCTTTGCCTTCTGACTTTTCAATTTCAGAAGCCCTAGCTTGGAATATGTGGAACCGTGAATGGCTAGCATCATTAATGAGAGAAACAGATCAGAAGTTGTGCACAAAAAGGAATTAGTTATTAGTGATAAAGGGCCCCAGAAATGTCCTATTAATTTCAGCTAAAGGTATCTGCTAAACTTTGTACAACTAGCGTATACGTGTTCTAAAATATAAAAAAATTAACCACAAACCTTAAAAAGAGTATACCATAATTTTATAAAGAGGCAAGACAAATTGATAAATTCTCACAATTGGCTCCGGCATATATCATATTCCTGTCGACGGGTGGCACAGGTAAACAGAATTTAATCTGAAATGCGTGTTTTTGTCTGTAATTACATGCTGACAGAGAGAAGCACCTTTCAGAGCTGTCATACCTACTGTATTCCACACAAAATGCAGGTTTGTCACTAAATAGTGGGTTATTTTTTATGTGAGAAGATTCATCTTAAATTGTTTTCCAAAGTAAACAGACCTATTCATACAGGAATGAGTCAGAGCTCCGTGAAATAGCAGGGTCCTGGTTGATGCGTACACATTGTGGCATTTAGAGCACATAAAAGCAGCGCAGATCTGAGTGATCTAGTCCTCACTTCTCACTGTCAGCCCGGGTAAATACCTGAGCACGAAACGTGAGATTTGAGAAGATGGAACAGTCTGCTGAGAAGAAGGCCTCTGCACCTGGCAGCCCCTAACCCTACCCCAGACCTAAACATACCCATACTCTGTGCATGTTATATTGACGCTAAGGGGTGCCATGTGCGTAGGATATGTACGCTTTGGCAAAAGCATCGTATATGACGCCTTGGGATGAGAATGTGTTGGGCAGCCAAGTTAAATGTGAAAAGGACTTACTTACAATATTTCCTCCAAATAAGCAAATATTGTTTGAATTATATTTGATTTTACAAGTAGTATAGCTATCTGTTGTGGCTTTATTTGCCATGGAAAGATATAAATGAAATATTCTTGATTCCTCAAGAATCCACACAATTGATCGCCATGAAACATATTTGTTTCATTAAATATTCTTTAATTGAAGTATCCACACAATTACTCCATGCATTATACATGCAACAAAACTGATTTAGACTAAGTGGCAATACAAGATTATACTCTATTGAGGCTGTGTTTCTTTTCCCAGCGTATTGAGTTCACATCTGTGCATCCTCTCCTCTCTTTCTCTGCTCATTTATTTAGTTTGTCCTCCTCACACATTTAGCTCACGCATAATGCACAGAAAATGAGCAGAGCAAATGGGTCTCATTGGGGAGATGTAAGTTGATCTATCCAAATTAAGAATAAATTTGCACTATTTTGGTGTGTACATGCATGTATGTGTGTGTTGCATTGATTGAGACTAAAAGGTTAATTAAATAGCCTTTGTCTGCATAAAAGCCTGTGGGAACACTGATTATGAACACTTAAAGTTCAAATGTCAACATGGGTCACATACAGTATATCAGTCTGTAATTTGATGTAAATGCATACTTGAGACAATGGTAAGATGCTCTATTTCCCTATATTTTAGAGCTTGTGTGCAAAATTCATTGTTAATAATTATTGAATTAACAATTCATAATGTGTGTACGTTGTTGTATATTATATTGTTTGGTATTGCCTTTTGTGTGTAGCCTCTTACGTAGTCCCGACCCTTTTCAGCACTCCGTTCGTTGTGTTCTTTGCGTTTCCACAGCATGAAGGTAAGATCTTACGGATTTATGAATGAAGCGGTCATTTTTAAATCTAATTTTAATATCACAGAATGTGTGTTCATTGGTGTTATAAACATTTAAATGTGGCTCAACCAATCAGAATTTAGAGTCTTAACTATCCACTTATACAAAAGTAACTAATTATGAATGTGCACTTCAGAATGAAATGGAACATTCACCACTTCAACAGTAAACAAGCAGCCATACGGTAGCAACCGTAGAGAAAAAAACTGTGCTAAAGTGTTATACTGTGCAACATATCTGTGTGTGTGTGTGCGTGCCGTGCACACACTAGAATTAATGAGCATGAGCCGAGGAAATGCCACCTACTGGCGTTTTACACAAACAACCTAGTTTGGTGACGAATCGGGGAAACGCCCAAGGGCAGAAACATGTCTTTTGCTGTTCTCTCTTATTCCCTCCATCATCCTTCACTCCATCTCTCCTGGACCACCTCACTAATGATCGCTCAGAGTCTGGGACCCAGCTATGCATCATTTACTAGGAGCTCTGGAGACAGAACGGGAAAGAGGGAGAGGGGAAGAGATAGGAAGAATTAAAGAAAGGGTGAGAGACTAAAGAAAGGGTGAGAGACTAAAGAAAGAGGAAGACCTAAAGGGATTGGAGATAATGTAATTTTGAAAAAAGGGAGCATGACATGTGGAAAGACGGAAAGAAAAACAAGATGAAGGAATTGAAGTCACAGAGATAGAGAGAAGGATTGAGGGGTGACGGTGGAATTGAGAGTGATGGAAAGACAGTGTGCTGGTGTTAATTTCATTGGCAGAGAGATCAGAAACAGCTGATAAAATCTGTAATGTCTTTGACCTCCCAAAGTCATGGCTCTGCTACTAAATAAAAACAATAAAACCCATGGAGATAAACTTTGCTTCAAATTCAAATGACCAAAAACAAAGACTAAAGCTGATCAAGAAGGGTGTATAGAAATGCTTGTTCAATGGCATAAAAGTTTTTTTTTCTTTTTACATTTTAACACAATATTGCCAGTTGTTTAATTTATTTTTGCTCCATCTACAGTACAACAATAGTTCAAAATGAAGCCTAGTGGTATTTAATTACCAAATAAATCAGTCTTTGAACAAATCGATTGAGTAGATCAATAACTCACTCATAAATACAATAACCTGTTTTAATGAATCCATGTTTTTAATTGAACTGATTGAGTAAATGAATCAGTGATTTACTAATAGTGGTGCAGTGATGACATTTTTGTAGACCTAAACCTGGAAACGAGTTAGCGTTTAGCATTTCCAGTTCCATCATCCCGAAGTTAATGGGTTTTTTGAATGGGATTTTGGTTAAAAGCCTGAAATAAGGTCTGTGGTTAACAAACTCAAGCTATTTCCGTGTCTTATTCTACAATATAAAACACACCAGTAATACCCCAATCATGATTTTTTTTTAAAGCTTTTACCTGTCTTGAAAAAGGCGGTTGCTAACAAGTATAGCTAAATGGTGTTGTTGGGGACATTAAACGGCATCGCATCGAACAGGTAGATGAGTTTTATATTATGACGTTTAATGTCCCTGACAAAGTATGTAGTCCCATTTAGAAACAGCCTAACAACACTAGTCCACTTTCACAGCCTCATTGTGTTTATAATCACGCTCTTGCAAACTATTCTAATTCACACTTTTAGGGATTTTTTTTTTTTTTATGAAGACTGAAGGAGTTGGCGGAATGCTTACTTCCAATTTGGCCAACAAAAATACGTCATCCCTGCACTACTCAATAAAGACAGTTGCCTGTGTCATTCCTGAATGAATTCCATGTTTTTGAATGAATTAATGATCAAGTGACTTGCTTATTAAGACTCTGCAGAATAAGTCAATGAAAACCCCCTAATGTAGACCGAAACAGGCAAACGCAGAACTCTGATACAAAAAGTGAAACATCTGCTGTTCTTGAAACACCCCTCGGACAATCAAATTGGTGGAAAGGAACTAATGTTAAATAAAGCTCAACTGTAATCCCGCCTCACCTTCTATATGTTGTGGAATTAGAAAGGAAACTCACATTTCTGTGTTTGGCAGTGTAAATAATATCTTGACTCAAAGGTTTACACCAAGATTAAACCCACAGCTAAACACATCCACCCAATAAAGCGTTTAAAGGGTTGTCGATCTCATAAATGTCTTGGTTTTATGAGCAGTTGGATGTGTATTGACTGCTTGCAGTATCACGGTAAAATGAAAGTGTAACGATTGTCAAGGATAGCAGAAAGCATCTGCCTGCCACGTGAGCAGAGCTTCCCAATGTTATCGGACAGGAGAGAGAAGGAGCGCTGTGCACAGAGTACAAATGGAGAAGGTGAGAAAGCGCTGGAGGCTATATGAAAGAAAAGGCCCATTCGATTAATCATGGTTTTGATGGAGGGTGCCATGGAGTGACAATAAGTTCTGGTGTTCCTGCAGCGCCAGCAAGCCACGGGTCTCAGCTGCTGCTGGCCTTCACTGCAGCTACATAGAGACCCCCATGGGCCCACTGCTCAACCTCACTCTATAAAAGAGACAAGTGGAGACTAGCTTTAGGTAGCAAGGGATAAAGTAGAACAGAGTTATGGAACAGCGGCTCTTTGGAAAAACTATAAAAAGGGAGCAAAATAGACACAAAGTGCACCTTTTATGTGAAGTCAGACAGAGAGATGATAGGAAAATGCTTGTAAATTATCTATCACAATGGATTTGAGAAATCTAATAACCACCTACAGCCACCTTCTGTCACCTTTGGTTGTGAGACTGTCTGATAAATGAGTCTTATGACCTCAAGAATAATAACGTGTGAATGTTCTATTCTAGACTACAGCTGTGTGCTGTGTTGGTCACCTTATTAGAGGCCCATATAAAGGTCCAGGTGTGTGTATGCTCTGTTTGCCTTCAAGCTCCATGCATTACACCAATCTCACCTCCTCAGGGGAGGAAGGATGGAATGAGAACATAAAAAGAAAGATTTCTTTAATACTGTGTTTCTTTATGTGGTCATTTGTGAAGTGTGAGATGTTACATTACTGCTGTGCTCAAGCAATAAGGCATGAACTATCTAATAAGGAATTTTCAATATGTTTCGCCTGTTTTCAATATAAAAATGTGTTTCTTTTAATATCTAGGATGTCTGGTTGTTTTATGCTGCTGTCGGCTGTTGTAAAAGTAATAATTTCAACTAAATATTTTTTTCGCACACAAATCCATATCAGTTACAATACATTTGAATTTATAAAATTTCAACTTCATCTGCTTGGACCACGAGAAGCATCTTTCTCAATTTATGGCCATGCAAACAAACAAACAAACAAACAAATAAATACACTTGATTGAATGATCGTTTAAATGAATAAGCATATATCTATATTTTCCTCCACATTATCATACCATGAAATGTAGGCTACTATAATTTAACAGTATTTGATGCTTCTTTAGAAACTTTTTACCATTTACTTTTCTGTATTTCACTTTAAATTGTGGTAATTAAATAGCCCTCCAAGAATCAGACACTTTTAACACACTTGTTATAAAACGCTACTGTTCAAATGTTTTGGGTCAGTATGATTTTTTTTAAAGAAAATTATATTTTTATTCAGATGTACTGAATTGATCACAATTTACCATTTTTACAACAAATGTATATATTTCAAATAAATGCTGTTCTTTTGAATTTTCTGTTCATAAAAACTAATGGTAATATTTTTGCGGTTTCCAAAAAAATATTAAGCAACTGTTTTCAACATTTATAATAAAAATTCTTGAGCAGTAAATGGAATGATTTAGAAAAGGATCTTGGGACACTAAAGGCTGGAGTAATGTCAAAATATTAAAATATAACAATATTATTATTTGTAATGTTGCATTGAAAGAAATCTTTGGTAAGCAAGAAAGTCTTACGACCACAAACTTTTGAACAGTATATATATATATTATTATTATAAGTTTGCTTTTTATGCATAAACAAATTACTTATATAGTTTCCTTGTGCTGCCTTTGATGGCACACATCAGGCTTGTCACTTGTGCAGGGCTCTAAAACTAGATTTTTTATTCATTGGGCAGTTATCACTGACTAAATATCCTCCCCAAGAGCGCAGCAGCACGTAAGCCCAAGGTGTAGGTTCGATTCCACCTCCTGTTGATCCTGTGATCAAATCCGCCAACCACCCGATGATACTTTTATCTCAAACCGCATGAATCATCCACCAGTCTAATCCTTCTTACACTCTTCTGTTTGAACAAACAGTGATAACAGAAGCAGAACTGCATTAAGTTATGTATTGAACTATAAGGAAAATGTAATAATGTTTTAGCACAGGTCAATTTTAAAGACTCAATCAATATTTCCCTGTGTATGCTCTTCCTCACTCTTATTACAGACACTGTCCTGAGTTAATTAACTGATATTTGATGCCAGTGAATAGAGGCAAGACGAGGAGGAGATGTGCGAGAGCGACACTTCCACATGTTAGTAGGCTACCATAAAAAGGGGAAATGAAAGATTGCCCAATCAATGAAAAAATTGGGGGTTATGGTTGGGGTTGGGGTTGGTGGGGGCGCACGTGACAGAATAAAAGGTTTTTAGCCTGCGGTGTTTTAGCTTTTCTTGGTGAAGTGTGAGGAGAGCACATATTTCTCCGAGTCTAAACCGGAGCAGGCCAGCTCAAAGAGGTGCTAATTTAAACGCAGAGAGACACCTGGACACCTGATTCCAGCTATCAACGGTCCTCACACAATGAGCACACAAGCTAAATATAACTCTGACACACGCTTGTTCTGGCTCACACACACACACACGTCATACCCTTACCGCTAGCATATGTGTGTCTACCATCGCAGGCATCTGTCACACCAGTAAGGTGAAAAATAGATTTATTACGTTTTTTAAACATTTAAGATGGAATGTTAAAAATTTGGTGGGGAAACGACTGTGCCCAAATTACGGTTTCCCTACTGACTTTAAAGAATTAAAAAAAATTAAATTAGGCCTATTTTAAAAAATTAAGATATCATTGCCTATAGCAGGAAACCCACACTTATTTATGTTATTTATGTAGCTCAAAGTCAAGAGGCGAGTATGGTGCTAGCAAGATCATGGGTTTGATTCCCAAAGAAAGAACAAACTGAAAAAAAATTATAACTGTGCAAAAGGATCAAGTGATGTGAACCTGGACAGAGCATAGACTGTAAAAAAGATGGACGACGCCCCTTCGCTCTTTTCCATCGGTGAGAACTGAAGCCGCCAGAGTCCCGATATGGCGCTGACATCTTGGAACTTGAGTCTGCGCACTTGCGTTTTCGGGACCAGTCATGCGCAGTTGTGAGCAGGAAGTAAAACCGCGAAATCAAGGCCCTGCCCTCACTCTAGCAGAATCAATCGCAAGCACACGCCCCTGCACTTTTCTTAAGTGGCCTCTGTCTGCTCCGTTCCTCTCCAATGATGTCTGCTGATTGCAGTACTTCGTTAAAATAAGGTAAATACAGCTACTAACCACATAGTCAACATTATGAAAAAAAGTCCGTTGGTGCTTCAGTGACGACTTCGCACAGAGAACCTGTCAATCACAGCTGTCAATCATGATGTCACAGCACCGTTTTTATAGCATCAAATAACTAACTAAAAACAAACTTATTCTAAAAAAAAACACTTGAAATTACATCAACGTGATAGAAACTACAGTATATGACAGAAACTATCTTTGGGAAAAGGATATGTGAAGTGTAATTGAATTGTTTAGTTGGTCTCACGTCCCATTGAATAACATGGGGAGGCGGGGTTTATGACCTATACTAGGACCGGCCTCTGGGGGGCGATCGAGATGTTTTGGCTTCACTTTTGAGGGCTTGTGCGGCACGCTTGGGACAGAGCATGTATATGGGGTTAGAATTCGGTCACAATTTTGCGCGCGCAAGATCACATTTTGAGCGAGTTTTGCGGAGAAATGTTCGTCTCGCAGATAAGAAAATATTTCGAGCGAACGAAAATCAATTTTGCATTTAAAATAAGTATTTGGATGTGCGCAGATGTTCTCTTTCGCATGTGCAAAGTTTCACTTTCTTGCTCCTTTCATACCATCCGTAAGCGCTCTCGAAGCGCAGACGGCTCGCGTGCTCAACACAACCCAGCGTTACAATATGCCATAATGCCAGCCAATCAGAGATGAGGCTGCTAAATTCTGATTGGCTAGCTTGAAAACCAATCACAAGACTCCCTGAATCACCGACTGTGGACGAGTAAAAATACATGGTGGAACTGGAAGATATTTATGTTTAATTTATTTAATGGATTGAACACTTCAATTTAGGTTCAAGTAAACAAAAACATTCACAGCAGAGATGTTCTGTAAAAACAACTATCATACTAAAAAAATATACTGTATTTTCTTATATACTATTTTAGGATGGATAGTGTGCACATTGGGGTGCAGGCTTGTTCCCCTCACTGAAAAAAAAAGAGAAAAAAAGAAAGACATGTGGGTAACAATGCAAATATATATGCAAATATAACTGTAAGTGAAAATCTTGGGTGTGTGACCCACAACTTCTATATAATTACTCGCATAATTAAAACATTTTTTTTTTTAATTTTAGTTGTTTTTACATGACATCTGCTGTGAATGTTTTTGTTTAAATAATTCCAAGAATATGAAGTAGATTGATTATTATTTTAACGTTATTACATTGCATTTCTACGTTTATTTGATTGCTTTTTTTTATTCTGATGTGAGTGATGTACCGTTTTTACCCACTTATTTCATTAAAAGAGGAAAAGTCTGTCCATCTTCATTTCTGAAAATGTGTAACATTTGAGACCCCAGCTCGGTCACATTCATATTTCACTAATGTTAATTACATAACTTGCAGTTCAGAAAGAAGTTAGAACTACCTCTTGACTGGTGTAGCAAACACTGGGACATGCCATTATGGACAGTAATAGTACGATTTGATTTTGATTAAAAATAAGCTAAAGAAAATAAGCTTAAAATAAGCTAAACAATAAACTGTGAATTGAACTTAAATAGAAGTGTTCAAGCCATTAAACAAATTAAACAAACATCGTCCACCATGTATTTTTTCTCGTCCACAGTCGGTGATGCAGGGAGTCTTGTGATTGGTTTTCAATCCAGCCAATCAGAATTTAGCAGCCTCATCTCTGATTGGCTGGCATTATGGCATATTGTAACGCTGGGTTGTGTTGAGCACGCGAGCCGTCTGCGCTTCGAGAAGTTCGAGAGCGCTTACGGATGGCAGAAAGGAGCAAGAAAGTGAAACTTTGCACATGCGAAAGAGAACATCTGCGCACATCCAAATACTTATTTTAAATGCAAAATTGATTTTCGTTCGCTCGAAATATTTTCTTCTCTGCGAGACGAACATTTCTCCGCAAAACTCAGTTCACGCGCGTGCGAAATGGCCTTTTGCGCGCTCAAAATGTGATCTTGCGCGCGCAGAATTGTGACCGAAATCTAATCCCATACATGTACAGCGAGTGTTCGATCAGACCACGCCCCCTTTTCTGACATGTTGCGACATGCCAAGTGGACATGCCCTGGCTTGCAGAGAACGGCATTCAGTTTAGTTTCAGTTTCTAAGTTAAGCTTCTGGTTGTGTTCGTGTGCGTCAGGGACCACAAGTAAGTTTATATTATATAGACAAGTTAATATTAGTTATTTATGGTCGAACTTACAGTTAGTGACAGCCTTTAGGCCTATCTCTGTTGTGTAGCTTGCATGGCATTCTTATTGTAGTTCACATTTCAGGACATGTTAGCACTGTTTAAATGACTAGGGAGAGTATTAGCCTCAATTGCGTTATATTAGTTAACGTCAATGTTTATTTCCTTTTCTTTAGAACCACACCTACACTGTAAAGTATATTGAATAGTGCCTGTGCATTTGTATTCCGAAAGTGTATATATTAAACCATTCAACAAGTATCCCTGCCTTCCGTGTCCTGACTAGACACCCCATATTGGTGACTAATTTTCGTAACCAGTAGGGCCCCATTACAATAACTGTCAAACTTGGTCAGTTCCAAAACCTAGTGAGCTGACTCTAAAGTGCTCAAATGTCAAATCAAGTCACCTTTATTTACCGTAAAACTTCAAATAATAGCCGAGTCCCAAATAGACGCCTGTCTCTTTTACACGCCTGGTGTGGCTGCAGGTTTGGGGAAATAAAGGCCGGTCTCAAATTGAAGTCGGGTCTGTTTTTTAGTTTCGGGATGCATTTAATCCTCTAAAACCGTCAGATCGGCCGCCAAAGCAAATTTTTGTACCTCCAAAGCCTTTTTTGATCGATGAGTGATGTAGAATAGAATGACTGCTGCGCTTGGCAGGGAGCATAACGAGCAGAGAGAGAGAGAGAGAGAGCGAGAGAGAGCGAGAGCCGGCCGCGCGCGCGCACTCTCTCACGTCTAGCTTCAAACAACACGAGCGCTGTCTTGCTCTCTCTCCCTCGCGCATATTAAAGGGATAGTTCACTTTGAAATTAATTTTTGGTATGTTTTAGCTTACCCCAAGGGCATCCAAGATGTAGGTGTCTTTGTTTCCGCAGTAGTTTCAATTTTGATATTTTAGGTCAAACCGTTCTTGTCTGTCAGTCATATAATGCAGGTCTATGGTCACCACCTCAAAGAGCATGCACAGAGAAGTCCAAATTAAACATGATTTAATGACTCGTAAATGTAAGTACACAGTGATGGCCTAAGACACGAAACGAGCGGTTTGTGTGAGAAAACGAACAGTATTTATATCGTTTTTACCTCTTAGAACCTTCTTTTACTGTCTATGCTTGTAACCACAGCCACGTCCAAGTGATCCGAGGGCGCGGACGGGGCGCTTCGGTCTGCGCATGCGCTGGAAAGCGCCGGAAGGGATCTCTCGCGCGTGTACGTCACTCATTGTTTACACAGAGATTTCGGAAGTGTTACCTTTCACTCTGAAGATCTAAACATATTTAGATATACAGGAAATCGCAATGGAAGACGATTTTACGAAGATGAATCTCTGTGTAAAGGGGGCGATCCAAGATGGCAGCCGGTGCGGTCGCAATTTCATGCAGCTGATTCAATTTTACTTACCATCCCCTTTATTTTAACTCTATTTAAACCCGGACGCATCATATCGTTTGATTATGCATTAGGCCATTTTTCTGTTTTGTTTTAGCGGAGTAACTTATTACTTAAGTTAGTTTAATTTCCTCAAGTTGCCGTTTGTTAACTGAACTCCTTAACACACATGGAAACCAAGGATAGCACGATGAAACGCAAAGGAAAAAACGAGATGGAGTTAGATGTTCCTGTCGCTGTTGGTGGGTCTGCTGCACACATCGAGGTAGACCATCAATATGGCCAAAAACGTACCGATGTCACCCGGTCTGAAAGTCCAAGTCTCGAGATCGTACATGACTCCGACCTAGATACTCCTGTGAAACCCCAACAAAAGAAATCTCGAGGTGAAATTTCTCTGACGGAATTGCAAGATAATGTCATTGCGGCATTGACATCCAGGATCAAAGAAAGTGCAAACGACCTCGGCAAGTTGATTACCAGCAATACGGTGAGCATTGAGGGCCTTAAGAAATCACTTGACTTTGTGTTTGAAGAAGTAAACGTTTTAAAAACAGACTTGAAAAGCTGCAAAACTACCGGCAATTTAAACAGCACCAAAATCTACGAACTTGAACAAAGACTGAATGATGCCGAACGCTATCAGAGGAGATGGAACCTCCGTTTGTATGGTATTCCGGAACATTCTGAGGAAAACATCAAGTCAAAAGTCATCGGCGTCTGTGTCTCAGTTGTTCCCGACTCAAACGTCTCTTTCAAAGATGACATAGATGTTGTACATCGACTGGGAAGGCTGAATGAGCAGGTCAATAGACCGAGACCAGTGATCATTCGCTTCGTGAGAAGATCTACGCGGGACCTGATCTGGCGGCAGGCCAAGCACTCTGAATATTTGAGGAGTCACAAGCTGAGATTCACCGAAGATTTGTCTCAAGCAGACAAGTCACTGAGGATGGAGAGGTGGCCTTTGGTTGAAGCTGCTAGGAAGGAAGGGAAACGAGCGTTCTTTGTCGGTGTGCGCGTTTTCATTGACGGGAAAGAAGTGCAGTCACTTTCGTGAATTCAAGTGTTTTTCATCTTGCGTCATGTGAACACTTTCTTCTGAGCTGTTCTATGCCAACTTGTAAGTGTATGCTATTGTTTATTACTTGCCTAATACAAGTTAATTCTGGGTTAATGTTATCAGTTACATTTATAGCTTCATAACCGGGCTCATTTTTATTTTATTTCAGTTCGAAGGGGATGGAAGTTTTTCTAATATTGTTCTTGTTCCTTTTGTTCATCATATATTCATGTCATTTTCGTTAGTTACACTTAATGTCAGGGGTTTAAGGTTTAATGTTAAACGTAAAGCTTTGTTTTTATTTGCTAAACAGCAGAAATCCGACTTTTGTTTTTTTCAAGAAGTTCATTCAACTCCCAAAGATATAAATTTCTGGAAAGCTCAATGGGGTAATGATGCTTGGTTTGCTCATGGGTCTGAGCGTACAGCTGGTGTTGCAATTTTAAAAAACACATTTTCTGGGGATATTTTATTTTATGAAGGGGATCCCCTTGGTCATTTCATTATTTTAGTTACTAAACTAGATCTGGTGACTACAATTATTATACATTTTTATGGGTACAATTCTAAAATTGAAAATGATGCTTTAATCAAAAAATTAGAGAGTCAAATTACACACTGTTTATCTAAATTCCCAAATTCACTTATTTTAATAGGAGGAGATTTTAATATCACTTTAGACAACTCCCTTGACCGATGGCCACCTCGTAGTGTAAATTATCAGAACTCCACACTGAAGGCCTTTATGCAGAAATTTGGTGTTATAGACATTTGGAGAGAGAAATTCCCTGGTATTAGTTCTTTCACGTGGAAGAATAAGGCATGTACCGTTATGTCTCGAATAGACTACTGGTTAACTCCATGCAATTTACATAAAGAAGATATCTCTGTTAATATTCTTCCCACGCCATTAACAGATCATAAGGCAGTGTCTATCAACATTTCTTTACATTCCTCTCCTTCCTCCAACAACTACCATAACTCTTATTGGAAGCTCAATAAGTCATTATTGGAACAGGAATTTGTAAAGATGACCATTCGCAGTTTGATTGCACAATATTGGAATATAGCTAAGATTAGTAATAACTATTGCACTAATTGGGAGTTATTTAAATTTGAAGCTTGTAAATTTCTTAGAAAATTTGGCAGTTTATTGTCTAAAGCTAAAAAACTTGAAGAGGAGACAATCATTTCTAAAATTACGGCTTTTACTCATAAATCTCCTCCAAATTTGTCGGATAATGAATACCTTGAGTTATTCACACTTCAAAGCCAATTAGATGATATTTATAAAAGGAGGGCAGAGGGGGCCTTCATTAGATCTAGACAGAGATGGTTGGAAAAGGGTGAACAGAATTCGGCATATTTCTTTCAATTAGAAAAATTCCATGCAAAAACAAATACAATTTTGCATTTGAATATTAATGGTATGATAACACATAACTCAAAGGACATTGCGGATTACTGTTCAAACTTTTTTAGCACTCTTTACAAGTCAAGGCTTAATGAAAATAATTCCTCTGTTTTTATAGATAGTCTTACTAATTCAAAAACTATAAATGAAGATCAAAAAGAACATTGTGATAGTTCTATACATATAAAGGAAGTCCTTCAAGCTATTACAGTGCTCAAGCTTAATAAATCCCCTGGAGTAGATGGTTTAACCTCCGAATTCTATAAAACCTTCTCAGAAGAACTTGCTCCTTTTCTTTTAAATCTTTTCTTACAATGTATTGATTATGGCAAACTCCCGCCTACCCTGACACAAGGCCTAATTATCTTAATTCCAAAACCAAAAAAAGACACGTTAATTTTAGACAATTGGCGACCAATTTCCCTACTTAATAATGATTATAAAATTTTAGCCTCTATATTAGCTTCTAGAATTAAGATAACTTTGAATTCTATTATTGATGACACACAGTCAGGTTTTATGCGTAATAGACATATTTCAAATAATATTCGCTTGGTATTAGACCTTGTTGATTACCCACATCTATACCCAGATGAGAGTTTCATTCTTTTCTTAGACTTCCATAAGGCCTTCGACACTATTGAACATCATTTCTTATATTCGGCCCTAAAAAAATTTGATTTTGGTGATTTCTTTATTAATTCCATTAAAACTTTATATTCTAATGCAAATTGCTCAATCAAGCTGCGTAATGGAACATCACCCAGATTCAATCTCAGTCGTGGTATCAGACAGGGATGCCCTATTTCCCCATACTTATTTTTACTTTGTACACAACTTCTTGCAGATCATATTAAACAGAGCCCTTTAAGAGGTATCACTGCTGCTGGCAGTGAAATTATCATTAGTCAATTGGCAGACGATACCACTCTTTTTTTAAAAGATGCAGGAGAAATACCTTTAGCCCTTAAAATTGTCCATACATTCTCTAAAGCTTCAGGGCTTTATCTGAATATAAATAAGTGTGAATTAATGTCTCTTAAAAACAGCAATCTTCTGTCAATTTGTAATATTCCCATTAAAGACGAAATCACATATTTAGGTATTAAGATTGTAAAGAATGAAGAGGAACGATGTAAGCTTAACTTTTCACCAATCATTGACAAAACAAAGAAAAAATTTAATCAGTGGTTACTGAGAGACCTATCCTTGAGGGGGAGAGTACTGATCACAAAGGCAGAGGGCATCTCAAGACTTACATATGCAGCGCTCTCCTTAGCAGTTAATGATAATACTTGTAAAATGATTGATAAAATACTGTTTAACTTCTTATGGAAAAATAAAACCCATTATATAAAGAAATCTGTGGTTATGAACTCAATTGAAAATGGAGGCCTGAATTTCTTAGATTTTACCACCCTTAATCACACCTTCAAAGTTAACTGGATTAAGCAATTTCTTAAAAAACCAACATCTATCTGGAATATTATTCCTCACTTTATCTTTTCACAAGTTGGTGGTCTTCCATTCCTTTTGCTTTGTGACTACAGAATTGCCAAACTTCCTTTAAAACTATCTAATTTTCACAAACAGATGCTTCTTTCCTGGAATTTAATCTATAAACACAATTTCTCCCCAAACAGGTGTTTTATCTGGAATAATAAGTACATTTTGTATAAATCTAAATCTTTATTTCTTATGAACTGGTTTTGTAATGATATCATTTTTGTTAGCCAACTTTATAACCATGAAGGACTTATGTTGACCTATTCTGAATTCCTTTCTAAATATAATATTCCAGTTACTCCTAAAGATTTTGCTGTGGTTATGGATGGTGTTCCCTCTGGTCTAAAAATGCTTCTTAAAAATACCTGCCCTTTGCCATCTCCATACTCATTGGATCCTGCTGATACTGAAGTTGGGCGTATCTGTTTTTCCCTTTCCTATATTAAAAATAATAATCGTTGTGTACGGGCTTTGTTTCAAAGGGATATTGTCTCCAGACCTGCTGTTATATCATTTTGGAATGGTTGTGCTGATAATCTGATATGGAATAAAATCTGGAAACTTCCTCATAAATATTTAGTCACAAACAAAATCAAAGAAATTTCCCTTAAACTAATTTTTAAATATTACCCATGTAATCATTATCTTGTGAACAGATTTAATTGTGATATTGATACATTTTGTACATTTTGTGATATACATGATGAAACATCTTTTCATTTATTTTGGAGTTGTCCTCATTCAGTTTGTTTTTGGTCAGATTTCTGCTCCTTTATTAAGGCTCATATCATGCCCAGCTTTCAACTCTGCTTTAAAAATGTGTTATTTGGTTTTTTCCTTTATGACCAATCTTATCATAAGGAATACTACTTAATTAATCTGCTTCTTCTGTTAGCTAAATTTAGTATTCATAAATGTAAATTTGGAGGAAACAAACCTTTGTTTTTAATTTTAAGAGCAGAAATTCAACAATACCTAAAAACAATACTGGGTTTGAAAAATAAGAAAGCTGCAAAGTGCGTATCTATATGTAAACATTTTCACATTTTTGTTTAACTTTTAAGTTTGTCTTTGTATGTTTGTTTATTTAGTTTAATCATTGTACCCCTGACTGAAATTGTAATTCTTAAAAAAATAAATAAATAAAAAATCTCTGTGTAAACCATAGATATAAACACTAGGGGTCGCCTTGGGGTTCTAAACATGCGTCAAAACCGCCGCCATCTTGGAACAGGGGTCTTGTCATAGGAAGTAGCTAGGTAACGCTGAATTCATGGATGATGCTGGACTTTTGTGCTGCGTATGGATGTTCACACGAACGAAATCTAAAAAACAGACATCAAGGGATTACATTTGAGAAGATTGTGAAATTTTGTAAATTTTTTTAAATTTCTCTGGACTCAATGATAAATACATGTCTGACCGTTGGAACGAACCAAAACAACTAGAAAATCGCATTCATGACGATTTATGGTGATTTTATTTCCGTTAGAGCATTTCCTACATTGACGCTAATGAGGGGTTCCCCTGTTTCAAGATGGCGGCTATATTGACGCATTCGTTCCAATGAACTGCCGTAGCCAGGCGAAATCTATAGTGTTTATGTCTATGTGTGTAAACAATGAGTGACGTACACGCGTGAGTAGGGCTGGGTACCGAGTTCGGTACTTTTTAGGTACCGACCGAATTGCCTCGGTACTACCGAGTATCGAAACATGTCTTGTTTTTCGGTACCAAATTTCGGTACCTAAGTGGTTAATCTCGTCAACGTCAGTGAAACATGCATGCAGCATGATTGGCTGTGGAGGAAAAACACTAGTTTACGCGGCTGCCCAGAGACTTGGCTTGTCGCATGTGAGGCTGTAGTGTGTGTGTGTGTGTGTGTGTTTGCCAGAAACACGCGATGCAATATTTTCGACAAGATAATTGCTGCCAAGACCGGTAACACGGTAAATCTGATAAGGCAAAGCGGTGTGTCATACAAAGCACACCGAACGCGAATAGAGCGTCAAATAGGCGTCTATCGCGTCTAGTTAGACGCTTCAATCTTCCGCTCGAGTTCAAAACGCGTCGCCCAATTCGCATCATTCGCGACGCCCGGCGCGAATGATGCGTCTATCCCCGTCTTTGACTTTGTATCTAATCTACTAGCGCAAATAATTAAATCCGCGTTCGGTGTGAACAGTGAACACACCATTAGTAAACACTTGTTCATTAATAAACAATTAAAATATCTCCTTGCTGTTGTTTCCCGACACATCCATAATCATTAGGCTACTTTTGCCAGTGCTTTGCGGCAAGCTTGATGTGTGCGGAGCGCGAGGCATATATCCCGCCCCCTAGTAGCCTATATTTAATTTAATTCACATTTATTTGTATAGCATTTTTCACAATACATATCGTTTCAAAGCAGCTTTACAGAAAATGAATGTGTCTAAATTACAATTTAGAGTGATCTGTTATCAGAGGTGACAGTGTAATGCATTTCTATTAATTTTCATTCAATTTCATTGTTAAACAATGCATTAAGTTAAGGAAGAAACAATGAGCTCATTGAAGTAAAGAATACATGTTGTTAAATGATTAGGAAACATAGAAAACTTCAGCATTGGTGCTTTTTTACATACTCAAAATATGAGTGTAAAAAAGTCAACAAACTGAACAAAAAAAAATAAAAATTAGGTAATGTTATATTGTTAAACAAAATTGGTATCGAAAAAAGTATCGTTCAGGAACCGGTATCGAAGTCAAGGTATCGGTATCGGTATCGAACATTTTGTTACGATACCCAGCCCTACGCGTGAGAGATCACTTCCGGCGCTTTCTGGCGCTTGTGCAGACCGAAGCGCCCGCGGCGCGCCCTCAGGTCACTTTGCCGTGGCTGAGAGGTAAAAACGATATATAAGTACTGTTCGTTTTCTCACACAAACCGCTCGTTTCGTGTCTTAGGCAATCAATGTGTACTTACATTTACGAGTCATTAAATCATGTTTAATTTGGACTTCTCTGTGCATGCTCTTTGAGGTGGTGACCATAGACCTGGATTATATGACTGACAGACAAGAACGGTTTGACCTAAAAATATCTAAATTTAAAACTACTGCGGAAACAAAGACACCTACATCTTGGATGCCCTTGAAGTAAGCTAAAACATACCAAAAATTAATTTCAAAGTGAACTATCCCTTTAATCAAAATCAATTGACGCGATAGTAAAAGGTTGGAAACCGCAGTTTCACGTGGAGCATTTGGAGATTTTTAGGGATTAGAGACAGGCCTATACACTCAATGAACAACATCTCAACACTAAATTATAAAGGCCTGTCTCATATAGACGCCTGTCTCAAATACAAGCCGGTGCAGTTCGACGATTTGGGAAAATAAAAGCCTGGGCTACTATTTGAAGTTTTATAGTGCTTTTTACAATACAGATTGTATCAAAGCAGCTTCACAGTGATAACATGAAAATAATACAACAAAGTTTGTCTCTAAAAGAAAATTGCGTCAACGTCCACCTTAAGTAAGGCAGATCAATAATATTATTGAATATTAAATGTCCCCAACTAAGCAAGCCAAAAGCCAAGGCAACAATGGCAGGGAACCAAAACTCCATCAGGTGACAGAATGGAGAAAAAAACCTTGGGAGAAACCAGACTCAGTCGGAGGGCCAGTTCTCCTCTGGCCAACGAAGGAACAGTGTATGATTCGGGCAGCATTACAAGTCAGATTGGATCGAAACATTTAGAGTATTTATCCATTTCCAAAACAAATCTTAATTATGCTGCTTCTTGTGACACCTAATGGGAAAACTATGAGGAAACAATTATATAGTGCATTGCAATGAGTTTAGTAAAAAAAACTAAATCCAAGATGGCAGAAATGACAATAAATAAATGTGCATGTCATGCAGTTTACTGAAAATTATTGACAAAAATAGTTTTAATGTTAATTTAAATGTACTAAACCCAATAATGGTTGGAATGAGGTTGGTAAGACTTTTTAATATGTTTAAAAGAAGTCTTTTTCATTTTGCATTTATTTGATAAAAATACAGCAAAAACAGCATTATTGTGGAATATTATTACAATTTAAAATAACTGTTTCTATATGAATATTTAAAAATGTATTTAAAATATTTATTTAAAAAAAATATTTATTTATTTATTTTTTAGTCAGTGACTAAGATTTAGTCTCTGACTAAAATTATTAATGTAAAAAAAATATATTACTGACCCCAAACTTTTCAATTTACCTGTACTATTTAGAGTGTTCTCTTAGAAGGCTGCTGGCTAGGCAATTCACTTGCTTTTGGAACACACTGCTTATGCAAAAATATCATGCATTTTCCTTACCAAAAATTGTGGTGTACTTTGGAATAAAATCAAATGTCTTCAAAGCTCAACCATGAAGCATAATTCAATCGTAAAGACCATGTCAGATGAAGAAAAAAAATCAACAATTTAGAAACTCACTGTGTGCTTTTAACTCAGGAACGGGCTCTACGCTGTGTGAACCCTTAGCACAGAAATCAGAGTCTGAGTTCAGTCAGGCCCCTGCAGTGGGCTCTTTTCAGACAGCAGGGGTCCAGGGAACACAGAAGACAAAGAACTGCTCTCAAACCCAACACAGAAGGGGAGAATGGCTGCCGCTCCTGGGAGAGGAGAAACGCTTTTCTTTATTCTCTTTTCCTTCTTATGTCTGTGTTTTATCTCTTCTCCAGGGCAGCCGTTGCACTAGGGAGCTCTTTAAGCTGAGGATGTGCATCGTACACAGACGTAACAGAACATGAGCTCTATAAATCTGCAGCGAGTCAATGGTGCTACATTCACTTTTTTAGATGCATTTTGAACAGTTGTTTATACTGTAAAAACTGAATTACAACATCTCTCATGTACTTCACAGTGATTTTGCATGATTGCGGTTAGACTGCAAATCCCAAATGGCTACCAACAAAATATAATACAACGGATACCTAAAAATAAAATAAAATGAAAAACAATGTGTAAAAAGAAGGGGGACAGAGACAAACAGCTGTTAGAGTCAGGCATCAGAAAGATTGTGAGGTTGCCCGAGCAAGAACACGCTGGACAAGATAAATGATTCAGATACAAATTACCAGGCGCACAGAGATATTATGGCGCCATGCAATCCATTCAGCATCGTACCGAAAGCCCAATACACAGATGTTCAAAATCAATAAGAAAGGAGTGAAAAAAAAAAAAAAACAAGTAAGAGAAGAACACCTGAATCGATGAGCTCCTTGATGATAAGTATGGAACTGCACCGGATGCAAATATTCGCGTAGGCTATACTTTGATATCAGGGGTTTGTGGTGGATTTCTGATATGAGGAGGCAACATCTAATTTGAATTCATGTTCCATTAGTTGTTTACACAGTTTCTTTAAGGCATATGGAATACCATTTACAAAGCAATTTATGACCATTATTGCTTCAAAAACACAGTGCACAATCTACTATATAGTTTTTTTCAGTACACAACCAATATAAATCAAATATACACATAATTACAGTTGGAAAGATGCAAGCTTGATTTAAATATGCCTAAAGTAAAGATAGACTATCAGTTTAATACAGTTTTGTTAACCAAGCCTGTCTAGTTGCAATGAACGTATCCAAACTGCATTTGAACTCTGAATGAAATACTGTATGGTTATTCATACAAAATACGATTTACGTACTAGATCCAGGAGAAACAGCTCAGTCAGCATATTTTGAAATGCATGACAGACGTCACAACCTGCACACCTCACGGCAATGCAGGACGTTTTTTTTCTCTCACATTTGCATAAAGTTGAGCATTTCTCAAATTGTAGGCGCTCTCAATGCTTTCTCTGATCCGCTTTCAATCCCATAGTCCCCTGTCCGAACGTGTAGCTCAGCTCCCAAATGGAATAAATTGAAAAGTAACTCATCTCTGCATCGGTGAACATGCAGCGTTGTAGGATAAACAACTTTATTGTTCATTGTATGAATTCTAATGTAGTTATCTCTACAATTTTCGTTCTTGGTTTGAATAGACCTCTACACATCATTATATTTATAATTTACTAGTCAGTTCCTAATAGCAGGGTCGGATATTTGTGAAGTTCTAATTTTATGATTTGCTTTATTTGCTATATTAAAGCAAACTTTTTTTAATTTTGTGTTTCAGCCTCTGGTCCACTTCAGATAAGGGGAGCAGGCAGACCTTCGAAGAGCGCTGAAAAAATTCAAATACTAGAACACAAACCCTTTTTTTAGCCATCGGTACATGGTGTTGCGTGGATTTTTTGCTCATTATTGACTTGTGGATGTGAGGAGGCTTCTTCCTGAATCATGAAGTGAGAGAACCGAAAGATACCCCACCATTCAGACGTTCTTTTATCAATAAAACAAGGAAAAGTGTGGTAATACAACACAGTGAAGCGGAAGCAGATACAGTAAGGCACAGCATGCCTTCAGTGCTAAAATCAACAGATATATCTTCAGCTGCTGGAGTGTAATTCGGAATAACACTTTTGATTTGTGCGGACTTTGTTATTGCCTTCTTGCAGATCGAGTACCATTACAGGCATCTTACAGGGATCATTACAGTAACGACCACGCCAACGAAAGTTTGTTAATCAGAAAAATCATTATCATGAATATCCTGCAAAGTGTATCATGAAGAAGATAATTGTTTCCTGAAGTCTTCTGAAGTGTTGCAGCAATAAATAAATCAATCAAATAAATACCCAGGCATATTGAGGAAATAAAAAGTTATAGATTAAGATTTAATCTGATATGCTAACGGTATGCATTAAGCAATTTCACATCTTTGCATGATTTGGGATCTGTCTTTCAGGGACAAATGTTTAAATACTTGTTTTTATTTCATTATTTCTATAATGCAGTAATCTGGCCTATTGATCTTTGTTGTGCGCTCTCAGATTAGCATAATCTTACACTTGAGCAAATACCATTATGTGAACTAGATAAAGAGAGTTAATCTGGGCTCAGTCTTTATCAACATGAAGAATAATCCAAATTGATTAATTAATTTCACTCTAATGACCACAATAAGAAATTGTTCTTTTGTTTCAAAGACAAATTGGTTCTTTTAAATGTCAAATCAGGTCAGAGGTATATAAATTAGTCAATATGAATAATTGTTTGATGATGTTTTAGAATAACTGCAGCATAAATATATTAGGGGAGATTGGAGCTATTGTTGAAACATATATAATTGGACTTTTGATCTTCAATTCTAAAATGATGTAATGTTTTCTCTATAAAATGGCTATAGTGTATGCCTCAATGTTGTTACAAAATGTTACAGTGCTTTCAATAAACTATTTAATTTTTTTTTTTTTTAAACAATAAAAAGTGTGACTAGTCCCAGTTTACACATCAAAGAATATTGGTATTCCAGTCTTTCCGAATATATCCATGAGGATGATGACGTAAGCAAGTAAGTAAGTAAGTATGTATTTTAAACATATAATTGAAAAGCTGAAAATGTCTTTGTGTGTATTTGTGCTTGGGGGCTGTCGGATGTTAGACACTCAGCTAAAGGCGTCAGACATATGGCTGAAATTAGATTACACAATCACAAATGTACCAATCAAGACCTCATGCATAATTCATAGCTGCGCCTCACGGCATGATAATTACTTAATTAATATCCTGCCAACCTGAGGCTCCACTGAGACTGGACCGCCTGTAATCCCATGCCACCCCAAAGCAAGCAGCGTGCCCTTTGGGATGCGTGGGAGCTCCTGATGAGCATTCAGCATTGCAAACTCCCATCTCATCACTGACAGTCTCCATAGAGCTTAATCCGGCTTGCTTGGACCTTCTTTTTTCTTTGCTTTCTTCCCCATAATCTGGCCGATCCAATAATGTTCTCAGCTGGGCCTCGAACAGAAAGATTTCTCCCCTGTGCCATTCCCAGAGCCACATTCAGGAGCCACGGGGTGACGGTGGATTTGCGCTGTTTTCCCTCTAGACAGATTAGACATGATTGATATGAGAGAACGGGTGGTTTTCAATAAAGGTCTCAATCACACAAGAATGCCTTTTCATATCCAAGGGAAAGCGATTTCTTGCGGCCCGCATTAGTCTGTCACATTAAACGCTATAAAAAAAATCCCCAAACTAAAAGCTTAAGCTGAATTTGATGAAAACATTCTTGTTCTGTAGATTTGGCCAAGCTGATTATTGTCAAATAATTGAAATACTTAATCCATTGCTCTTAGTACTCTATGATGGCCAAAGCAATTTTTTCAGTATCTCAAACTGACTTTATACTCAGCAAAAAAAAAAAAAAGAAGCGTCCTCCCACCTTTTTGCCCCAGAAAATGTCTTATTATGTCTAAATATTTGTATGAACATAAAAATATTCAACAACTGAGACATAAACAGAACAAATTTCACAGACGTTTGATGAACAGAAATGGAAACAACTTGATCCATTATACTAACACTTTCTTTTCTTTTCTATATCTATTTAAAAAAAAAACGTATACTGCAACTGGGAAG